>OZ020521.1:1128012-1526076 GCA_963971425.1 Bryoerythrophyllum caledonicum | reverse complement strand
CACAATGTTGAGCAATCCGGCTCTCCCAAGGTGCTCCAAGCTTGCTCCAAGTAGATCAGCCCTCCCCTCCTTCACAACTCACGTTCATGGGCCCATAACCTATTGAAGAATGAAATGAAAGAAAGACAATGAAGAATGAACAAGTTGGTGGTAAAGCTTGCAATGAGAGAGGTGAATTCTCCCACTTCCCATGCTCTTCTTATCAATGGAATACATCAGCCCTTGATTGTAATCCTTATGGGACAATGACACCAAGCTACCCTTTTTTACTTCTTATCTTCTAAGGTAGGGCTGGTCCTACTTTTCTATACTAGTTTAGCACTCTATACTCAAGACCTCTCTCTCCTTGCGTTTCGACACTTCGTGCATCATTCGTGCGATAACAAACTCCATGGTAAGGTCGTCGAATCTCAATGTCTCCAAGGCCGTGATCAAGCTCTTAAATAATGGCGGCAAGCTCTCAAGCAACGTCATGACGACATCTACATCTCTTACGGGAACATCCAAGCAATTAAGTTGATCCGCAAGTTCCTTCACTTTGTTGATGTGTGTTAACATGTCATCACCTTCTTGCATCCTGATGGTAAAGAACTTACGTCGAATGAAGAGGATGTTGGACAAGCTCTTCGTTTCGTGAATGTTGCACAACGTCTTCCATGCTTCCGCGGATCCTTTGCAACTCCTTATGTGGGCTAGTTGGTTGTCCGCCAAATTGAGCCCGATGACGGTCATGGCCTTCTTCGCACGTCGATTGTAGTCCTTGACCACCGTAGGATCGTCATCCTTGGCGGGAGGGTCTTCGGTGCCCTCTACGATCTCCCCAAGGTCCATGGACTCCAAGACCATCTCAATCTTGAACTTCCAAAGGCTAAAGTTCTCATCTTTGAACTTGTCAATGGTCCTAGTACTCTCACTCTCAAATGAGGCCATGTTGACACTCTAATGGCCAAGATCAGCCCTTACTTGCTTCTAATGTGCACTAATGCACCTCAATCACTCAATTGAGCACTTTCTAGACTCCCGAGTGCATGTAGGCTCCTCTAACACTCAAATAGGCCTTCTTCGAGCACAAGTACACAACTAAGCAACCTCATACACCCAAATCAGCCCCTTCAAGGCTCTAATTTGCAAGTATACACTTTAAACTCTCAAATGAGTCCCTTCTAAGCTCATATAATCAAATCAGTCCCTTCCTTGCTCACACATGCAAATATGGACTTCAATGACCTCAAAGAGCTTCACCTAGACTCCAATGTGCATACTAAGCACCTCAATAACTCAAATCAATACCTTAAGAGCGCAAATAAACACATACACCATGATTGAACACTTACAAGGTTCCAAACTCCTTGTGACTCCCTAATCGCCACACATGCTCCAAATGACTCCTTGAGCACCTCAAATGCTTGAAATCAGCCCTTGTGCACTCCAATGCTCCAAATGCACCCTCCAACTCCTCCAACGTTCCAAATTAGCCCTCGTGCTCCTCGAACACTCAAACCCTCGCAAGACCTCCGCCAAACACAAAATGCAACAAAACTCTACAGTTGCAACTCACATGAGTGGGCCCATAACCTATTGAAGATAGAAGAAGTAGAGAGATGGTTGCACAAGCTAGAATACACCCTCAAGGTATTGCAAACAATGGTTGGAGTGAGATATTGCCTTCTTTCGAAGGCATTTACTTATACCACTTGTTTGGCACCTTCCTAGTGCCTTCTTGAACTTCTAAGTGACTTCATCCCACATGGCTCACATGGCCACCCCCTAGGACTTTGCCACCACCCAGTTGACTTTCCAACCTTATTTTTCACTTCGTATAGTCAAAGCAAGTGGGCTGGTCCTTATCCTTTGACTAAGCCATTCCCATGTGCAATATGTGGCTCTTCTACCTCTCCCCATATTCTCCACTTTTACTTTCCCCCAAAATCTATCTCGATTAACTATTTACAATATCGTAAAACTACGAGCAACTCTAAACTCCAGTATCAAAGGCATGCTTGTGGGGTGTCTTGTGTTGTGTGGCCTCCGAATCAGCAATCCAATTGTTCATAGAGGTGTTGGCTGCCCCGCCATTGGCCACTAAGACAAACTCATTATGGCTTACCTCATCTCTTGCATTATTGGCCACTTCCTTGTTGTTCCAACAATTGCGAGCAATGTGGCCCGGTTTGCCACACTTGTAGCACGTACGCTCCTCTTGCCTTGTGCTAGAGCTGCCCTTCTTGTCTTGGCGTGAGATCATTACCTCATCTTCACCTTGAGGCTCTCTCTCCTTCCTCTTAGACACCTCATGCTTAAGTCGTGCGGTAATAAACTCCACGGTCAACTCTTTCAAGGGCCGTGTCTCCAAGGCCGTAATCAAGTGCTCGTACGATGGTGGAAGGCTCTCAAGCAAGGTCATGACAACATCTTTGTCTTTCAGGGGCACATCTAAACAAGTGAGCTGGTCGGCAAGGGACTTTACCTTGTTGATGTGATCCAACATGTCGCGGCCCTCCTCCATCTTCACCGTGAAGAACTTCCTCCTCAAAAACAAGATGTTGGAGAGAATCTTAGTCTCGTGTATGTTGCACAACGTGGTCTACTCTTCCGTTGGTCCCTTGCAAGCCTTGATGTGCGCCATCTCCTTGTCCACCAAGTTGGTGGCAATCACGGTAAAGGCGCGCTTGCAGTGCCGCTCATAGTCCTTCTTGTCCTTCTCATCGGCCGTGGATGGTGAGGGCAGCTCCGATTGATCCACGATGTCCCATAGGTCTTTGGCGGAGAGGATCATCTCCATCTTGAACTTCTATAGGCTGAAGTTGTCTCCATTGAACTTTTCCACGAGCCGCAGCCCCTTGTTGAGTATAGAGTGCTAAACTAGTATAGAAAAGTAGGACCAGCCCTACCTTAGAAGATAAGAAGTAGAAAAGGGTAGCTTGGTGTCATTGTCCCATAAGGATTACAATCAAGGGCTGATGTATTCCATTGATAAGAAGAGCATGCGAAGTGGGAGAATTCACCTCTCTCATTGCAAGCTTTACCACCAATCTCTTCATTCTTCATTGTCTTCCTTTCATTTCATTCTTCAATAGGTTATGGGCCCACGAACGTGAGTTGCGAAGGAGGGGAGGGCTGATCTACTTGGAGCAAGCTTGGAGCACCTTGGGAGAGCTGCATTGCTCAACATTGTGCCTTGGTGAGTGTTTGCTTGTTGTTGTGTTGTTGAGAGGTCGTTTGGGTGGATTTGAGGCTCATTGGAGCAACTAGGGTTTCATGTGTCTTGATTTAGGGTTAGGTCAGCACATATGACCTTGGGATTGTGCTCTTGATGTTTGGAGTGCCCGTTTAAGTGCATTAGAGTGCATGGTGTTGCACTAGTGTCTAAACTAGTGAGTTTAGTGGATGTGCACTTGAAGAGGGGCTGATGTGAACTAGAGGTGCCAAGGTGAGTGCCTAGGGTCGTGTGTAGCACTAGAGGTGCTGATTTGAGTGTTTAGAGTGGTCATTTACCCTAGAGGTGCTAAAGGCAGAGCTTAGGGTTGCAAGTGACACTAGTAGGGCTGATTTGCACTTGCATGTGCACTTGGAATAGTGTTTTGAGTGCATAGGAGTTGCGAGGGTCTTGTGAAGAGGGCTGAAGTGCTTGGAGTGAGTGGGAGCTACTCCACACCAAGCTATGGCTTCAAGTGAAGGAGAGGGGCTACGGCTCGTGGACAAGTTCAATGGAGACAATTTCAGCCTATGGAAGTTCAAGATGGAGATGATCCTCTCCGCCAAAGACCTATGGGACATCGTGGATCAAACGGAGTTGCCCCCACCACCCACGGCCGATGAGAAGGACAAGAAAGATTATGAGCGGCGTTGCAAGCGTGCCTTTGCGGTGATTGCCACCAACTTGGTGGACAAGGAGATGGCGCACATCAAGGCTTGCAAGGGACCAGCGGAAGCGTGGACCACGTTGTGCAACATACACGAGACCAAGAGCCTCTCCAACATCTTGTTTTTGAGAAGGAAGTTCTTCACGGTGAAGATGGAAGAAGGCGGCGACATGTTGGATCACATCAACAAGGTAAAGTCCCTTGCGGACCAGCTCACTTGTTTAGATGTGCCCGTGAAAGACGAAGATGTTGTTATGACTTTGCTTGAAAGCCTTCCACCATCGTACGAGCACTTGATCACGGCCTTGGAGACGCGGCCCGTGAAGGAGCTCACCGTGCAGTTCATTACCGCACGACTTATGCATGAAGTGTCCAAGAGGAAGGAGAGGGAACCTCAAGGTGAAGATGCGGCAATGATCTCACGTCAAGACAAGAAGGGCAGCTCTAGCACAAGGCAAGAGGCACGTACGTGCTACAAGTGTGGCAAACCGGGCCACATTGCTCGCAATTGTTGGAGCAACAAAGAAGATGAGATAAGCCATAATGACTTTGTGTTTGTGGCCAATGGCGGGGCAGCCAACACCTCCATGAACAATTGGATTGTTGATTCGGGGGTCACACAACACATGACACCCCACAAGCATGCCTTTGACACGTATGAGCCCATTTCGGGGCGCAACGTGTTTATGGGAGACAACGGCGTGGTGGAGGTGGTGGGCAAGGGTTCCATCGTGGTGGAGAGCAACGTGGAGGGCCAACGGAGGCGCATCGTGGTGCATGACGTGCTCCATGTGCCCAAGTTGCATGCCAACTTGCTATCGGTGAGCAAGCTCGTATCAAGAGGGTTGGTGGTGCAATTCAACACCAAAGGATGTGCGGTGTGCTCTTGTGAAGGTAATTTGATTGCCACATCTTCAATGGAGGCCAACTTGTATCGATTGGAGCTCAAGGTGGTGAGTGGGGCTGATGTGGGTTGCCTAGCACACACATCAGCCAACGGGCCACTCATGGAGCTTTGGCATAGAAGGATGGGCCATCTCAATGCAAAGGGAGTCAAGGCGTTGCAAGGCATGGCAAACGGCATGGACCTAGGTAAGGCTCCATCCAATGTGGTGCCATTTGCTTGTGAAGGGTGCATTGAAGGCAAGCTTGCAAGGCAGCCCTTCCCTACCGTTGGTGCGGAGCGTGCCACCAAGGTGTTAGAGCTGGTCCATTCGGACGTGTGCGGGCCGATGAAGACGACATCTTTTGGAGGAGCAAGGTACTTCCTCACCTTCATTGATGACTTTTCAAGGAAGGTGTGGGTGTATGTGCTCAAGTGCAAGAGTGAGGTGCTACCACGCTTCAAGGAGTGGAAGAGCTTGGTTGAGAAGCAATCGGAGCACAAGGTGAAGGTATTGCGCTCCGACAATGGCGGCGAGTACACGGGCAAGGCATTCGATGAGTTCTTGCGCAAGCATGGCATTGCGAGGAACACATCAGCCCCCTACACTCCACAACAAAATGGTGTTGCGGAGCGTGCAAATCGCACCATAGTGGAGATGGCGTGGTCCATGTTGTATGCCCAAGAGCTTGGGCGTGAGTTTTGGGCTGAGGCGGTGTGTACCACGGTGTACACACGCAACCGGTGCCCTAGTAGGGCTCTCCAAGGTGTGACGCCCGAAGAAGCATGGAGCGATAAGCGTCCCACCATCTCTCACATGCGTGTCTTTGGTTGTGTGGCTTATGCAAAGGTGCCCGATGAGAGGAGGACCAAGCTTGATGCAAAGGCCATCAAGTGCTTGTTCCTTGGATATTGTGAGGGCACGAAGGCGTATAGGCTGATTTGCATGGCAACGAAGAAGATAATCAAGAGCCCGGACGTGGAGTTCTTCGAAGACAAGGAGTCTTTGAAGGAGCGTCCAAGTGGGAGTGTTGATGAAGGACCAGCCATTGAGGTGGACGGCTCTTTCAAATCCGATGATGATGAAGAGTTTGAAGAAGAGCCAAAGCCTTTGGTGGTGCAACCAGCCCTTTGTGGCCCTTCGGAGAGCTTTGTGGAGGGAGGGGAAGGCACCATTGATGAAGAGGTGGAGGGCCAGCCCAAGCAAGGAGGGCAATCGGCTCCTATTATTCGTGCGAGGACGAGGAGGATTGCAAGGGAGGCTCCACCGCAGCCACCACCAAGGAAAGATGACAACGACACCACGGAGGCGTCTCGGTACTCAAGGAGGGTGCGCAAGCCACTTGGAGAGTGGTGGAAGAACCACATCTTGCCTCCACGTGATGTGGAACGTGCAAACGTGGCTGCCATTGCGGAGCCTCACACCATGAGTGAGGCCATACACTCGCAAGATGCGAGCAAGTGGGAGCTAGCCATGCAAGAAGAGTATGACTCCTTGATGGCCAATGGAACGTGGGAGTTGGCACCATTGCCTTCAAACCGCAAGCGTGTAGGGTGCAAGTGGGTCTTTCGAACGAAGAGGGATGCCAATGGTGACATCGTGAGGTACAAGGCAAGGTTGGTTGCAAAGGGCTTCTCACAAGTTGAAGGTGTGGACTTCAATGAGACCTTTGCTCCCGTTGCGAAGTTTAGCACCATTCGGTGCATGTTAGCGCTCGGGGCAGCCATGGACTTGGAGATCCATCAAATGGATGTGAAGACGGCCTTCTTGAATGGAGAGTTGGAGGAGGATGTGTACATGGACCAGCCACCGGGGTTTGTGCAAGAAGGCCAAGCCCACCTTGTGTGCAAGTTGAAGAAGAGCCTTTATGGGCTCAAGCAATCTCCACGTGCTTGGTATGAGAGCTTCCATGCATTCTTCACAAGGGAGGGCTTCACAAGGAACATGGCTGACCATTCATTGTACATCAAGCAAACAACGGACTACTTCATGGCGGTGGTCATATACGTGGACGACGTGATCTTGTTGGTAAGTGGCATGTTGATGATGAGCAAGTTGAAGGGCAGCCTTGAAGAGGAGTATGACATGAGTGATCTTGGTGAGTTGCATTTCTTCTTGGGAGTTCACATTGAGAGGGATATGTTGGAGTATAGTGTTGCTCGTAGTTATTACGGCATTGTAAATAGTTGTATTGAGGTAGAATGAAAGGGCGGGAGTAAAATGGGAGAAAATGGAGAGAGGTGTATTGGCACATGTTGCACATGGGCAAGGCAAAGTCAAAGGAGAAGGACCAGCCCACTTGTGTTGACTTAGCCAAGTCAAAGTAGGGGCATGAAAGTCAAGTGGGTGGGGGCAAAAGTCTTTGGGCGGCCATGACGCCCATGTGGGTTGTAAAGACATGGAAGTTGCATGAGAAGGCACTAGGAATGTGTCTTGTGCAATGGTATAAGTAAAGGCCTTCGAAAGAAGGCAAACATCTCATTCCAAGCATTGTTTGTACTACCTTGTGTGTATCTTTGCTAGTGCAACCATCTCTCTTCTTCTATTTACTTCAATAGGTTATGGGCCCACTCATGCGAGTTGCTAGTGAAGAGTTATAGTTGCAAAGTTGTGCGGAGGAGGTCACTTGTGTCTTTCGTGTGTTGGAGGAGTTCAAGGGCTGATTTGGAGCCAAGGAGATGCACAAGGGTTGATTTGGAGCTTTGGAGGTGCACACGGGCTTGTTTGAAGCATTAGAGTGCACAAGAGCGAATTTGGAGCATTGCAGGTGATTGGGAAGGCACAAGAAGTTGGGAGGAGCGGCGGTGGTACACATTCAAGAGTTTGAACCTTGTAAGTGTTCAACCATTGTGCATGTGCTTGTTTACTCTCTAAAAGTGCTGATTTGAGTGAAGGAGGTGCTTAGATGCACATTAGAGTCTATGTGAAGCTCATTGAGGTTATTGAAGTCCCTATTTGCATGTATGAGCAAATGAGGGGCTGATTTGATTAGATGAGGTGCAAAGGTGTCCATTTGAGTCTTAAACGATTGGATTTGAGTGTTTGAGTTGCACCTTGCACGTTTGAGCTTAGAAGAGACTTGTTTGATTGATTTGAGTGCAAACTTGCACATTAGAGCCTTGAAGGGGTTGATTGGAGTGTGTGAGTTGCCTAGGTGTGTATTAGAGCTCTAAAGGGGCTAATGTGAGTTTTTGAGGTGCTTGCATGCACATTGGAGCCTAGAAGGGGCTCATTTGAGTGATTGTGGTGCATTTGTGCACATTAGAAACTAGAAGGGGCTGATTTGAGTGTAAGAGTGTAAACATGGCCACATTTGAGAACGAGAGTGCGAGGGTCATTGACAAGTTCAAAGGGGACAACTTCAACCTTTGGAAGTTCAAAATGGAGATGGTGTTGGAGTCCATGGACCTTTGGGAGATCGTTGAGGAGACCGAGGAGCCTCCATCATTCGATGATGAGCCAAAGGTGATAAAGGACTACAATCGGCGTGTGAAGAAGGCCATGTCGGTGATTGGGCTCAATTTGGTGGATAACCAACTTGCCCACATCAAGAATTGCAAAGGACCAGCGGAAGCATGGAAGACATTGTGCAACATCCACGAGACGAAGAGTTTGTCGAACATCCTCTTCATTCGCCGCAAATTCTTCACCATCAAGATGCAAGAAGGTGATGACTTGTTGACCCACATCAATCAAGTGAAGGCCCTCGCGGATCAACTCACATGCTTGGAGGTCCCCGTGAGAGATGAAGATGTGGTCATGACCTTGCTTGAAAGCTTGCCACCTTCATTTGAGAACTTGATCACCGCGTTGGAGACCTTACGCATGAAGGATCTCACCATGGAGTTTGTAGTGGCGCGAATGATGCACGAAGTATCCAAGCGCAAGGAGAAAGAGCCCCATGGTGACGACACGGCTTTGGTATCAAAGCAAAGCAAGTCGGGCGGCTCATCTTCTCGTGGCGAGCCAAAGGTGTGTTACAATTGCGGCAAACCGGGCCACATTGCACGAAATTGTTTCAAGCCCAAGAAGTGGGAGCGCGACAATGCGAATCAAGCAAAGGAGAAGGAAAATGCCAACCATGCGAAGGAGGATGATGACTATGCATTTGCAACTCAAGATGGACCTCATTCCATGTCGTTGTGCAAGTGGATCATGGATTCGGGCGCCACAAAACACATGACACCACATAGGGCGGCATTTGACACATATGAGGTAATTACCTCGCGCAACGTGCATTTGGGTGACGATAGTGTTGTGGATGCCATTGCAGTAGGTTCCATTGTTGTGGAAGTGCATGTGAGGGGATGTGCGAAGAGGATTACCCTCAAGGATGTCCTCCATGTGCCAAAATTGCAAGCCAACTTGCTCTCGGTGAGCAAGCTTGTCACAAGTGGAATGAAAGTGCAATTCAATGTCGACGGGTGCACTTTGAGAGCACCAAACGGAGATGTACTTGCGGTGGCACCCCGGGAAGACAACTTGTACCAAGTGACCTTCAACAAGGTGTTTGAGGCGGATGCGGCCAACTTGGCACAACCATCAACGAAGCGTGATTCAATGGAGCTTTGGCATCGTCGACTTGGACATTTGAATGTGAGAAGTGTGCGGTTTCTTCAAAGTATGGTAAGTGGTTTGACCCTTGACAAGGAGGAAGCTTCTATGTCCTTTTGCGAAGGATGTGTATATGGCAAACATCATAGGGCACCATTTCCAAAGGATGGAGGAACTCGTGCATCCAAGCCTTTGGAGATTGTGCACTCGGACGTGTGTGGTCCAATGAGGACCATGTCGATTGGTGGATCAAGGTACTTCGTCACCTTCATTGATGATTTTTCAAGGAAGGTGTGGTTGTATACGTTGAAGACGAAGGGGGAGTGCCTTGAGAAGTTCAAGGAGTTCAAGGCGCTTGTAGAGACGCAATCGGAGCACAAGATCAAGGCGTTTCGATCGGACAATGGTGGGGAGTTCATTTCTAAGGCCTTTCAACGTTTCTTGAAGAAGCATGGCATCGAGAGGCAATCATCAACTCCATTCACGCCCGAGCAAAATGGAGTTGCGGAGCGTGCCAACCGCACCATTGTGGAGATGGCAAGGAGCATGATTCATGCTCAACACCTCAAGCTTGAGTTTTGGGCGGAAGCGGTGACGAATGCGGTGTACATTCGCAATCGGTGTCCAACAAGGGCTCTTGTCACCATCACACCACAAGAGGCTTGGAGCGGTCGCAGGCCATGCATTGCACACATGCGAGTCTTTGGTTGTATCGCATATGCAATGGTGCCACAAGCCAAGAGGGGTAAGCTCGATGCAAAGGGCACCAAATGTTTGTTTCTTGGCTATTGTGAGGGTACGAAGGCATATCGCCTCATGTGTGTAGAGACGGGGAAGATCATTCGAAGTCGTGATGTAGTCTTCGTTGAAGATAGCACTAGCGTTGGTCATGGTTTGGCGATGAGTCCAAGTGGGAGTGATACACCGCCGTTGGTGTTGGTGGACGAATCTCCAAACCAAGCTTCCACAAAAGATTGTGAAGGCGGTGATGCAAAGAAGGAGGAGCAAGCGCATGCCCAAGAAGAAGGTGTAACGGAGGCACCTTCGTCAACGCCAACACCAAGTGTTAACGAAGGGGAAGGAAGTGTTGAAGAGCCTCGGTATCCACGAAGGGAGCGGCGGGCGCTTGGAGAGTGGTGGATGAACCACATCTTGCCACAACATGAAGTGGAGCGAGCCAACGTGGCACATCTCGATGATCCATTGAACATGTGCGAAGCTATGCAATCGGAGGATGCGAGCAAGTGGGAGAAAGCAATGCACGAGGAGTATGACTCACTCATAGCAAATGGCACATGGGAATTTATTGAAGAATGAAATGAAAGGAAGAGAATGAAGAATGAACAAGTTGGTGGTAAAGCTTGCAATGAGAGAGGTGAATTCTCCCACTTCCCATGCTCTTCTTATCAATGGAATACATCAGCCCTTGATTGTAATCCTTATGGGACAATGACACCAAGCTACCCTTTTCTACTTCTTATCTTCTAAGGTAGGGCTGGTCCTACCTTTCTATACTAGTTTAGCACTCTATACTCAACACTCCCACTTAGCGAGGTGTCCTTGGACTCTAAGCGCATTGCCTTGCTCATCATCACATGTCGCTCTCTTCCAAGTGCCTTTGTGAGCACATCAGCCACCATGTGCTCCGTGGGGCAATACCGCAACTCAATTACCTCATCTTCAATCTTCTCTCGAATGAAATGGTGTTGCACATCTATGTGCTTCGTTCGTGAGTGGTGCTTGGGGTTCTTCGCGAGTGCAATGCAACCTTGGTTGTCGCACATGATGGTGGTTGCCTCCCATTGCACATACCCTACATCAGCCATCAATTGCCTTAGCCAAATGGCCTCCTTGGCGGATTGGCTCGCCGCCATGTACTCCGCTTCTGTGGTTGATAGAGCCACCGTTGGTTGGCGCTTGCTATTCCACGATATGGCGCCCACTCCAAGGAAGAAGACATAGCCCGTCGTGGACTTCCTTGTGTTTGCATCGCCTCCCCAATCCGCATCGCAATATCCTTGAAGTTTGATGTCTTTGCCTCCAAGAGTCAACTTCATCTCCATGGTGCCCTTCAAGTACCTCATGATCCTCTTCACCGCTGCCCAATGCATAGGACCGGGCTTGGACATGAATTGAGACACCACGCTTACCGCAAATGCAAGGTCAGCCCTTGTGGCTACCATTGCATACATTAGACAACCCACACTCTCCTTGTAGGGGATATCCAACATACCTTCCTCATGCTCTTGAAACTCTTCATCGCCAAGCTTCACCAATGGCACCTTTGCATCCAAAGGTGTGCCAATGGGCTTGCAATCCTCCATGCCAAAGCGTTGGAGCACACCCTCGATGTAGCTCCGTTGGTGCATGGTGATGGTGAGGGCTGCCCTATCTCTCTCAATGTGAACTCCCAAGAAGAAATGCAACTCACCTAGATCACTCATGTCATACTCCTCTTCAAGGCTGCCCTTCAACTTCCTCATCATCAACATGCCACTCACCAACAAGATCACGTCGTCCACGTAGATGACCACCGCCATGAAGTAGTCCGTTGTTTGCTTGATGTACAATGAATGGTCAGCCATGCTCCTTGTGAAGCCCTCCCTTGTGAAGAATGCATGGAAGCTCTCATACCAAGCACGTGGAGATTGCTTGAGCCCATAAAGGCTCTTCTTCAACTTGCACACAAGGTGGGCTTGGCCTTCTTGCACAAACCCCGGTGGCTGGTCCATGTACACATCCTCCTCCAACTCTCCATTCAAGAAGGCCGTCTTCACATCCATTTGATGGATCTCCAAGTCCATGGCTGCCCCGAGCGCTAACATGCACCGAATGGTGCTAAACTTCGCAACGGGAGCAAAGGTCTCATTGAAGTCCACACCTTCAACTTGTGAGAAGCCCTTTGCGACGAGCCTTGCCTTGTACCTCACGATGTCACCATTGGCATCCCTTTTCGTTCGAAAGACCCACTTGCACCCTACACACTTGCGGTTTGAAGGCAATGGTGCCAATTCCCACGTTCCATTGGCCATCAAGGAGTCATACTCTTCTTGCATGGCTAGCTCCCACTTGCTCGCATCTTGCGAGTGTATGGCCTCACTCATGGTGTGAGGCTCCGCAATGGCAGCCACGTTTGCACGCTCCACATCACGTGGGGGCAAGATGTGGTTCTTCCACCACTCTCCAAGTGGCTTGCGCACCCTCCTCGAGTACCGAGACGCCTCCGTGGTGTCGTTGTCATCTTTCCTTGGTGGTGGCTGCGGTGGAGCCTCCCTTGCAACCCTCCTTGTCCTCGCACGAAGAATAGGAGCCAATTGCCCTCCATGCTTGGGCTGGCCCTCCACCTCTTCATCAATGGTGCCTTCCCCTCCCTCCACAAAGCTCTCCGAAGGGCCACAAAGGGTTGGTTGCACCACCAAAGGCTTTGGCTCTTCTTCAAACTCTTCATCATCATCGGATTTGAAGGAGCCGTCCACCTCAAGGGCTGGTCCTTCATCAACACTCCCACTTGGATGCTCCTTCAAAGACTCCTTGTCTTCGAAGAACTCCACGTCCGGGCTCTTGATTATCTTCTTCGTTGCCATGCAAATCAGCCTATACGCCTTCGTGCCCTCACAATATCCAAGGAACAAGCACTTGATGGCCTTAGCATCAAGCTTGGTCCTCCTCTCATCGGGCACCTTTGCATAAGCCACACAACCAAAGACACGCATGTGGGAGATGGTGGGACGCTTACCGCTCCATGCTTCTTCGGGCGTCATACCTTGGAGAGCCCTACTAGGGCACCGGTTGCGTGTGTACACCGCGGTACACACCGCCTCAGCCCAAAACTCACGCCCAAGCTCTTGGGCATACAACATGGACCGCGCCATCTCCACAATGGTGCGGTTTGCACGCTCCGCAACACCATTTTGTTGTGGAGTGTAGGGGGCTGATGTGTTCCTCGCAATGCCATGCTTGCGCAAGAACTCATCGAATGCCTTGCCCGTGTACTCGCCGCCATTGTCGGAGCGCAATACCTTCACCTTGTGCTCCGATTGCTTCTCAACCAAGCTCTTCCACTCCTTGAAGCGTGGTAGCACCTCACTCTTGCACTTGAGCACATACACCCACACCTTCCTTGAAAAGTCATCAATAAAGGTGAGGAAGTACCTTGCTCCTCCAAAAGATGTCGTCTTCATCGGCCCGCACACGTCCGAATGGACCAGCTCTAACACCTTGGTGGCACGCTCCGCACCATCGGTAGGGAAGGGCTGCCTTGCAAGCTTGCCTTCAATGCACCCTTCACAAGCAAATGGCACCACATTGGATGGAGCCTTGCCTAGGTCCATGCCGTTTGCCATGCCTTGCAACGCCTTGACTCCCTTCGCATTGAGATGGCCCATCCTTCTATGCCAAAGCTCCATGAGTGGCCCGTTGGTCGATGTGTGTGCTAGGCAACCCACATCAGCCCCACTCACCACCTTGAGCTCCAATCGATACAAGTTGGCCTCCATTGAAGATGTGGCAATCAAATTACCTTCACAAGAGCGCACCGCACATCCTTTGGTGTTGAATTGCACCACCAACCCTCTTGATACGAGCTTGCTCACCGATAGCAAGTTGGCATGCAACTTGGGTACATGGAGCACGTCGTGCACCACGATGCGCCTCCGCTGGCCCTCCACGTTGCTCTCCACCACGATGGAACCCTTGCCCACCACCTCCACCACGCCGTTGTCTCCCATAAACACGTTGCGCCCCGAAATGGACTCATACGTGTCAAAGGCATGCTTGTGGGGTGTCATGTGTTGTGTGGCCCCCGAATCAACAATCCAATTGTTGATGGAGGTGTTGGCTGCCCCGCCATTGGCCACAAACACAAAGTCATTGTGGCTTACCTCATCTCTTGCATTGTTGGCCACTTCCTTGTTGCTCCAACAATTGCGAGCAATGTGGCCCGGTTTGCCACACTTGTAGCACGTACGCGCCTCTTGCCTTGTGCTAGAGCTGCCCTTCTTGTCTTGACGTGAGATCATTGCCGCATCTTCACCTTGAGGTTCCCTCTCCTTCCTCTTGGACACTTCATGCATAAGTCGTGCGGTAATGAACTCCACGGTGAGCTCCTTCACAGGCCGCGTCTCCAAGGCCGTGATCAAGTGCTCGTACGATGGTGGAAGGCTTTCAAGCAAAGTCATAACAACATCTTCGTCTTTCACGGGCACATCTAAACAAGTGAGCTGGTCCGCAAGGGACTTTACCTTGTTGATGTGATCCAACATGTCGCCGCCTTCCTCCATCTTCACCGTGAAGAACTTCCTTCTCAAAAACAAGATGTTGGAGAGGCTCTTGGTCTCGTGTATGTTGCACAACGTGGTCCACGCTTCCGCTGGTCCTTTGCAAGCCTTGATGTGCGCCATCTCCTTGTCCACCAAGTTGGTGGCAATCACCGCAAAGGCACGCTTGCAACGCCGCTCATAGTCTTTCTTGTCCTTCTCATCGGCCGTGGGTGGTGGGGGAAGCTCCGTTTGATCCACGATGTCCCATAGGTCCTTGGCGGAGAGGATCATCTCCATCTTGAACTTCCATAGGCTGAAGTTGTCTCCATTGAACTTATCCACAAGCCGCAGCCCCTCTCCTTCACTTGAAGCCATAGCTTGATGTGGAGTACCTCCCACTCACTTCAAGCACTTGAACTCTCTTTACAAGATCCACAACACTCCAATGTAACCAAAACACTACATGAAATGCACTTGCAAGTGCAAATGAGCCCTACTAGTGTCGATTGCAACCCTAAGCTCTCCCTTTAGCACCTCTAGGGTAAATGACCACTCTAAACACTCAAATCAGCACCTCTAGTGCTACACACGACCCTAGGCACTCACCTTGGCACCTCTAGTCCACATCAGCCCCTCTTCAAGTGCACATCCACTAAACTCACTAGTTTAGACACTAGTGCAACACCATGCACTCTAATGCACTCAAATGGGCACTCCAAACATCAAGAGCACAATCCCAAGGTCAAATGTGCTGACCTAACCCTAAATCAAGACACATGAAACCCTAGGTGCTCCAATGAGCCTCAAATCCACCCAAACGACCTCTCAACAACACAACAACAAGCAAACACTCACCAAGGCACAATGTTGAGCAATCCGGCTCTCCCAAGGTGCTCCAAGCTAGCTCCAAGTAGATCAGCCCTCCCCTCCTTCGCAACTCACGTTCGTGGGCCCATAACCTATTGAAGAATGAAATGAAAGGAAGAGAATGAAGAATGAACAAGTTGGTGGTAAAGCTTGCAATGAGAGAGGTGAATTCTCCCACTTCCCATGCTCTTCTTATCAATGGAATACATCAGCCCTTGATTGTAATCCTTATGGGACAATGACACCAAGCTACCCTTTTCTACTTCTTATCTTCTAAGGTAGGGCTGGTCCTACCTTTCTATACTAGTTTAGCACTCTATACTCAACAGAATTGGCTCCCCTTCCAAAGGATCGCAAGCGAATTGGGTGCAAGTGGGTATTTCGCACGAAGAAGGATGCTTCGGGCGAAGTTGTGCGCCACAAGGCAAGATTGGTGGCGAAAGGATACTCTCAAGTGGAAGGTGTTGACTTCCTTGAGACCTTTGCGCCCGTTGCCAAATTCACCACAATTCGGTGCATTCTTGCACTTGGAGCGGCTTTGGACATGGAGATCCATCAAATGGATGTGAAGACGGCGTTCTTGAATGGTGAGTTGGTGGAGGAGATCTACATGGAGCAACCCCATGGTTTCGCACAAGAAGGCTTTGAGCATCTTGTGTGCAAGCTCAAGAAGTCGTTGTACGGACTCAAGCAATCACCAAGGGCATGGTATCAACGAATCGACTCCTTCTTCACCAAAGAAGGCTTCACAAGAAGCCAAGCGGATCACTCGTTGTATATCAAGCAAACAAGTGAGTATTTGTTGATAGTACTCATCTATGTGGATGATTTGATCATCTTGGCTAGCCTTATGGCAATGTTGGCGTGGCTCAAGGCCAAACTCAAGAAGGAGTTTGAGATGAGCGACCTTGGAGAGTTGAGGTACTGTATTGGAGTGGAATTCGAGAGGGATCGCAAGGCACGCACCATCACTATGAGCCAACGGAAGTACATTGAAGAGGTACTCAAGCGATTCAACATGGAAGAATGCAAGCCCATTGGTACCCCACTTGACGTAAATGTCAAGTTGTTAAAGCTCTCGGAAGAAGAGTTTGAGGCCATTCAAGGTGAGATGGAAGGCGTACCATATAAAGGCGGAGTTGGGTCTTTGATGTATGCGATGGTAGGCACAAGGGCGGACCTTGCATTTGCGGTGAGTTTGGTGAGCCAATTCATGTCAAGGGCCGGTCCGGCACACTGGAGTGCGGTGAAGCGCATCATGCGGTACTTGCAAGGTACCTTGGACTTCAAGTTGTGCCTTGGCGGTGACAACATCACCTTGAGTGGGTATTGCGATGCGGATTGGGCGGGAGATGTGAATGAACGGCGATCGTCAACAGGGTATGTGTTCTTTGTTGGAGTTGGTGCAATCTCATGGAATTGCAAGAGGCAACCCACCATTGCCTTGTCCACAACGGAGGCGGAGTACATGGCCACTAGCCAAAGCACGAAGGAGGCCATTTGGCTTCGCAAGCTATTGGATGATGTAGGGTTTGTTCAAGAAGGAGCAACGACGATCATGTGCGACAATCAAGGGTGCATTGCTCTTGCAAAGAATCCCACACACCACTCACGTACGAAGCACATTGATGTGCAACACCACTTCATTCGTGAGAAGTTAGAGAGTGGTGAGATTTGTTTGAAGTATTGTCCAACGGAAGACATGGTGGCGGATGTGTTGACGAAGGCACTTGCGAAGGAGCGGCATCAACGATTGGTGAAGGCGATGGGATTGCGAGAAGGTAACAACTCGCAAAGTGGGAGTGTTGGAGTATAGTGTTGCTCGTAGTTATTACGGCATTGTAAATAGTTGTATTGAGGTAGAATGAAAGGGCGGGAGTAAAATGGGAGAAAATGGAGAGAGGTGTATTGGCACATGTTGCACATGGGCAAGGCAAAGTCAAAGGAGAAGGACCAGCCCACTTGTGTTGACTTAGCCAAGTCAAAGTAGGGGCATGAAAGTCAAGTGGGTGGGGGCAAAAGTCTTTGGGCGGCCATGACGCCCATGTAGGTTGTAAAGACATGGAAGTTGCATGAGAAGGCACTAGGAATGTGTCTTGTGCAATGGTATAAGTAAAGGCCTTCGACAGAAGGCAAACATCTCATTCCAAGCATTGTTTGTACTACCTTGTGTGTATCTTTGCTAGTGCAACCATCTCTCTTCTTCTATTTACTTCAATAGGATAGGGCAGCCCTCACCATCACCATGCACCAACGGAGTTACATCGAGGGTGTGCTCCAACGCTTTGGCATGGAGGATTGCAAGCCCATTGGCACACCTTTGGATGCAAAGGCGCCATTGGTGAAGCTTGGCGATGAAGAGTTTCAAGAGCATGAGGAAGGTATGTTGGATATCCCCTACAAGGAGAGTGTGGGTTGTCTAGTGTATGCAATGGTAGCCACAAGGGCTGACCTTGCATTTGCGGTAAGCGTGGTGTCTCAATTCATGTCCAAGCCCGGTCCTATGCATTGGGCAGCGGTGAAGAGGATCATGAGGTACTTGAAGGGCACCATGGAGATGAAGTTGACTCTTGGAGGCAAAGACATCAAACTTCAAGGATATTGCGATGCGGATTGGGGAGGCGATGCAAGCACAAGAAAGTCCACGACGGGCTATGTCTTCTTCCTTGGAGTGGGCGCCATATCGTGGAATAGCAAGCGCCAACCAACGGTTGCTCTATCCACCACGGAAGCGAAGTACATGGCGGCGAGCCAATCCGCCAAGGAGGCCATTTGGCTAAGGCAATTGATGGCTGATGTAGGGTGTGTGCAAGGGGAGGCAACCACCATCATGTGCGACAACCAAGGTTGCATTGCACTCGCGAAGAACCCCAAGCACCACTCACGAACGAAGCACATAGATGTGCAACACCATTTCATTCGAGAGAAGATTGAAGATGAGGTAATTGAGTTGCGGTATTGCCCCACGGAGCACATGGTGGCTGATGTGCTCACAAAGGCACTTAGAAGAGAGCGACATGTGATGTTGAGCAAGGCAATGCGCTTAGAGTCCAAGGACACCTCGCTAAGTGGGAGTGTTGAGTATAGAGTGCTAAACTAGTATAGAAAGGTAGGACCAGCCCTACCTTAGAAGATAAGAAGTAGAAAAGGGTAGCTTGGTGTCATTGTCCCATAAGGATTACAATCAAGGGCTGATGTATTCCATTGATAAGAAGAGCATGGGAAGTGGGAGAATTCACCTCTCTCATTGCAAGCTTTACCACCAATCTCTTCATTCTTCATTGTCTTCCTTTCATTTCATTCTTCAATACCCCTCTCCTTCACTTGAGGCCATAGCTTGCGAGTGGAGTAGCCCCCACTCACTCCAAACACTTCAGCCCTCTTCACAAGACCCACGCAACTCCAATGCACCCAAAACACAATACCAAATGCACTTGCAAGTACAAACCAGCCCTTCTAGTGTCACTTGCAACCCTAAGCACTTACTTTAGCACCTCTAGGATAAATGACCACTCTAAACACTCAAATCAGCACCTCTAGTGCTACATACAACCCTAGGCACTCACCTTGGCACCTCTAGTCCACATCAGCCCCTCTTCAAGTGCACATCCATTAAACTCACTAGTTTAGATGCTAGTGCAACACCATGCACTCCAATGCATTCAAATGGGCACTCCAAACATCAAGAGCACCATCCCAAGGTCAAATGTGCTGACCTAACCATAAATCAAGACACATGAAACCCTAGTTGCTCCAAGGAGCCTCAAATCAACCCAAACGATCTCTCAACAACACAACAACAATCAAACACTCACCAAGGCACGTTGTTGAGCAATCCGGCTCTCTCAAGGTGCTCCAAGCTTGCTCCAACTAGATCAGCCCTCCCATCCTTCACAACTCACGTTCGTGGGCCCATAACCTATTGAAGAATGAAATGAAAGGAAGACAATGAAGAATGAACAAGTTGGTGGTAATGCTTGCAATGAGAGAGGTGAATTCTCCCACTTCCCATGCTCTTCTTATCAATGGAATACATCAGCCCTTGATTGTAATCCTTATGGGACAATGACACCAAGCTACCATTTTTTACTTCTCATCTTCTAAGGTAGGGCTGGTCCTACCTTCCTACACTAGTTAACACTTAATTGTTTGGGCTACCTTGTGTGTGTATTCTCCCTTGTGCAACTATCTCCCTAGTTCTTCTAACATCAATTAGAATGACCTCTACATATACCATGCGGGCAAGATAGACGGGACAATCATTGCGGGACATGAATTCAAGCTCGTATAAGTATTGCCAATTGGTGCGCTTGGAAGGCACGAGTTTGAAACTCGTCGTTTGAGCAATACTTCAAATTCGACTTATTCGTGGAACGAATTATCATATGGAAATGTGGAGCAAACAATTTTGACCAGTAGAACCACTCTACGTAATCTTTGCAAGTGATGAAAGACCACGGCGATGGCTCATCTTCCCAACACTGGAATGCAACGTTCGTTGGATTGTTAAATACGAGCATCCGCTTCTTTTGGAGTTTCTTGTACCTTGGCCTATTCTTGTCTTTCTTCCACTTCTTCTGCGCGCTTGTCATCGGTGACTGCTGTTGGGCTTCCTGTTCACTCTCACTTCCTAATCTGTGGAAATTCTAAATATCTACCAAAATATCTTGAAACTATGCTAAGCTCTAGCTCAAAAAAAGCAAAAGAAAATTACCACATAGGATTTCAAAATATTCAAAGTTAGAGATATTAATTAATTCAAACCCTAAACCAAGGTGGTTCACTACGTTGATAGTATGCAACTCTGGAGCTCCATTCAAAGATTGCGCAGTCAGCCTCCTTAAAAATACAGTTGAAGGCCACAATTTCCAAGTGGAGTAATGTAAGATGGATCGATTACGACCCTTGCGTTTCTACTAGCGGGCGGGCGCTCGCGTGGCATAGAAGATTGAGCGCATGCTGTAGAAGGACCATGTGCATTTGCTCGAGGCCCGAAGGCGTATGTCTAACGGTCGGGCGCGTACAAATAGGGATTGGGCGTGTGGAATTTGAAGGCTACGCGCATACAAATAGAGGTCGGGCGCGTGGAATTTAGGAGCCACATGCGTATATCGGGCGGTAAATCGCGTGGATAAAGAGGGTGCGCGCGTGGCCTCTGGCCGGGCGCATACTTAACTAGGATATGCGCGTGCCGATCCGGGCCCAGCGCATACTTAATCAGGGCGGGCGCGTGCCAATCCAAGCTGAGCATGTGGCGTCTGAGGGCGCGCACACACGATTATGGGGTGAGCATTATTGAAGAATGAAATGAAAGGAAGAGAATGAAGAATGAACAAGTTGGTGGTAAAGCTTGCAATGAGAGAGGTGAATTCTCCCACTTCCCATGCTCTTCTTATCAATGGAATACATCAGCCCTTGATTGTAATCCTTATGGGACAATGACACCAAGCTACCCTTTTCTACTTCTTATCTTCTAAGGTAGGGCTGGTCCTACCTTTCTATACTAGTTTAGCACTCTATACTCAACACTCCCACTTAGCGAGGTGTCCTTGGACTCTAAGCGCATTGCCTTGCTCATCATCACATGTCGCTCTCTTCCAAGTGCCTTTGTGAGCACATCAGCCACCATGTGCTCCGTGGGGCAATACCGCAACTCAATTACCTCATCTTCAATCTTCTCTCGAATGAAATGGTGTTGCACATCTATGTGCTTCGTTCGTGAGTGGTGCTTGGGGTTCTTCGCGAGTGCAATGCAACCTTGGTTGTCGCACATGATGGTGGTTGCCTCCCATTGCACATACCCTACATCAGCCATCAATTGCCTTAGCCAAATGGCCTCCTTGGCGGATTGGCTCGCCGCCATGTACTCCGCTTCTGTGGTTGATAGAGCCACCGTTGGTTGGCGCTTGCTATTCCACGATATGGCGCCCACTCCAAGGAAGAAGACATAGCCCGTCGTGGACTTCCTTGTGTTTGCATCGCCTCCCCAATCCGCATCGCAATATCCTTGAAGTTTGATGTCTTTGCCTCCAAGAGTCAACTTCATCTCCATGGTGCCCTTCAAGTACCTCATGATCCTCTTCACCGCTGCCCAATGCATAGGACCGGGCTTGGACATGAATTGAGACACCACGCTTACCGCAAATGCAAGGTCAGCCCTTGTGGCTACCATTGCATACATTAGACAACCCACACTCTCCTTGTAGGGGATATCCAACATACCTTCCTCATGCTCTTGAAACTCTTCATCGCCAAGCTTCACCAATGGCACCTTTGCATCCAAAGGTGTGCCAATGGGCTTGCAATCCTCCATGCCAAAGCGTTGGAGCACACCCTCGATGTAGCTCCGTTGGTGCATGGTGATGGTGAGGGCTGCCCTATCTCTCTCAATGTGAACTCCCAAGAAGAAATGCAACTCACCTAGATCACTCATGTCATACTCCTCTTCAAGGCTGCCCTTCAACTTCCTCATCATCAACATGCCACTCACCAACAAGATCACGTCGTCCACGTAGATGACCACCGCCATGAAGTAGTCCGTTGTTTGCTTGATGTACAATGAATGGTCAGCCATGCTCCTTGTGAAGCCCTCCCTTGTGAAGAATGCATGGAAGCTCTCATACCAAGCACGTGGAGATTGCTTGAGCCCATAAAGGCTCTTCTTCAACTTGCACACAAGGTGGGCTTGGCCTTCTTGCACAAACCCCGGTGGCTGGTCCATGTACACATCCTCCTCCAACTCTCCATTCAAGAAGGCCGTCTTCACATCCATTTGATGGATCTCCAAGTCCATGGCTGCCCCGAGCGCTAACATGCACCGAATGGTGCTAAACTTCGCAACGGGAGCAAAGGTCTCATTGAAGTCCACACCTTCAACTTGTGAGAAGCCCTTTGCGACGAGCCTTGCCTTGTACCTCACGATGTCACCATTGGCATCCCTTTTCGTTCGAAAGACCCACTTGCACCCTACACACTTGCGGTTTGAAGGCAATGGTGCCAATTCCCACGTTCCATTGGCCATCAAGGAGTCATACTCTTCTTGCATGGCTAGCTCCCACTTGCTCGCATCTTGCGAGTGTATGGCCTCACTCATGGTGTGAGGCTCCGCAATGGCAGCCACGTTTGCACGCTCCACATCACGTGGGGGCAAGATGTGGTTCTTCCACCACTCTCCAAGTGGCTTGCGCACCCTCCTCGAGTACCGAGACGCCTCCGTGGTGTCGTTGTCATCTTTCCTTGGTGGTGGCTGCGGTGGAGCCTCCCTTGCAACCCTCCTTGTCCTCGCACGAAGAATAGGAGCCAATTGCCCTCCATGCTTGGGCTGGCCCTCCACCTCTTCATCAATGGTGCCTTCCCCTCCCTCCACAAAGCTCTCCGAAGGGCCACAAAGGGTTGGTTGCACCACCAAAGGCTTTGGCTCTTCTTCAAACTCTTCATCATCATCGGATTTGAAGGAGCCGTCCACCTCAAGGGCTGGTCCTTCATCAACACTCCCACTTGGATGCTCCTTCAAAGACTCCTTGTCTTCGAAGAACTCCACGTCCGGGCTCTTGATTATCTTCTTCGTTGCCATGCAAATCAGCCTATACGCCTTCGTGCCCTCACAATATCCAAGGAACAAGCACTTGATGGCCTTAGCATCAAGCTTGGTCCTCCTCTCATCGGGCACCTTTGCATAAGCCACACAACCAAAGACACGCATGTGGGAGATGGTGGGACGCTTACCGCTCCATGCTTCTTCGGGCGTCATACCTTGGAGAGCCCTACTAGGGCACCGGTTGCGTGTGTACACCGCGGTACACACCGCCTCAGCCCAAAACTCACGCCCAAGCTCTTGGGCATACAACATGGACCGCGCCATCTCCACAATGGTGCGGTTTGCACGCTCCGCAACACCATTTTGTTGTGGAGTGTAGGGGGCTGATGTGTTCCTCGCAATGCCATGCTTGCGCAAGAACTCATCGAATGCCTTGCCCGTGTACTCGCCGCCATTGTCGGAGCGCAATACCTTCACCTTGTGCTCCGATTGCTTCTCAACCAAGCTCTTCCACTCCTTGAAGCGTGGTAGCACCTCACTCTTGCACTTGAGCACATACACCCACACCTTCCTTGAAAAGTCATCAATAAAGGTGAGGAAGTACCTTGCTCCTCCAAAAGATGTCGTCTTCATCGGCCCGCACACGTCCGAATGGACCAGCTCTAACACCTTGGTGGCACGCTCCGCACCATCGGTAGGGAAGGGCTGCCTTGCAAGCTTGCCTTCAATGCACCCTTCACAAGCAAATGGCACCACATTGGATGGAGCCTTGCCTAGGTCCATGCCGTTTGCCATGCCTTGCAACGCCTTGACTCCCTTCGCATTGAGATGGCCCATCCTTCTATGCCAAAGCTCCATGAGTGGCCCGTTGGTCGATGTGTGTGCTAGGCAACCCACATCAGCCCCACTCACCACCTTGAGCTCCAATCGATACAAGTTGGCCTCCATTGAAGATGTGGCAATCAAATTACCTTCACAAGAGCGCACCGCACATCCTTTGGTGTTGAATTGCACCACCAACCCTCTTGATACGAGCTTGCTCACCGATAGCAAGTTGGCATGCAACTTGGGTACATGGAGCACGTCGTGCACCACGATGCGCCTCCGCTGGCCCTCCACGTTGCTCTCCACCACGATGGAACCCTTGCCCACCACCTCCACCACGCCGTTGTCTCCCATAAACACGTTGCGCCCCGAAATGGACTCATACGTGTCAAAGGCATGCTTGTGGGGTGTCATGTGTTGTGTGGCCCCCGAATCAACAATCCAATTGTTGATGGAGGTGTTGGCTGCCCCGCCATTGGCCACAAACACAAAGTCATTGTGGCTTACCTCATCTCTTGCATTGTTGGCCACTTCCTTGTTGCTCCAACAATTGCGAGCAATGTGGCCCGGTTTGCCACACTTGTAGCACGTACGCGCCTCTTGCCTTGTGCTAGAGCTGCCCTTCTTGTCTTGACGTGAGATCATTGCCGCATCTTCACCTTGAGGTTCCCTCTCCTTCCTCTTGGACACTTCATGCATAAGTCGTGCGGTAATGAACTCCACGGTGAGCTCCTTCACAGGCCGCGTCTCCAAGGCCGTGATCAAGTGCTCGTACGATGGTGGAAGGCTTTCAAGCAAAGTCATAACAACATCTTCGTCTTTCACGGGCACATCTAAACAAGTGAGCTGGTCCGCAAGGGACTTTACCTTGTTGATGTGATCCAACATGTCGCCGCCTTCCTCCATCTTCACCGTGAAGAACTTCCTTCTCAAAAACAAGATGTTGGAGAGGCTCTTGGTCTCGTGTATGTTGCACAACGTGGTCCACGCTTCCGCTGGTCCTTTGCAAGCCTTGATGTGCGCCATCTCCTTGTCCACCAAGTTGGTGGCAATCACCGCAAAGGCACGCTTGCAACGCCGCTCATAGTCTTTCTTGTCCTTCTCATCGGCCGTGGGTGGTGGGGGAAGCTCCGTTTGATCCACGATGTCCCATAGGTCCTTGGCGGAGAGGATCATCTCCATCTTGAACTTCCATAGGCTGAAGTTGTCTCCATTGAACTTATCCACAAGCCGCAGCCCCTCTCCTTCACTTGAAGCCATAGCTTGATGTGGAGTACCTCCCACTCACTTCAAGCACTTGAACTCTCTTTACAAGATCCACAACACTCCAATGTAACCAAAACACTACATGAAATGCACTTGCAAGTGCAAATGAGCCCTACTAGTGTCGATTGCAACCCTAAGCTCTCCCTTTAGCACCTCTAGGGTAAATGACCACTCTAAACACTCAAATCAGCACCTCTAGTGCTACACACGACCCTAGGCACTCACCTTGGCACCTCTAGTCCACATCAGCCCCTCTTCAAGTGCACATCCACTAAACTCACTAGTTTAGACACTAGTGCAACACCATGCACTCTAATGCACTCAAATGGGCACTCCAAACATCAAGAGCACAATCCCAAGGTCAAATGTGCTGACCTAACCCTAAATCAAGACACATGAAACCCTAGGTGCTCCAATGAGCCTCAAATCCACCCAAACGACCTCTCAACAACACAACAACAAGCAAACACTCACCAAGGCACAATGTTGAGCAATCCGGCTCTCCCAAGGTGCTCCAAGCTAGCTCCAAGTAGATCAGCCCTCCCCTCCTTCGCAACTCACGTTCGTGGGCCCATAACCTATTGAAGAATGAAATGAAAGGAAGAGAATGAAGAATGAACAAGTTGGTGGTAAAGCTTGCAATGAGAGAGGTGAATTCTCCCACTTCCCATGCTCTTCTTATCAATGGAATACATCAGCCCTTGATTGTAATCCTTATGGGACAATGACACCAAGCTACCCTTTTCTACTTCTTATCTTCTAAGGTAGGGCTGGTCCTACCTTTCTATACTAGTTTAGCACTCTATACTCAACAAGCATATATAGGCTTTAGAAGTCGGGCGTATACGTATTCCGGGGTCGGGCACGTGCTGCATGGATGCATGCGCGCATGTATGCGATGGGTCGGTAGTTTCAACGCCACTGTAAAGGGGACAAAAAAATTTCTTAGTTCATTAGGCTCTTCTCAAGTGGCTCCTTGTCCTAGTATCATTTGTACTTTGCTAGGAACTTAGGGGGAAGGCCACCACACATTTAGGGGGAAGGAGGTTTTGGTTTTTTTTAAATTCTTGTTTGTGTAGGTTTACAATTATTGCAATGGCTTCAAATTGTAATACTGGAGAGCGTCCCACATATGTTGATTTAGATGCTCCAGATGCATCTAAGCTTCCTTCTACAAATGTTGCAGCGTCGAGCCGTAATCCCTCCGATGAACCAGAGGCACTATCCAAGAGGGCAAAGCAGAAAATGTCTACACATGAGAAGGATGCGGGGTATCCACCAAAGGAGTATACAGTATACTGCATTTCTTCGAGGTGTGGCAATACAATATTATCATCCGTGGTGCAAAATTGATGTCGTGCAATTCTGTGAAGTATATTTGGAGAAGGAAGAACCTATAATCATGTGCCTACAAGCCGACCTCCAATCTCAATTTGAGCGCGCTTTGGAGAATTCTGACTTGTACAAGGATGCATACACCATGTACCATTATGCATCATTTATGGAGAGAGTGATCACTTAATGCAGAAGTAATGCATTGCATGTACTCGATTGAGAGGTGAAACAACCTTGAGAGGGCACCATCTGCCTCAAGACTTGGAGCTCCGTAAGTTCCTCAGAGGTGTAAAGACTACAATCGGCAGGTTTTCAGCCTTTTGTACGAGAGGCATGCCTTGGAATGAACAAGCAATGACGTCGGCCATGGAGATGCATATGTTGCACAACATGCAATTCTTTCTAGAAGATGTTGGAGTCTATAGACTCTCCGGATATGAAGGCGTCGGTGGATATGGAAAGGTTTGGAAGGTGCGCATCGTGGGTGTGAGCCATTTCAGCATGCATGGAGTTTGCCAGGAAAATGCCAACGATGTCTGATCGAAAGGAGAAATTAAGACAATGGTCTTACAAAGCCATGATATGTCATATTGCACACCAAGCAGTTATAAAGTTTTGGGCACTAAAAATGAAGAATATGGAAGTGTACACATTATGGTGGAATGGTCGTAGTTGAGCCCATTTTTGCACCGTCAATTCAAAAGCGAGATCCAATCAATTGTCCGTCAGTCTCCAAAGTCGTTGACGAGCTAATGGCAAAGCCATTCAACTTTGAAGTTCCAGACGCTTGCATCCGCTATGAGATATAGCAAATTTGGCTTAGTATTTTGATAGTCAGAGCAAATTTTTTATCCTTTTGCAATATGGACTAGCATTGTGATGTAATGGTGTGTTATGTCCATCTTGTAATAAATTAAAAGTTTAATATTTCATGGTCTTGTTGGCGTGAAGTTTATGCATGTTGGAAAATGGTAGAAAATAGAGGGAGATGAGTGGTCAAAGAAGTAGGACCAACCCATGGATCTTGCATGGGATTAGCAAGGACACATGGATGATTGCATGAAGTTGGTGTGCCACGTGTCACATGCATTAGTTGGCAAGGAACACGTAGATGGAGACATGACAATGGACCGCCATGTGTCCAATGTGTTGAAAAAATGTTGCAACAAAGTTGTAGAATAAATAAAAGCCTTTGAAAGGAAGCAATATCTCATTCCAAGCATTGTTTGTATAATTCATTTCTCTACATAACTAATGAAAGTGATTCATTTGCTTGTGCAACCATTTCTCTACTTCTATTGAACTTCAATTATCTAAGATTGAGCATGCAGATGTGGCATCTTGAGTATCCTTTGAACATGTGTGAGCCTTTTCAATCAGAGAATACGAGCAAGTGGGAGGCCGCCATGCAAGAGGAATATGACTCACTCATGGCAAATAGAAGGTGGTAGTTGGCTCTCCTTCCAAAGGATTGTTAGAGTGTTCGGTGCAAGTGGGTGTTCCGCACAATAAAGGATGCATTGGATGAAGTTGTGCGCTACAATGCAAGGTTAGTGGCCAAAAGATACTCGAACAAGAGGTTGAATAAGGGGTCGGATGAGGTGGGTGAGAGTTAGAGAGGACATATGAGGAATTGGACAAGGAATTGGACAAAGTGGATGAAGGTCAAATTTGGTCTACAAGTAATAGGATGAGGCATATTTAAAGAGCTAGACAAAGGATTGGACTTAGAATTGGAGAAGAGTGAAAGAGTGGGATTGGACTTAGAATGGAAGAGTGAATAAAAAGATGGAGGTGACAGAGGTTGATTGGATGAACATTCAGCATGTTTTGACTTGTATAATTGTCACATAGTCTATTTTTTTATTCTTCTGAACAAATTAACTACAATATTATATAAGAGTGTTTGATTAGACATCAAATTTTCTTCACATCTAAGACATCCATGTTGGCAATAAGATAATTTAGTTATCCTACATAGGGATCAAGACCAATATTAATCCAATTGTTGCGATAGAAGGGTCCGTTACAACATGAAATGTCATGATCACACGCCACCATCGCAATGTCACGATATACACCTCTACCAACATGATGTGCGGTATGGCAATGTAGCATCCTCTGGCGGTCCCTTCAACGTGGAAAATACAAACAAGTGACATAAAAATGAAACAACACGGGCACCAGCCCACCGAACGTCGACTTGTAAAGCTACGCCTCTCCAACAGAGTGTAACATTCAGACGATGGACAAAGAATTGCCAAGATCACAAGCGCACGCATGGTTTTCTATTTTAGGATTACACCCAGACGTACTTGTAATTAGAACTGCAATCTCAACTGGTCAAATTGTCGGACGTATTAGAGTTTTCATGAAAGTCGAGATTTCCCAGGGTGGCTGCCCTATGTCAGGCAAAATGAGAGGGTGCAACACAATGTGCGGGCCTTGTGTCTTTTCTAAACACAAACTCGGGATGCCATCTATATACTGCAATTTTTGCAAGGTGAAAACTTTCACCTTGCATATTTCCCGGACCATTGGCTGGCATTCCTTGAATAGTTCTACAGTCTCCTCAAGCTCCACCTTGCTCTTTCAATAGTACTACACCTATCCTCAAGCCTAGGCCCCACATGCACATGTGCATGATTTGCTATTCACTATTCACTATTCACCATTCACTATTGCACTCTAAATTCAACCGGACATCCCCTAATCCACTCAATCTTTTTGGTTCCTCAATTTTGGCACTCCACATTCACGACAACTAGTAAAATTCAGGATATAGGATCTAACTGTGGGTCTCCATGCCTAGTACTTTCAGGAAAACTCTATTATCAACATGATAATTGTGGCTACGGTACCGTATTTTAACTAAACAAAATAACCCATCCAATTTTCAGCAATGGAGTGCAACTCATACGTACAGCTTTAGATATTGCAACACAACGTGGGTATCGACAATCTCTTTTCACAGGACCTGATGTGATCGAATGCGCTAAACTGTCCTCACTCAGTTTTTAGAGAAGTGGAAATGACAGTTCCAAAATAACCATTGGAATTAGTAGCATGAAAGAATCTTGAGACAATACGTGTAGAAAAAATCTTGAGACGTTGTAAAGGTGGTTAGTAAGAGATGAACACGTTGTGCGCCTGCTGGGGCGTGGAGTAGAGGCATGGGTGCTGCTTGTAAGGTTTCTTAGCGAGGCGGTGGCGGGATTCGTACACCAATCGATGGTTGTCCAGGAGGCTTGCTTTGTGCTCTTCAACGATGTCCAGGATCACCTTCGTGAAAGCACCATGGATAACCTCCATGTGTTCGCTCGCAACCTCATCCGACTGGCAAGCAGTGATGAGCACGCACCGGTCAGGGCGCTTCGGGATGTGATGGAGGGTTGTGGCACTCACCCCTGAAGCCGACATCGTTGACCGAAGGTACTTGTCGATCTTCGTTTTGGGGTCGCGCAATTTCGAGCTCAAGAAGTCGATGCTCTTGCTACTGATGCGTTTCAGAATCCCCCTACTGCCGCTTGAGCTTCCTCCCTGCACCAATCAAACAATTAACTTAGCTCAAATTACCAGTTCTTCGTTACTCTTTCCTGGACTTTTTCAGGTTTGCGGGGGATTGTACATACCTTGGTAGTAAGTTCGTCGAGAATGGTGGCCACGACGGCTTTGCAAGTGATGCTGGACTTATCACCGAACAAGTCGTAGAGATTCGCCCGGATGTTGCCAGCTTCGACTTTGCGTCCTGAGCGATCACTCAGCATTCGTGTCACTGCCTGAACAGGCATTGATCTCTTCATTGCGTATTTGTTGCCTCCATTAGTCGCTTGAGATCCGTAAGACCATGCTCCCGGTTGCACAAACTCTTGTCTCCCATGAACGTCACCTCTGAAGCCAGGTTCGTGGTTATGTCTAGATCCCGACGCATTGTCCACCGCAGGGTTTGCTGCCCAGGGAGGTTGAAATTGGGCGAGCCCTCCTTGCATAGCTCCGCCGCTGTATCTGCCATGGCTTGCCATGCCATAGCCACCACCGCCACCAAGATCACTTCCCCAACGCTGCATTGAAGGATGGGCTCCAAACGGATTCGGCTCATGTGGGTCTGGAGCGCCTGCGTGAGAGTGAGAATAAGCATAGGCTCCAGGATCGCTCACTGTGTGCTTCAAGAGAGGAGGGTACTGCCAAGGAGCGTTTGCATCGTTGTGGCAACTGACTGCAATATTTGGTGGTGGATACGCGTACTGCCTGCCAGAAAACATAACCAGAACCTCAAAAACAGAGGGATTTTCAGCTACGGTTACCGGATGCTTCTGTTACTCGACACAAAGAAGATCGCGAGGTATTCTTACTGGTGTGGGATGATCGGTTCCCTGTTATTGTGGGAGAAGCCGATGCGGTTCTGATCTTGGAGCGCGTAATGCTGATGTCCGCCATAGCTCGCATTGTACGGTGCTCCATTGAATCCCCTGGTAGACAGCGATCTTCGCGCATGCCTGGATATGTCAAGCAAACGTGTTACGTCGTGTGCTTTCGTGGATCCCAACATCTGTTGAATTCTCTCTTTCTTGAGTTGCTTGTCGCGCTGCACCGAGCGAGTGAAGGTCGCGAATGCTTTTTGCGCTGAATTTTGCTGCCCGGAAGCGATCTCTTGTTCTGCCAACATACTCTCCAATATGTCCGACATGGACACATTCTGCTGCTGTGAAGCCACATATAGGGCGAGCAAATCCAGCAAACTAAGATCCTGGTTGGCAGAATTGGCTGCTTCCATCATGGCGAGAATCTCCAAAAGCGTCACGCTCGGGTCCTGTGTAGAAACGGATCCCAGCATACTCGCTAAAATTTCTATCATAACCTCTTCACTGACGACAACAGGCTCGCCTTCTTCTTCTTCCTCACTTTCATCCTCCTGGGGTTGTGGTCCGAGGGAGCACAAGAGAGAAACGGGTTTTGTATGCACGGAGCCCACTTGCTGCTCCGAATGCGCGATTAGACCTCCACTGTGGCAGCAATCGGCAATGAAGGTAAACGTTACTCCATCCGGAATTTTGTCCACGAGAACGCGAAAATCATCATCTGCATGTGTGCACCAAGGAGAACGACTCAACAAATGCCGGTGAATCAGAGAGAAAATCCAGAATGGACATAGCAACTTTCCTCTACGTGGACAACAGATCGTAAAAATTACATTGGAAGGAGAACCCGAAGGATTGTTTCCATACCTGTTATCATGTTGAAGTCTGCCGGCACAATAGCCTCCTTCATACCCGTCTCGTCCGGTTCGCCTTCCGGAGGCAGCTGCACATTGACAGTTCAAAATACGAAGTGGTCAATACCGAGCTATGTATTCGGATCCTTCATCAGCACTCAAACAACCAGAAGAAAAAGTAAGCAACTGCTTGCTTGCCTGCACACCATGGCCGCTGAAATGGAAGAGGATGCAATCGCCCCATTGCAGATCCCGAGTGAGGTCGGAAAGCTTCTCCCGGATGACTTCTCCCGTTGGCATCGACCGGGGGCTGGTGCCCGGCCTGTCCACGAGCGTACAGATCGCCTCTTTCGGAAAAGCATACCGACTAATCAAACACTCCCCCATGCGCTCCACATCGTTCCAGCACCCTCGCAGCTTATTCTCTGGGTCGTCAATGTAGTTGATTCCTACCAGCAGCGCTCTCTTCCGCCCCATGGAATTGACACTCACTCACTCACCACCACCTTCTCCCAAGATCAAGCCTTCTCTCCCCGCTGCCTCTGATACTCCCGAGCTAAAAAATACGGCGTCCAAGCACAACAAGCGCTAGCATTACCGCCGACGCACCCCTACCCATGACCCTGTTCTGACACTCCTTTCTTGCTAATGCAATATCACCGAAAGAAATGTACTGCCTCATTTCTCTGGAGCAATCTTCCGCAAATTCCTACCATCAAGGTGGCTCTTACCGACTGCGTCAAGTTGTTTCTGACACATTACGAAAGTCAACGTAGTGGCACATTGACCTAATGTTGTTTACCCATGACAGGACATGCTCGGTTCCAGGAACCTTACAAGGTCCCCTGTTGAAGTTGAGAAGCGCGTTACGATCACCTCAATCGATAGTTATCACTTCCATCACATCTCCAAGTACTACCACAATGGACAGTGAATGATGGCCGGAGAATCTTGGGGCGTAGAACAGAATGGCAGGCTCGTGCATATTTACAGGTGACTAATCAGGCAACGAAGAGATGACTATCGTATGCTTACCAATATACGCTTCATCAGTGGGTTTCCCACTGCCAAGGAGATGAACCCAAGTAGGCTTTAGTGACGCTCAAATGGTCAGGCAGTGGGTCAGCATGACCTGAAAAATATACATCTCTATTTTAGTGCATACTCAGGGCAAATTAGAGAATGCAGATAGAAAATTAGCGAATAATATAACTTTTCGCGATGCCATGTGTGGCATATCACAGGAACGCTTGAATTGATAGTAGTCAAAAGGACGTGACATCTATTAAGAGATTTTACAGTTCACTGAGTTGGTATCAGAAGTTGTCTTCATCATGGGTAACGTACACTCTAATGGCAATAAATGTCTAGACATATCTCAAGAAGACATGACGAGCAAGTATCTTGAATTTCAAATTATAAAATTGCTTCCCTTTTCTATACCTGTAAATTCAATGCTTGAAACAAATACTTGAGAATTCACACGTCCACAGAAACCAATGGAATGCGATTCTTTTCGTCGGATGGTAGAGACCACATCTTATCTCCCACACATATGCTACTTCTTATCATCCATTTTTCTGAGACAAAGCAATTCACATACGTACATCAATTCTTAACAGATAGTAAAAAAGTGCTTTAAATAAGGAGCACGATGTATGCATTTGCCCTTACTCACCGCAAAAGTAACTTTTTAAGACCTCTGTTATTAAATATTGAACAGCAAACCTTCTAGCTCTAAGAAACCCCTGATAAGCAGGCAACGACAGAAACAGAGGCTCGCGATGGTGTGAACTCTTATCGCATCCTGATCCAAAATGGAATTAAAAATATTGCGTAACAAATGGCCATCCTGACAGTGAACAGACACAACTTATGCAATGTGCATGCAGAAGGCCCACAGAATATCTGCTAGGACCTAATAGGGATAATGGCTCTCATCAGGTTCAGTGAAAGCACGATAATTTATTCAAAAGCCAATTAAACTCCTTGAAACCCTTCCACTTTCTTACGGTGATCACTACCTCATAACAGTCTCCATGCTTGGGCCATACACAGCTTGACAACGTTCTTCGAACGAGCCAACAAGCCGAGCTTGCACTTCATTAAAAAACATGTTCGCCACCTACATGGTCATATCAAGATCGATCCATTACATTCGTTCGGCGCAATGATAATAATAAGAAAAAAACGAGCCTCAAAAGTTCCATCTGATACAAACTGGAATCGAACCTAACACCAACAAAAGAAACATAATAGTACATACCCTTCGATAGAGTGGTGATTTAAACTGAAAATCAACCACGAAAAAGAGATGACAAGATTGTGGAGTAGGGCCGGGCTTGAAATGCCACTCGTTGTTTAAGAAGTCGAATAGAGCACTTTGAGAGACCGTTGTCTGATAAGCACAGCCCCGAATAGAAAAAATATCAGATCAGCTTAACATTGCCATGATGAATATCTGACCATTGTCATGATATGCTTAAAAAATGTTTTTTCTTAACAACAAATCGCAAGAGAAAAACTGAACGAATACCTTGATAAGGTGTGAAGGCTTAAGTTCAACATGAGAAATATATCGTTCAACAAAAAGCTTGAATCCAATCTCCAGTTCGGCGTCCATTTTATCATCTGTACGCCACAAAACTTTTGACTTCTGACACCAGGGTACGAAGTCCTCATATAAGTCAACACCTGCCACCACATCGAATACCTGCTCCGGTGTGTACCTGCAGACTCACTCTAGTAAAAATTTGCAGTCCCCGAACATAGTAAAAGAGCTTTCGCCCGCCAAATTCCAAGAATCATGAACAAAGAACACCAATCAATAATTCATAGCTGCGATTCATGTCAAGTGCTAGAGGAATCAATTACACAACAACCATTCACACAATTTCACCGTGGCAATGCAACCAAAAGTACATGTAAGAATGTTCCTCGGCCCTACAAGCCGTTTGGTAATCCTAATAACAGTGAGAGCTGTAAACCTAATCTCCCCACCCAGTCCATATCGATTCACAGTACGGAAAGCCGTGCAGCAGGCCATAAAAACGCTTTAATCAAAATACACTTTGTTGTTAGTAGCACTCCATCCACGCGAGGCATCCAATAAACACAGTGATAGTGGAGCATCTGCTATCACAAACCATAATTATGTGGAAAATTTCTGCACCTCGTCAGTCACCATATAGCCTATCTCGCAAATCAATCCAAAGCGATACTTGATGACGAGAAAGATTCAGACTATGCGGAGGCGAGAATCAAGTAACCGAGAAGGGGCATTCAGCCACTCCTAAATCATCAAAGAAAATTCCAAGTCCAGAACGCTTGCACTGATACCAAATTTAAGCCAACGCAATAGACCGTGTAAATGCTCTGGAAAAAGCCTTGAAAGGCAAAGCTAATTATGACTAATTGCGGCCGACAAAAGAACTGCAGCACATGTACGTACCCGATAACACGATCCTCCTCGAAATGCTTGGACAATCCAATATCCTCATCCCCGTCGCCAATACCCAAGAATCCACGGTGCAGTTGCAATTGACGACCGCGAGCAGAAGCGGCCACCGGAAAACCCCTGCGCGTCATCGCCCCCACCTCGTCCCGCAACCCTCCAGAGGCGGCCCATGGCGCCCCCACTATCGCACCCACCGCCCTCTCCGCCACATGACTTACATTCCTCTCATGCTGTTGCGCCACCGGCGCAAGGGCGGCGCAGTGGCGCTCCACCAGCACCCTGCCCAGCGTCCTCGCTGCCGCTCTGGACGGCGCTTTCATCCTCCTCCCGCGCTTCTCGCCCGCGCTCTCTCTCCCCCGGCCTCCTGTGTGCGTGCGTGTGTCTCCCGAAACCCTAGCTGGAATACCAAGCGAAACGGAGAAAGCCGGGCGTTGAGGTGAGGAGTGACAGTCCTGTCAGATTGATTCGGACGAGTTTGAGTTGCGGTAGAGGCATGCAAGGTAGAGCGTCAAGTTATGCCTGATACAAGCTGGGGGATCAATGTTGGTTTCGGAAAACAATCCGTCCTCTTTCGGCGTCAGTTTCGCTCATTGCACTGCGTCCGACTCGAGTCGCATTCAGTAGAGAAACATGTCATGCGCACTCCTTCACACGTGTTTCCTCCGCCTCCTTTTGCGTTTGCTTTTTACTTCTTCTTTTTCCTTTTCTCCTACTTTTGCTTTTGTATGTGATTCTTCATTTCACAAATGGCATCTGCACAATATCGTTGAAATGTGGACTGAAAGCCTACATGCAGGATGGAAACATCCATTGTTAAACTGGATGTGGGGCAAACATCCATGAGGAATTAGGCACAAGTACAGGATGTGGGGCGAGTGCTCTGCTGTAATTTACTTGTGGGAGGGAGTTGCAACTTTGTAGGCGACAAGGCAACCCTAATCCGAAGTTTAACCTCGTTACAAGCCCAGATAAACTTGCTGTCTTCTATTATCATGCATAATCTCCTCAGAACCCAGGTAGTTGGAAAAACAGGATAGAAAATAACGAAGGCAAAAAAGTGTTCTGGCCAGTAAAGCCGAGTCACTACTTCCTGAGCTTCGCCATGGTTGCTGCCGCATGAGACAATTTACAAGTGTAGGTCATACATGTACGAGCTATCTTCTGCCTTGAGAGCTCAAACTACTTGGGAGCAGTCATTGTATTGTCGAACGAAAAGAATTTGAAAGAATGTAATTTCTCCCTCCTCTAGTAACTGCGACGCGTCAAGAAAATTCAACGTGAGTCACCCCCTACACGAGTCAAACTGTACCTCAAGTGATTTCTACTGCTCCTTTCTACTATATAGCTATGAGCTACTGGTCAAAAATTGAACAGTCTGGGAACCCTCGTTCATAACTGAAAGAGGAAAATGGGTTTGTAAGTCTCCATGCTTTAGGACTGAACACGCTGGAAGAAATACAGGTATCCCATATCTTTAGGTGGATCCCCTGACAGAGCAACCTTACAATCGTTGAAAATAACCCAGCGGCCGTCCTTCCGGATGTGCGCAACATAATGTCCACTTTGTGTTGAAGCCCCCATGTGACTTACAAATGCTAAAAGTTGGTATTCTGCAGTACAAAGATTTAAACTCTCTATATGAGAAATAATACAGTTTATTTATACAAATGCATTAATTGATGATCTGTAGGTTGCAAGCATCAGAAAAATCTGACATTTCAGTCGGAGCAGATGATATCAGAGTATGGAGTTTACACACATCCGAGTTTTATTACGTCAGTGCGTATAACTTTAAATGGTCTTGAAATACTTACTTCCTGGGCCATCTGGATATGCAGCTTCCGTCTGAGAATCATTAGTGCCTGTTCCCACATCGAGCTCCATAGCTGATGACTCTTCCGGATTGTTCAAGATCCACTCAGCTGCCGTCTCTATGTTTCCTCCCTGATCCACAAAAATGTAAGTAACCGAGAAACCCATGTACGAAGAGATGATGAGACAATCAAACACAAAATATGCAGAAGTGCATCGCCACCTACCGTTGCTTTCAATGCTTTCCTTGCCATTTCTGGCAGAAATCCAAAGGAAACGAGATTTTCCACGTCATTTTCATTCACTGAAGAAGCACTTGAAGATTCCCTATTCCCGAAGGCTGTAATAGGTTCATCAATATCTAAAAACCACCACCAACACCTCATGTGAGCTGAGGTAAATGAATATTGGGCGCTCATATGATTGATAATCCTGTGATGCGCATTACGCATAGGGTACTGTACTATTCCCCGACTACACTTCGTAAACATTTCTGAAAATGAACATCACAATACTTACAGCTCAGGACAAAAGAAATGCTAATGTTCACTGACCTGGATCTTCCATATGCCCCAAAAGCCAGTTCATTGCCTCTTCAACCCCAGTATTGAGGGTCTGAATAGCTGCCTTCTCACATCGAATCTTGGGAAATCCAACATCTAACAATTGAGATACAATTGCCTCATCTGCTACTGGGCCAGCTTGCTCGGGAATTTCATCTGTGGTCATAACACAAGTTCCTGTTGATGCCTTCATCTCATGATATAACAAACAACAAAGCTAGACATATACGATACTATTGCCAACATTGATTGCGCACCTACCCAAAAATATATTTCCACACAGAAATCCAAAATTTACTTAAACAAATGCATTATTCCACTGCGAGGTAGGAAGTGAGATGCGACTTGTAAAAACAAGCCACATACTAGCATAATCGCAAACGAGATCTCAAGAATTATCATAACAGAGATATGCAAGTAGAACATGAAACTGCAATAAATATTAAGAGGAGATACAGACCAGGTGTCTCAGGTAGAAGTTGTTCATCTGGCTGCATTCCACTACTTCGCATGTCACTGATGTCAATCTCGTCAGGCACATCCACGAAAACATCTGCAGTCAAGTCACATCATCAATATTCCATCAATACTTTCACAATCTTCATGACCACAATCCAGCAAAGAGAATATATGCTAATATCCTTTCATGGGGAGCTGGAACACTTACCAAGTTTTTTAGGAACCCAACCGGCTGCTAATACAAACTTCCTCATGTGTAATACCAGATAGTCAGGAAATGTGGCTAGTCTCGTTGTCCTGCGGCAGCAAATTCAATTAGCACTAGATTTAGCACATTAAAAAGCTCTAAGCTAGATTTGGAACTCGTTTATGGCATTCCAGTAGCTTCTTGGTAATGCACCTCGAAATACATGCTTTCTATATTACACGGTATGACTGGTACTACAAACCAATGTTCATATCACACATTGAATATTGACGAGCACTGACAACCAAGCAATTGCTACTCCAATCACTTCTGATTTTAACATAAAGCGAAGAGAATTAATGATAAAGCATGACCTTAAAACACTTGCTGGTAAGCTTCAAGTCACACAAGTCATCAAATATTTTCATTGACCTAAAAACCTAAATACTTTGATCCATTACACGTACTTGATTGCCGTTGTCCTCGCATTGATAGCGCTGCTATAGAAATCTTGAACTTCTTCCGGAGCATGAAAACTTTCTAAGCATGCGGCAAGTTGAACTCTCGGGCGGACAATCTCCTCGTCAGATCTGTAAAGGATAAGCATGAACAAACCTTTAGGTTTCTGTCACATGACCTCTCTCTATTCCAAAGAAACTGAACTCCAGGAGATTGAGATAACCTTACATGCAGCTACAGATAATGAAATCACCAATAGTGAGTTATGTAGTGAATGATCAGAACATCATCTTCTACAAAGTTGAGACAAGAGCAAATCATGCCCAACAGGGTGAAAATTGATCGTGCCCCTAGTTCAACCAGAATCCAATTTTCAGTGCAAAAACCACTTACTTCTCTCCAGCGAGCTCTTTCTCTGCCACTCTCTTTTCATAAGCAACCACCTCATCTACACACAACATAACAGCTCGTAAGGCAATACCCAAATCACAAGACGGTCACACTGTCAAATATGAACTACTGCACATTATTTCACATTCATGAATCCGCTACAGAAAGTAAGAAGATCGTCTCCAGAAATTCTCGAATGAGTAAACAAAACAGAACAAGAGAGACTAGACTGGATGAGATAAAGACTCGCCTTTGTTAACAGCAGCTCTCAGTGGTATATTTAACGAGAGGATATTGTCTGTCTTCCTTGTATACTTAACCTTCTTAGTCACAGAACACATAATTCTTTCTTCCACAACGAACTTGAAGCATCGAGATGGGTCCTCTCCAGCAGCAGCCGCAGAATGATTTTGCTCGACCTGCTCCAGAAAATGCTGGAAAAACTCCAAAGCATCCTGGCAGCAAGAAATAAAGGCACATCAGCAGAAAAAAAAAGCAAAGGGATTTGAATATTTTTAGACATGTAACGCACATTATTTACGTCATCCCTATCTTATATCATTAAAATGTAGAAGGCAGGCCGTAATATACCTGCTGTCTGGAGCTTGCAAATTCTGGGTGGCCCGTGCCAATAAGGGACTTGAACATGCGGGGAGGAATTCCGTCTTGACCCTGCAGCATAGATGTGAGGGCCTGCATCAACGAAGTATCCACTTTAAATATCTGCAAAAATCAAATCAATGACCTCGACTATAATGACATCAACGAAGGGCGTCACATACATGTACGTGAAAAATCTCAAGAAACCTTGGCAGAATTGGTCGTGTAAATTTACAGGTAGGGACAAGAATTAATTAATAAAACGAGAAAAACAAGTGGAATAACAAACAATAACTTATTGCGCTTTACAGCATAGCACGTATCTAGTACTTACATTCTTGCCTTTTGGTTCCTCAGCTGCCTGATTCTCCAGCCCCTAAGATGTTATAACAAGAAACTAAGGTAAATATCAGTTGCGAAAAAACTCAATAACATGCTTTATGTAGCAATTATATTATAACAATTTACAAGATGATTGAATATGAAAATCATAATACACAGACTTGGAGATCCACAAACCTTATTTGAAGGAACTGCATACTTTCCAGACAATATTCCATGTGCTAACTTTGATCTGCAAACAAGAGAAATGTCAGTTGGTCAAAATATTTATGAGCATTGAAGGATCCATGCTCTTCATCAGGTGCGACAGGCAATACAAAACGATCATTGGTATATCAGAAAATGCTACCTGTTGTGTATTCATAATCCATAGACACGACTTCAGCCCCTTTTGCAAAACTCATACACCGACTAACCATCATACACCGACTAACCATCAGGACTTGATAAATACAATAATGAAATGGAAGTCAGATTGGAATATACTCAGCGCTTTAAGAGACAAGGTTATGAAACATACAGCTGCATATGAAGATCCAGTGTAGGATCCGCAGGTGCCTGCTTGAAAGCATCATCCAGCTTCACGTTTTCATAGTAACTGCAAAATCCCTCAGACCTCTATCAGAATTCTTCAGAATTTCTTCAAGTCCCAATACAGCTTATTGTTTGAAGCATCAGATACTAAACATATGGACAACGCTTATATAGTGATTCAAACTAAGGTGCGTAACAAAAGGAAAACACTAATATCAGAAAAAACATGGACTTACTTTCTTTGAAAATCTCTCGTCGCGAATACAGCTTGCATGACAGATGCCAAGTAGCAACTGCGTACATAAAACCGTCTCAGTGTCTGATAGCCGCAATACAGAAGCAGATACCGTAGTTATGATAATCAAAACTGCACGGCACCAGAGGACCAATTGGACAGTGTACCACTCAAAGTGCCAATCAAAAGGTAGTGTTCAAATCGGAATAAGAATATCATCCTGACCATTTTATGAGTTAGAACCTTACCTATTACCAAGGTTTGTCAGCCCAGTGAAACCCGGGCCAAAGAGAGGTTCAAGTTCCTTTCCCTTCTCTTGGATTCTATTCCAATCAAAGTTGGTGTTCTGATCTAACTCCCGCTCTGCAGTCGTCATTTCCGTCTGCATACACAATTTACTCTAGTTGCATCAGTCACAGGTGAATGAGATCACAACAGCAGTTGAACAACCACATAATGACAAATCACTTTCAACTGCTGTCAACAATCGAACAAGACGACCGGTACCCTTGTGTAACAATTCACAAAACCTAAGGGTTGAAAATCAATATGAAATCAAGAAGCTACAGATCAAAAGCACTAGATCCTAAAAACATGCTGCTTACTACGAACGTTTAAAAAGCAGGCGCACAGTTGTCTTTGATCGACTCTAAGAAAGTAGGGACATAACCTTCAGCCCAACTGATTACCATCGAATTGCATTTCCAAAAACGTAAATACTGAACCTTCATGTCACCACTAAGATTGAAAATGAAAAACAAAACAAAAATAAATACATAAAGACATTAAAAAACATTCCAAACACCTGATACATTTTACGTATACAAAGTATTTTAAGAAACTCCACACTAGCAGAATAAGTCATACCTTCCTCAACGATGAGAAATCAATCCCAAAATGTGCCAGATGGTCTGCCAGAAAAGGATCCTCTACAGTGTCGTCCTCGGCATAACAATAAACGTCTGCAACACATATTGAAAAACTCAGATTCATTCTCATACTTCATATCCTGTGCCATTACCTCCAACAGAAGCACGCTTCCCAGATTCATATCCTGATAATCGTCATGCCTTCACTCTATCAACTCAAAGAGGCAGATTTTGCGTGTCCAACAATAGAGCGTTTCCACGAGAAATCAAGAGAGATGGAATTACCGGCCCCTTCTAAATCAGCTGTAATTGTCCCAAGCTTGACGGCCAACGGATACTTTGTCTCTTGGTAATGTTCCAGAGCATGATTATTGCCTCCAGTTCCATCCCAGTTGCGGCGCCCACAAAGGATTGTACCATCAGTAAGGTTCATCCATAGATTCTCTGTCTTGTCACATTTAGAGCACTTCCACCCAGTCGGTGGCACCTTCACTCCATTATCCAGTTGCTCCAACGACCTTGCAAACGGGCTTACTTTCTTCTTATCAGCTGTCCAAGAGGCGACCTGCTCTTTTCTCTCTGCACCAACAGCTGCAAGTATCGCGTCTGCTGCTAGTCTGACCTGAACCATCAGAAAAAGAGCAACCCATCATTGAGAAGTTGGAAGCAATGTACAAGGATGTTCCACAGAATTTTAAAGAAGATACAACTTGACTCAAGAGAACATAGAGATTGGATTTTGAGCAACCACAGAACAGAGACCAAGGTATGCGACCCAAGAGTCTTTAAGCATGCATCATGTATACGAGCACATATTAGGATCCTCGAGCAAGAGCACATATTACAGCCACAGTACCTTTTCTGGTAGCTCCACACTAGGATACGTCAGTGAGATGAATTCTGGCAACATGACAATGCTATAAGAAACTTCATACTCTGGTTCTTTAGAGTCAAAACCTCCTTCAACGCCTGCCAATCGGATAATCATAATAAGAAAGATAAATCACAGCTAGATTAGGCAGTGGTCACCACAGCACATCCAAAGTGAGCAAAGCAAACGTCTACACTTCCAACAATCACAAACCACTACACTTTGTGTGACAGGTGTGTCAGCCAGGTAAAACCACCTAACCAATAAGCCAATACGTGTGAGCAATAATCACAAGCGGAGGTGTTTACTGCGTCATAATCCACAACCACACACTGATTGAAAGCTTCAAAAGAAAAGGCGACAAACAGTTAAAGATGCATACCAATGGCCAGCAGTGTAGGTTTCTTGTGTGGCCGACCCTCACTGACTTGTTTTGGTGTCTCTTGAATGTTCAAATATACCGGATTACCCGTTTTTTCGTAATTCCACAAAACATACTCCTTACCGAATGCCAAAAAAGAGTGCATATCAACAAATAAGCCCCCCTCCGACCTCTGCAAGAAACCTCCCACAAAGGCACTAATTAATTACTGAGAATAATGATAAGGCAGAAGGGTATGAGCAGAATTACAATACAAGATCAGACTCACTCAACCTCTTAGAGTCCATGTTTCCAGGTTTAAGACCACTAAAATAATCGAAAGAACAAGCCTGCGAGCCAGAAACATGTCAGACCTGCTGGCGAGCTTTCAACACTCCACAAACAGGGATGATTGAGCTAGAGGCAATAGCGGCAATCAAGAATATAGAATTGAAGAGAGATAAAATATATCTGTAATCCAGACTGTCGGTTCAGAACGACTACTTCAAACATGCTGCTGACAATCGACCCTACACTGCTATTACGCAGTGAGCTCCAATTACAGGAAAGCTCTTATCATCGCTCCTCTGAAACCTAAACCTCAAAGCTTGAAAAACGGATCACAGTAAACCTCCACATAACACAAATGGCGGTAATGAGGAAAGAACCTGCTCCTCGCACTCATTATGGAAAAGCGAACAAAAGAACTGACAGTGTGAGGCCTCACAGGTAATCATCGAGAAAATTCAGACATACCGACACAGATTAAGGAGAACCTCCGACAGCTCTGACTTCGCCAACTAAGATCCCGAAAGCCAACACAGACAACGAAGTTGCATCACTCGCGCCACAAATTTCGTGCGTGGCGGTAACTGTTCGCCGACCGCAAAACCACTAATCCGACGCGAGGAGGAACTTGAGAGGAGAGGAGGAAAGAGAGAGCGGGGACTGACCGGCGTGGAGAAAGAGACGCAGCATTCCTGCTTGTAAATGCGGGTGGAGGGGTCGGGAATGCGCACGCGCGAGAGGTGCGAGCGTAGCGTGTCCATGGGAGGAGGCCAGTCGGGGCACCTGTCGCGCTTGCGGAACTCAATCTCGGAAGGCGTCAGGGTGGGAGTAGGAGGCCGATCCACGACGCACGCACACAGACAGTGCCAGCAGGCAGGAGCGCGCAAACAAGAGGCGAAGGCAACAAGCTCCGACGAGAAAGACACAACAACCTGGACGGGGTTTCGAGCAAGTTTGATGATCCGTTGAGGTGGTGGTGGTGGTGAGTATTGTTGTGTGAGAAAATTGGCGAAGCGCTGGAAAGGCTCGGCTCTGGTGTCGCTGTGTGTGAGCGTCTGTCTGTCTATGTGCAGTGCAGTCTGATGAAGAGGATGAAGGCCAATGAGCCTCGCGCCCTTGTTGAGATCTGCCTGCGATGTGGATTAGGGTTTTCCACTCCCCTTCCCTGCTGATGTCACCCCTCCCTCTCCTTCCACCTCCCTTTCTTTGGGCCCCACACCATCCCTGCTGACGCCACCTCTCCCCCTCGTTCCACAACATATCTCTATTATTAACCCTTTAGTGCCCAAAGATACGTGTTTGATTTTTTTACTTTGAACTCAATTTGATGGAAATAGAATGCCTAATTTTTGTATCCAACCTTCCAAATTGGACTCAAACCATGATCTAAACTTTCCGGAACTTTGCAAATCATCCAACGGTTGATGGAATAGATTATAGTGTTTAAAGATACCATATATTGGTAATGAAAATTGTGGACTTTAGAGGGCATACTACTTAATCCATCAATAGATACTTGGAAAAATTCTTGTATTCTCAATAAAAGAGGTTCACATGTGCACTAGGATGATAGCTTTGCATTGGCATATCATTTGTAAAGAAAACATTTATACATGATTATTGATGGTTTTTTTTCCTTTTGTCTCCTTGATATATACAAAAATGTTCCAAATTTATACATACTAAAATGGAATTCTTGTGTGCAATGAGAGAGTTCAACAATCACAAAACAATGAAGACTTTCTTAAAGACAAATTTCAATCAAAATTTAAGACCAAAATCATTTTGCAGGTGTATGAAATACAACATAGTCTGCGGCATGGTGTTCATTGTAGTTTAGTGTATTTGATGTATTTTAAGTTGTATTCCTATCTTTTCCATGAAGTTTTTTAGCTCTGAATCATGATTTGATTTTTGAAGACTATTCATGTAATGTGTGCCCAAATCTTTATCTAAAATTCCATAACCTTATTCCTCATGGATTTCATGCAAATTGAGTTTTAACACCTCCAGAGTCCCATTTTGGGTCCAATGGACACTAAAAGGTTAAAGAACCAACTAGATGTACAATGCCCTCTAGTAAGTAAGGTAACCCATGTGAAATTCTGCATGGGGATGTTTAGACAGTGCACCTCCTATCTTTAATTAGCAAGGTGATCTGGAGAAGATATTGTGGATTAAAGAAGCTAACATGCTGAAGAATGTCACAATGACTCACCTGCTGAAAAAAAATCAACTATATGAAATACATTAATAAATTTAGCGATTGACATCTGTTGCAATACATGAAGCTCTGAGAAGAAATTGTGTATTTGAATGAGCTTTGTGAGTATGAATTCATTGATTTCTTGTTGCAATGTGATGAAGTTGACTAGCTGCCTTGATTTTGAGCTTGAAATTGTTGCACATGCCTAGAAAATTTTGTTGCAAAACTTCATTTTGGTGCTTCAATTAGTTGTGAAGAAAGCTGCTCAGTGAGTTTGAGTTGTGCACTGATTCAACACAACACTATGGCAGGACACTTTCTTGACATTGGAGAGCAATGAAGTATTGTAGGAATGAGTAAGGCTGGATCGTCTTTGAGCGAGATTTCACGTCGTGTTGGAAGACCGAAGAAGACTATTTCGTTAGTTCTGAAGAGATATCGCGAGAGGGGCTCAGTACAAATTGGACAAAGGTCCGGACGGCCTCAAAAGTTGCAGCCTCGTGATCGAAAGCATCTCAAGTATGAGCTTCAGAAGAGTCGTCGTGTGCATCTTTCAGAACTTGCACATAGTTTGCCAATTCCTGTGTGCCAAACTACGGTACGGAAAGCATTGCATGAGCTTGGACTTCGTAGTCGAATTGCAGTCAAGAAGCCTTATTTGAACCAAAGACACAAGGAGCAGAGGTTGTGCTTTGCAAAAGCTCACAAGGATTGGACAATTCGAGAGTGGAGCTCAATTATTTGGAGTGATGAGGCATCGTTTGAAATAGGTAAGAATTCACGTCAAATCCGAGTATGGCGGAGTAGTCAGGAGAGATATGATTCAGAGTGTTTAGCACCAACATTCAAGTCTAGAAGAATGTCAATAATGGTGTGGGGTGCTTTCACTGCATTTAGCAAGTGTTATATGGTCTTGATTCCTTCTGGACAACACACTGCTGTGGACTTCGCCGATGTTGTATGTGAGTAGGGATTATTGCCTTATTTCTACCACCATGCCAACCATGAGCATTTGACTTTGATGGTGGACAATGCACCAGTGCATACTGCTAATGTGACAAAGTCTTGAATGGAAGACAATGGATTAAAGACATTGAGCTGGCCCTCAAACTCTCCTAATCTCAACCCTATCGAAAATCTTTGGATGATTTGCAAAGACCGCGTCCAAAGCATGAACCGGCCGTAGAATAAAGTTCAAATGTGGGATACAGTGAATGCAGCTTGGGAGAGTATACCAATGAAGATGTTGAGTGATTTGGTTGCAAGCATGCCCGAACGCATGAAGGCTATTATTGATGCCAAAGGAGGTAGCACACGTTGGTAGTAGTTGTTAGTTAGTTCAATTTACATCCCATACTTATGGTAACAATTGTATATACTCAAATTTAGATGCTTCAATATGTCCACAGCTTTCTATATATGCAAAAAAATTGATCCATCATCCACTTCAGATGAAGCATTGACCATGCTTTCCCTTTGCATTTCTGTGTTTCTACCAACACTTCACAGGGGTTACCTTACTTACTAGAGGGCACTGTACATTGTCCCTAAGGAGGCAAGGGCAATCCTCAATTACACAAACGCATATAAATCCAAAAATCAAATGTACCCTGTATATACTTTATGTACCCATTATTTATGTTTCATACCCGGGGTATCCTAGATCAAGAGCAACAACAACAACAACACTTACATGATCTCCACATGAACAACCTGGTATAGAATTGCTCCAAATACATGTGATGAACATTTAATATTTTCAGCATTTTACACCTAGTTTGAAGGAAAACAATTATCTCTTCCACTAGCATAGGATAGATAAAGCTGAGATAACATTATGAGACTTCTTTCCATTACTCTTGAAGTTAGGTACTAAAATATACATAGGTTCCAAGTATCATTTCACAAGCGACAATGTTTAATGTTGGAAATTTTAGGGGCGCTTTACACTATGGGCGATGAGGATTGACTAAGAGAAATCATTTATTTTCATGGTCACGGCTCTTGGTCTAGAGCCGTGACCATGAAAAATGAAAAATCATTTTTTGAGTGTCTTGGTCACTTCTCATAGTGTAAAGTGGATTTGGACCAGGACAAGTATGGGATTTTTTTTAATGTATATCTAAGAAGGGCGGATTTGGAGTTTACCTCGTCATTCACTCTCTCACCCTCCCCTTCTTCTCCCTCCTTGTTTCCACCTTCCCACTTTTCTTCTTCTCTCTTTTCTTTTCTTCTCTTGAAATTTGAGCAACTAGGGTTGCAATGGAGGGGAGGAAGAGGGACGTGGTGTTGATGCTATGGTTGTATATGTGCTTGTACATGCTTGTTTCACACGTTGTGAGCATGCAAGCACTAATTTTACAAGGAGAGTGGGAGAAATTGGCAATTTTCAGCATGTTTTTGGAGAGCACGGAACGAGGCATACGCAGCATTTGGAGTTTTGCAAGACATGGTGGATTTACAAATCAATTATTGTTGGGATCATACACTGAAGGGTAATTTAAGGTTACAACCCGAGTTAAATTTGCTACTTTCATACTTCTTTGTGAGAAGTTAGGGCCATTTTTGCAAAAACAAGATACACCTTTCAAGAATTCAATTTCTGTGGAAACTAGAATTGCAATTTCATTGACAAGGCTAGAATCTGGCAATGGACAATTGCTTGTAGGGGATGTATATGGGGTTGTTGAATGTACGGTTTCAAAAATTGTGAGAGAGTTTTGTAAAGTTGTTAGACAACATTTGCAATGAATATTTGTTCTAATGCTTAGTAAATCACAGTTTAGAATTTTAGCTAAAAAATTTGAAGCTCTACATGGCATTCCATACGTTGTAGGCGCAATAGATGGGTCGCATATTGCAGTATTGGCGCCAATTGTTGGTGGAGAAGATTATTATTGCCAGAAGCCATTCTATTCAGCTATTCTTCAAGGAATCGTCGATGTCCATGCAGGTTTTGGGATTACAAGTTTGGTTGGGCCGGTAGTCTTCGTAATTGGGCTGTTTTTCAAGTTACAAAAATTGGAAGAGCTTGTATGGAGGGGAAATTGCATCCGTACAAGTTAATAGAGGATGCAACATATCCCGATAGACCGTGGATGTACTGTCCATTCAAGGGAGGAAAAACTGAATTGTCACAAATCCATGGAAATTGGAATTTCATTCAATCTTCAACCTAAATGTGTGTAGAGAGGGCATTTAGAATTTTAAAAGGGAGATGGAGAATTATTATGAAGAGGTGTGATGTACCATTGAAGATGGTACCAGATATTGTCTCAATATGCATTGTGATGCACAATTTGTGCATCACAATGAAGGATGGATTCGACGTGGACTGGATTACAAAAGCCGAGGAACTACTACAAAAAAGAATAGATAGTGGCGATTTAAGAGAAGGTCAAGAATTGCGTTGTGAAAGGGCATCAATGCACGGAGTGAAGAATAGAATTCTGAATAGAGATGATTTTATGGCAACAAATGAAGTGAACAATGAAGATAGTGAAGCGTTTCAATTGAAGGAGAATGAAAGGGCTGAAGACTTCCTTTGTGAAGCTACAACAATGCACAAAGTTTTGGCAAAAAGTCTATGGCATTACAAAATTCGGAAGGAGTCAAATCTAGTGTTTTTTTTATAGAAGTTCTGATTCCATGGAAGAATAGCTAAAACCTCTCTAGGAGTGCTACAAAATTACGGTCCATATTTTTTAACAAATCTGTAGGCTATTGGAAGGTGGAAATCAAAATGGCAGAATTGCCTACCACTTGCTGCGAAAGTCCTACAATTTTGTCTTGACTCTTCTTTTTCTTCTCTTGTATATTAGGTGCTATGGAAGGGTTGAAATCTGCCGATTCTGGAGTCGTAGGTGGTGAAGAAGTCGTTCCAAACGTGTCATCTCCTTCCATAGCACTAGCCGAAATTTGATTGTGAACGCTTGCACGTTTACTATTCCATATGTCCATCTCTACAAACCAATGACATTCTTGTTTTTGATTTGTCTCCGAAATTTTATTTGCCCTCTTGTCATTTCGGTATTCAGTCAAGATAGTTTTGTACTTCTTCTTACAAGATAGCCATGTTCAGTTGAACCCTTGGATTCCCGCAACCATTTGGACTTGTAACTTCATCCCTACATTCATACCTACAATACATGACAAAAAATAGGAGAATTATGGCCAAAAACAAGCTCAAAAGGGGTGAAAAGGCAACTTGAATGAAAATTCCAGCAAAGAAATTAGGACAGTCTTTAGTACAATTAACACTCTGAAACATCTTGGACATCAAAAAGCTTGTGGTGGAGTGATCGCTATGGGAGGAATCTATTTGCTCTCCAGAGACCAGGGTTCAAATCCCCGCGTGCGTAAGGAGATGGTAGGACCCTCAAAGCCTCCGCGGTAGCGGCCGACGCAGTTTTGGGGGGAGGGGGGCTTGGGCATGTGGCTAAGGCCAAGGTCTTCTACGGCCTCATCATACGGCCCACACATGCCAGCATTCGCCACAAAAAACTCAACGTTTTGCAAAAAAAATAATTTAAATTTCATACCTTGTTTATTTGTTGTTCTTGCAAATTCCTCGTCCATCTCGCCTCTTATTGCAATCAAGGTTTCGACTTCGTAATCCTTCCATTTTGTAGGAGTTGCGTCCTCCTCATCTCATTCTTCAAGTTGAATCACAGTTGCCTTCGCCTTTTTCTTCGGTTTTTCCTTCACGACAGTCTTCTCTTTTCTTGGACGACCTCTCTTCTTTGGAGACGCTTCGGAAACCTTTCTTGCACCTTCCTCTTGTTTCACCTCCAAAATCTCCTTTCTTCTCATGAACTCACTATGTGGGACTATGTGCAAATCTCCTCTAATTCTCTTTCACTATGAGGGAGTCTTCTCAAAAAATCTGTAGAAGTAGGAAGAAATGCACTAGGATGCAAATTGGGCAAATTTGGCCCATGCTGAAATTGAACTTGAGCAATTCTAGATGGTACATTACTTGGAGCCAAAGAAAATGGTGTTGCAAATTTCATCCATTCAGAGTTTTGCGACCATGTGTGCCCTTCGGAATCTCTACACTCTCCGTCTACACTATATCCCTCCATTAAAAGAAAAGTTAGAGAAAAAAATCTTGGCAAAAACAACAAAAAACATGTAGAAAACAACACAAAACAATGCATACACAAGAAATTAGAGAGGGAGGAAAACGGGACATACAACCTTTATTCACTTCTCTTACATTCCAACGGTCTAAAAAAAATGACATCAAAAAATAGTATCTAAATGTCCTACAGTAACATGGAAAAATTACAGGAAAAAATAATTTTAAAATGATTTAAAATTTTGATTTTCAACCAATCACTGATTTTCAGCCCGACGGCCCCCTTATTTTCCGTCGAGCTGACCTCTTTGCCTCAACTCGACGAAAAACCCGTTGGACCAAGAAGCATTATCCACTCGGCAAAAAATAACATATTATGGTAACCTCGAACTCCGTGGTCAATCTTTTTTTTTCAAGGTAGTGTAAAGCAAACTTGAATCGGGACGACTTCCTTGGCCAATCATAGATTTTTGAGGGCCGTGGTCAATCTCCATGGTCCATAGTGTAAAGAATCTTTTATTGATGTTAAAAGAAGTACAGAGATGGTTGCAACATTCCCACTTTGCAAGTAGTTACCCTCTCGCAATTCCATCGCCATAACTAACCTTTGATGACGCCCTCGCACAAGTGCCTTTGTCAACACATCAGCCACCACGTCTGCCGTTGGGCAATATTTCAAGCTAATCTCGCCGCTCTCCAACTTCTCGCGAATGAAGTGATGTTGCACATCAATGTGCTTCGTGCATGAGAGATGTATAGGGTTCTTTGCAAGGGCTATGCACCATAGGTTGTCACACACGATGGTCGTTGCTCTTTCTTGAACAAACCCCACATCCGCCAAAAGCTTGCAAAGCCAAATGGCCTCCTTTGTACTTTGGCTAGTTGACATGTACTCTGCCTCCGTCGTGGACAAGGCAATGGTGGGTTGCCTCTTCTAATTCCAAGAGATGGCCTCATCTCCAACAAAGAATATGTACTGCACTTTTGAACGGCGCTCATTCACATCTCCAGCCCAATCCGCATCGCAATAGCCCCTCAAAGCAATGTCCTTACCGCTAAGCCACAATTTGTAGTTCTTAGTATTTTGCAAGTACCGCATGGTCCGCTTCACCGCACTCCAATGAGATGGACCAGCCTTAGACATGAATTGGCTCACTATGCTCACCACAAAAGCAAGGTCAGGTTGTGTGGCCACCATGGCATACATCAATGATCCAAATCCGCTCTTGTATGGCACGCCTTCCATCTCACCTTGAATGGCTTGAAACTCTCCCTCCGAGATCTTCAACAACTTCACATTCGTATCAAAAGGTCTACCAATGGGCTTGCACTTTTCCATGTTAAAGCGTTTCAACACCTCCTCAATGTACTTCATTTGGCTCATGGTGATGTTGCGTGCCTTGCCGTCCTTCACAAATTCCACACCAAGACAATACTTCAACTCGCCAAGATCGGTCATGTCAAACTCCGTATCAAGCTTGCCCTTTTGCCACATCAACTTTGCCATAAGGCTAGCCAAGATGATCAAATTATGCACATAGATGAGCACTATCAACAAATACTCATCCGTTTGCTTGATGTACAAGGAGTGATCCGCTTCACTTCTTGTAAACCCCTCTTTGATGAAAAATGAGTCGATCTGTTGGTACCAAGCTGTCGGTGATTCCTTGAATCCGTACAACGACTTTTTGAACTTGCACACAAGATGCTCAAAGTCCTTCTTTTCAAAACCTTGTGGTAGGCTCATGTAGATGTCTTCTACCAAATTGCCATTAAAAAATGCGGTCTTTACATCGATTTGATGGATCACTAAATCCAACGCGGCTCCAAGTGCAAGGATGCATCAAATGGTTTTGAACCTTGCAACGGGAGCAAAGGTCTCAAGGAAGTCCACTCCTTTAACATGAGAGTATTCCTTTGCCACCAACCGTGCCTCGTAGCGCACAACTTGACCCAGAGCATGCTCCTTCGTGCGAAACATCCACTTGCATCCGACGCTTTTGCGACCCTTTGGAAGGGGAGCCAACTCCCAAGTTTCATTTGCCATGAGCGAGTTATATCCTCTTGCATGGCCGCCTCCCACTTGCCTGCATCCTCGGATTGCATGGCTTTACACACGTTCAATGGATCCTTGAGAGTGGCCACCACTATAAGAAAACCATGTTTTTGGTGTCGTCAAGGCTGTTACGTCTCGTGTTTTCTGTGACGTGAGGCGTTAGTAAAAAATCCCGCAGTACCTCGAATTTAGTTTGACGTTCCATAAAACATATCCATGTTAAAGACGAAACGCATTGATGTCAATGTTGACAGACTCGTTTTGGATGACGTCAAAAAATACATGGCCACGTCAGAATGCAATATTATAGAAAACGTGGGATGTCCACGTCAGCCACTGCGTTTATTATCACTGTAGGATGACTGCAGCCCGGTGCCCAAAAGCCAAAAACTTAGAAAACGGGTAGCTCCTCTACATAGATAGGCAAAACTTGTTTGTGTGGAAACTTTAGCTTTCTTTATAGTGAATAAATTATTTAATGGACTTTGAGGAACACTTGAAACTAAAAATATGTTAATGGCTCAACTTAAATGCACATGTTACATATATTTTGTATACATAATATTTTGAATTTGATTACATATATATGGGATTATTTCCTCAATATAAGGATTATATTACACAACATGCTTGTTTATATAATACGTCCATTAATTCATTGTTTACATTAACTTTTTTACTAGCAAAGGTTTTAGTGCTTGTTAATACTTGCAAAAGTGGAAAAAAAATGAAAAAAAAGGTGTGGGTGGCTTTGAGTGTTTCAAACTCTTAAGAGTCAGTAACAAAAATTAGGACTGGACGATATAGTGTAAGGTCGTCCGGAAAAATTACAAGACAGGTTTAAAAAAATGAAAGGTGAAAGTGGTCTTCCGGTTGATTGAAGAAAACTAAAAAGAGTTAATAAAATTAAAAAACAAATTGGTTTAAAGTTGTTGGATTGTTTTAAGAGTTTGATGACAAATGTGAATGATAGCATGGTGCCGTCAAAAAATAAGAATAACGAAATCGATGAATTGGTCTTAGGCTAGCTTATTTGAAAATTTCAAGTATGAAAGAAAAGAAATTAAGAATTACTAAGTGGTGCTTGGTTTTGCAAAAATTGCAAGGGTGAGTGGGGAAATTGGAAAATTACACAGTGGTCTTCTGTTTAGTTGTCAGAACTAAAAAGATTGAACATGAAAAAATGAAATTGGATGAAGTGCTATTCAAGGGTTTAGGTAAAATGAATATTGAAAGAAAAAAATGTGAAATGTGTACCTTCATCTGTAGGTATTTAAAAATTGGTCTAGCACTGGACAAAAAAATGGGTCAGCGTGAAGTTCACTTCCTGGTTTTAGGAGTGAAAATAAAAACTACAAAAGGTTGAAGTGATATTATTGGGGTGTTTTTAAAACTATGTTAAAAAATAATGGAAATGTGGGAGTTTGTATGTCTTTTGCTGTTCTCAAAATTGTAAGAATGAATGAAAAAAATTGGGAAATGAACAAGTGTTCTTCGGCTACAACAACATTGAAATGACCAAATAAAACTCTTTAGTACTGGTTGAAGGTGCTCGTTAGGTGTTTTAAAAATCTCAGTATTGAAACAATAAATATTGAGAATTGTATAAGTGTTTCTCGGTTGTTTTGTATGTGAAAACAATGGAAATTTCTCAGGGAATGCTTGAAGTGCTTTTTGTGTGCTAGAAAACTTAGAAGGTTTAAAGCTAAATAATGCAAATGCTTGAAGTGGTCTTGGATCCTTCTCAAAATTGCAGTACTGAATGACAAAGATTAACAAAAACTCATTTGGTATAGGATTTTCGCAAAATCAAAAGCAATACATAAAAACTTTGGAAACTGGTTGATTTGCCAATGGATTTAGGCATAAGTCTCAATATTAAATACAGACAATGAAACGTCGGTAAACACTCATTGAGTGTTTTAAAACTAAAACATTGAATAAAACAGAACGCAAAGGTTGCGTGTAAAATAAGATCTTTTTAAACTTTAAATCTCAAACAGTAAACGCAAAAGTTCTACATGAGTGATGTACTCAAGGGAGGCATTATATTTTGCAGTTCTTTATGACATTGTGAATTTTCAATGGCCCAGCCACTTCTAATTTCTAGTTATTATTTTATGTACAAAATTTTCAAAATGCTTATGAATAGAGCTATGTGTATTCCTTGATTACATATTGGATAAACTTAAAACAAATTTGATATGCAACCAAGAATGCAGAAAGATTCAAGATAATACATATATACCCATACATTTTGTAGTAATGGCTTCTCTATTTCGAAAACTTTAAGATAAACAATAATATTCAAATCATTCACTTACATCTTAACCCCTAAAGAACCACGACCACTGTCGCTGTAAAACCAGTCCAAAACTGCCACTGCCAAAAAGAGACATGGAAATCACATTTTAAAGTAAATTTTGGATTTTCAACCGTAAGATCTTAAAATGTACTTGTATATAAACATGCCTTAAAATTTTGGTTGCAATCCACCGCACGGATTGATAGATTTATGTTTAAAGTCAACACAATGATTCATTTTCTTCCCTGCATTGAGTACATCAGCAGAATTTGACTTCACTTTGTATCAAACATTTGGATTGTATAAGGTCTAAATCTTTTACCATTGTCTTAAGCATGATGTTATTTCCCAACACACCAATTTTTAGGCACAAAAAAAGGGTGTAGCATATTCAAAACAATTGTGGGAGTAGAGGTTCAAAAATTGCCATTTCACATTTTATTTTTATTTTTTACTATGTATGTATTCGAATGATAATCCAAACGGTCAATAAGAAGGTTTTCACCACATATTGTTGTTGAAAACATAAAAAGTGAAGAAATATGATGATCTCTATGTTTTATGTAAAAAATATGAATTTTTTTCCCCCATTGCCCTACAATGTGTGAAAATGTTTGACTTCGAATAAAATGCCTTTTTACACTAAAGACAAGATTTATTTTTTAATTTCTAAAGACATAAATATTCTTTATATGTGTGAAAAATCTCAATGTCAATATAAACTTTTGTCAAAAATTGTTGGAGGTGCCCGGAGTCCCCACTTTTGGCTTTAAGTGGTACTAACTTTCAAACCGCAAATCCAAAAAATAAAATAAAAATATCTCCACGAAGTTCTAATAAGAGGCAATCTTGTATAAAATTTTCAATTAAAACAAAAAAAATGCCAAATTGTAGGTACATGCCTAAAATCCAATTTGACCCCGAGGGGACGCTTGGTCCTTCACGGGTTAAAGTTTGTCAACTACAGTTCCGTTACAAATGCCATCATTGAAAATTGGACATCACCAAATACGTCACCAAATATGTATATAAATACGTCACTCTAAATATTGTAGGAGGTATAAAAAATGACGTCGCCCATGACATTCGTGTCCACATTCGTGCCTATGCTATCTTCATCAAAACTGCTCTAGAGGACCGCCATACACATTCCTATTGCGCCGCTTCTGCTTGATGTTGCATGGGAGCCTCTCCTGCTGGTGGGATGTATATTCCACCATCTGCAGTTGCCTCTCTCACTGGCTCTGTAACCAACATTTCGGGTTGCAAACCAGAAAAGTCCTCATCATTTCCTACTTCAGTCACAGAAGGGATGGATTGGTTGATTTGGAGTTCGCCACGTCTTCCCCTCACATCCGTCCGGCATATAATCTTCCAACCACGCCGGTGCGGGTCGTCGGAAAAGAGCACTTGTTGACAATGCAATGGAAAGGCAAAGGACTCAGCATGAATCCTACCATCCATGTGGTTGAAGTTTGCCATGGAAAACCCATATCTATCCCTCTGCACATTTGGAAAACGACTATCTTGGTTTCCTCGAACCCAATCGCATACAAGTATAGTGGTGCAATGGTTCCGGTAGTTGAGCTCCAGAATCTCTTCAATGTATCCTACATAGTCATTGGTTCTCTCTATGGGCCGGCCATTACGAAGTCCCCATCGAAGTTGTCGGCTCAATGAGGCAACCACACACGAATCACGTGTGACAAGTCCTCCTTCTGCACTACGGACACGGAAGTGCATGCCAAAGGCATGCATTTGACGATGTGACACAACATACCGCTCTGGAGGTTGCCCATATTGTATGACATCCTCATGTACATGTTCACCAGCGTCCCGAAGAGCACTTACACGGGCACTCACCCACGATGCAAAAGGAGGCAAGTCAAAAAGGTTAATAGGGTACCGCATGGCCGTTGTAGGATGTCGACGGCGAAATTGTCTTCGGTACGTCTCCCTTTCTTCCCACCTCTGCCCTCTTGCTGTAATATATTCCCTACACATCAATTTCCATGAGGTGTTATGATGAAAGAGTTCCAGCTGACATGGAAGCCCATCGTCGTTTGGAGCACAAATTATGTCGTCTATGACATACACTATATCACACTGACGTCAAAGCAAATATCAAGATTGACATACAAACAAACGCATTTCTTGAAGTGATGTAGATGGACATGTAACAATTAACACATTACTCAACCCGATATGCTTCGGACTGCGTTGACTGAAAGAAAGGACATGAGAAATTGTATCAAGTATTAGGTACTACAATTTCCATCATGAAGAATTATAGACAAACAACTTGGGGTTTGGCACTCACTGACGCCACTCCTCCAAGCACATTACATTGTCCACTACAAAGGCATGTGCGTATTTTCAAAACTCATCTGGCATCTTCCGCTTCCACTGCGACTTGGAGGTAAGAATCTCATCAATCATTGTAGGTTCTTCTTCCGGATCCCATATGCGATGTGCGGTTCCATTGTACTGACGCATGTACTCAGTACAAAATCCAAGGATATCATCCATTTGATATCCTTCGGCGATGTTATCTTCTGGATGTGAAAAAGTTCGAACATAATCCTTAAGCGTTTTCATGTATCGCTCTATTGGATACATCCACCGAATGGTGCACGGGACCGCATGTGAACAATTGCTCCACCAAATGCACCGGCAGATGCGTCATGATGTTTAAAAATGTAGTCGGAAATTCCTTCTCCAATACGCATGTGGCCATGATGACATCGTGCATCATGTCATCCTTCTCTGCCAATCGTACCTCCTTCGCACAGAGTCTCTAGAATACTCTACTCATTTTTATGATAGCCAAGCGGACATTGTCATCCAAAAGGTTCCGAACCGCCACTGGGAGAATCTACAAAACATGTTCCACCAAAAACCAAACATTTAGTAATAACAACATTTAACAATTAGTAATTACAACATGACACAGATGTCTCCTATTGCGCCAACATGAACATCATATACAACGTTTGCTGCAGCAAGTGTCCTTGTTTTGGACATTTACAGTGATATGATTCTCAATCCTCCTATGTCTATGGTGACGCCCACCACTAATTAGCCTTTGGGCTCTAATTTAATAACCTCATTACAATGCATGCAGAGACATAATATTTACTGTACCTGTTGCATGAGGACATGATAGTCATGTGTCTTCATACACTGCAGCTTGCCATCTTCTAACCGCTTGTGAATGCTACCGACGTAGTTTTAAGGGATTCGAATATTAGAAATAATTGTTACAAACTCCTTGCGTTCATGTGGCTTCAATACAAAAGGGGCATGTGGCATGTAATACTCACCTTGGCGCCGTCGTGGAGGTTGAAGCCATATCTCTTCCCGAATGCCCAATTCTTGAGCGTCGACTCGACTTCCGGGACTGTCCTTCATTCCCAACAATGTCTTTACTATATTTTCGCACAAATTCTTCTCACAGTGCATGACATCCAAGGTATGTCTCTCCAACAAGTGCTGCATGAGGACATGTAAAAGCACGACATAATACAATAATTAAGAATTGTAATAAGAAATATGCAGTCATTGTTATGAGAACACGGTTCTGGAATTCCAATATTCGATTAATGATTTTTATGTAAGATGAGACCTTGAACATTGAAGAGCACTTGCATTGCTACATTCAGGGATTATGGCAGTTTCTTGCCGGGCTTACATTATTTCCTCAAAAAATACGTCCTCTGTGATGTCAAGTTCGACGTCAAAACGTTGCTTCCGACATCAAAATGGACATTACATCTAATTATGCATGTTTTTTAGGAATGCAGCAACGCCGCAAGACTGTTACAGATGCAAGGTCCAGAATTCCTTACCTCCCAATATGGCAACTCATATAATGCATACAGCCGTTTCACTCCTGTTACGTGCACCGGATCATCTGGAGCATTCTCCCTTCCATCTAAATCTAGGTATGATTGTCGCTACGCAGCATGACGAATAATATCTTTTCCTGTTTGTGGAGTCGGTCGTTCACGGTTCTCCACTTTCCCATTAAATCTCAAGTTCCGACGATATGGGTGGCGCCTCGGCAAATAACGACGTATGCCTCCGTACACAATCTTCGAGCCTCTCGTTCTTCTGTTTGGCAGAACGTCACCTGTCTTCGCCATTCTCGCTTCTGTATTTGGTCCACATGAAGGGCAACCCTTGTAACCCTTGCAGCAAAGGCCTGAAACGAGTCCGTAAGCTGGAAAGTCTGAGATTGTCCACATGAGCACGGCCCGTAAGGTGAAAGTAGGACTCTGTTCCGGTTGAGAAAAGTCAAGTGCTGGAACACCGTGCCATAGTTCTTGGAGCTCCCTCAACAACGGACGAATAAAAACATCGAGGTTGGCAGCAGTGGGTGAGTGCTTCCTTGAAATCAAGATGCTCAAAGAAATAAAAAACTTCTTTGTGACAAACCAGGGCTCAAGGTTGTATATCAAGATCAACACCGGCCACGTTGACCAGTTCGTGTTGTTTAACTTGAATGGATTCACACCATCTAAAGCAAGAGCAAGCCTCATGTTACGAACTTCAGACCCAAAGTTGTTGAACGCGACGTCAGTGTCAATGTGCTTCCATGCTGGACTATCCACCACCAAATGCATGACACCGTTGCTGCTGACGTGTTTAGTGTACCCCGTAAGCATGCGCACCATCTCCGACGACCTCGACATTCGTTTCAACCTCGGAATCAAGGGAAAGTGTCGAATGACCTTTGAAGGAATGTCGTTTGTCCCGTCTGCCCATCAAGAGGTGCTACATCTTGGGCAAGAATCCATAGCTTTGTATTCACCTTCATAGATAACACATCCGTTTCGGCATGCGTGCACGCTGTTGTAATGCAATCCAAGTCTTCTAATGCTCTTGCGGGCTTCATAATGGGTTCGAGGCAGTTTGTTTCCTGGTGGGAGTAAGTCAATAGACTAAAATCGAAACAACTCATCAGTGAATTTGTTGCTGACGTGGAACACCGTACACATGTTCATGATGATGATAGTGGCAGACACAATGCTTGTTCTTGAACCAGGATACACCGCACTGGTGGGTTGTGTATACAACTCTTCCAACCCGTCCACAGTATCATTGGCACCATCATCCCGATCGCCTACCTCTTATGTTGCATCCGCCTCCTCGTGCAGTGCATCACCTCTGTCCAAGGCCTCCATTACCTGCCGCTGTACTTCGTGGAACTCATCTAGTGGAGGAAATTGAGGATCTGTAGGAGGTTCTATATTTCTGTTGTCGGAATCGACGTCTGAAAGAACGTCAGCATTATCAACTACGTCATCCATGACATCATGTCGGATGACATCGTCGTCAAATGCAACGTCTTCAACCCAAATACCACCAGGCGGATAACCTTCAAGGGGGTCCCCCTCTATAAGGGACGTTTTCAAAAAATGATCTCGACCCACCGTGGCATGGTGCCGCCATATGACTTGGATGGTTTGGCGACGGCCACCCTTCCAATCGCGGCATGGGCACCTGAAAGAACCCACATTTTTTTCCGTGGCCACTCGCAACTCCGTGTGCAAAATCAAGTCACCAACAGGGACGTGTCGTAGTGTGCGTCCATCTTGAGCAATACGAATTGTAGTGCCATGCCGCTGGGAACTTGAATTCATATGCGTTGCCATGGATTAGGAATCAAACACTTTACAAAGTCTTTGGAGTACTGTAGCATACCTATAAGACAATAGCAATAGAATCGTGTTAAGATTAGCATGTACCGACAAATGTAAAAGTCATTTGGAATTTGCAAGTTGGTTTAAACATTGTGTCAACGAAGCATGTGCCAATACATAGAAAGGAGCAATATCATTATAAGTGAACCAAGCAGCAAATAACATGCAAGGGACCGTTATTTGGTGCCATCGTTGCTTAGCAACACGACAGTGAACCTCAAAGTTTGCAGAAAGCGCGACACTACATATACGACGGAGGATCTGACCATAAAATTCATGTTCACTTTGACGTCGTCATGGACGTCAGGACGAACATGATTCCGTACTTTTTGCACCTGGATGGCTATAAATGTCCACGTGTCTCAAGCTTTGTGGAAAAGGAAGAGCAGTGCACTAGAAGCCCTCCGCGTGCGCTTAGGGTTTGTCGTATCTATTGTGTGCGTCCTTGAAGCAATTTTGTAGTTGTTTAAAATTGTTAACCAAAATGACACTACGACCTTCAATCTGCACGTGTGCTAGGATTCGTACCGCTAAATACTAAGAACAGGTGCACGCGCTCAACGTCGAGGACACAGAGGCTGCGGAGGCTCTTACCAATCTTGTTTTTGTTTCTATTCCTCTCAAGAGCGCCATGAAGCCGACTCCAAAAAGTTTGGACGCGCCGGTCGCCCGACGGAGCTCCCGCTTGCAGAGAAGTTCTCTAAACTGAAGCCCGTTGCAACCTACAACGCTTGAGACTTATGCAACAAACCCAACCGGCAATGAGGTGATTTTGAAGTCTTCTCTCCTTGCAACCTAAACCCTACGCTTTTCTTTGTGGCCATTCTGAAACCCTAAATACTGACGACCAAATTGGTTGTGGGTATGCTGGAAATTTCTCTTTGTGAGGATGTTCTATCTCGAAAGAAATTTACTACAGGTAGCGGCAGACTATTCCCAGACACCGACGGAGTAGTCCTCGTAGGTTATCTCTACAGTCATTCTCAGGCTCACAGTAGGCTACAAAGTTCTTCAGCTCGGGAGCTTTGAGTGGTTGCTCAATTGCAAAGTTTTGCTACGCTACCCGGGTATCATGTAGGCCTTCCTAAATCAGGGTATTGGAATCTATTGTTGGAGTTGATGTCGCCCCTTGCAGCCGCCATTTTGCATAAGGTGTTGTCGTGAACGCCCCAAAAGAAATTTTAATTACTGCACCTCCTCAGACCATGCTCTCAGATTGAAACAGGAGGTGGAGGTCGACCTCGAAGTAGTTCTGAGCGTCGTGGAGGTAGACGAAGAAGTGGAGCTTTAGAGGACCGTGCTCTGAGATAGAAAGAGCACATGATGTTGGCTCCGAACTGGTTTGATGGCTCCAAATTGCTTTGTTGGCTCTGAAGTGCTTTGATGTTGTCCCGTCGCAGCTGAAGTAAACCGTGTGTAGGTACGTCGTGAGGCCTTCGATGATGAAAGAGTTTGAACCCTATAGGTACACCATGAGGTACTTGGTTCTGGTTCGAAGGTGAAGCCCGTCGTGAGGTACGTCGTGAGGTACTAAGTTTGGACATCCAAGGTACGTCGTGAGGTACTCGCTTCTGGTTCGAACTTGCGCGGAGCTCCACCTGGATATAAAGACTGCGCCGAATTCCTCCTCGTCGCGCCACCGTTGGTATAAGCTGCACCGCGCCGAATTCCTCCTTGTGGCGCAGGAACTTGGTTCAAACAATGGAAGCGGGAGCTCCATCGATGGAAGGTAGTCGTGAGGCCGTCGCAACTGGAGCGCAACGTCTGTAGGTTTAGGGTTCTGGTTAGAACTTGGGCGGAGCTCCACCTTAGCATCATCGCCGCGCCAAAGTCTTCCTCGTGGCGCCACCGTCGGTATAAGCTGCACCGCGCCGAATTCCTCCTCGATCCGCATGTACTTGGTTTGAACAATGGAAGGACGTCCTGAGGCCGTCGCAGCTGGAGCACAACGTCCGCGGGTTTAGGGTTGTGAACTTGCGCGGAGCTCCACGTTGAAATCAACACCGCAACCCTAAACCGATCTGAGGATCAACCATTAGGCACCCTAAACCCTTCCCAAATGCCCATGCTCGTTCATGAATTGCCCGAACAAGCCTCACACACATTTGGGTTTTGATCATTTTGGTTAACTGTGTATATTATCTTGGTTTCAAGTTGCTACTATTGAAGAGGTTGATGCGTGCACTATGGTTTCAAGTTCTTTCAAGTTTGTATTGTTTCAAGTTGCCAGGTTTGCAAGTTGCAAGGTGTCTAAGGTGTCACGTGTGCATATGCCATGTGTTGCAGGTAGAAGAAGGTTTTTTTGCGAAGTGGAGAGACCCGATTTCCGAAATGCCAAAGCGTCAGTCACATGGGGGGAAGCGGAAAGAAATGCGTGTATCTAGAAGTCCTGATATGGAAGAAGATGCTTTGCAAGTTGGAAGGCACATGCGCAAAGGCGGGGAGCATCGATCCAAGGCTTGTGAGGATGGGAGAAAGGTAGTTGCCTTGAAAGGTAAGGCTCCTGAACTTTCTCCTCCGCGCAAGAGGAGAAGGGTTGTTGTTATGCTGTCAGAGGATGATGAAGAAGAAGACGATTGCTCCGATGAAGGCAAACATAGTGAGTCCTTAAGGGAGCAATCTTGGAGGTAAGGTTCTAGCTTTTGTGTCGACATTGATGTGATTGGGATAACATTCGGTCCATATGAGCTCGTTTAGAGAGATGTCCATGTAAGCAGGTTTACGTTGCCTTTAACGTCATATTGGAACAGGGAGAGAATGTTCTGTCGAGATTGACGTCCATCTGGACGTGTCCTCGTTCACTTGAACGCACAGATGGAAGCATGGTACTAAACTTGTTAGTAGTAGGTGCCAAAGCTTGTTCTTGAGCGCAACGGAAGTCTTTGTGTTCCTCGCATGATACTAGTATAGTTCTGTTGTAATTTGGGATTGATACCGTGGCGCTAGTATTTTGGAAGCACAGTAATTTGGAGGCGCAGTATTTCGGATGCGGAGATTTTGTAGTTTTTGAGGCGCTAGTGTCTTCAGAATTGGACAACAAAGCAAGTACTTCGCTGAATATAATGTGAGGCTCGTAATTTCAGAGGTAGGTACTTCGAAGTTTTTGAGGCGCTAGTATTTCCGAGGTGAGTACGTCGGTGGATATAATATGAAGAACCGGGACTCATTTCATTCTAGGATCAGCGGTTGAGAGGACTTTGCATCGTGGAGTATGTTCTAAACTAGAGCAGCTGTCGCGCACCTTGGATAATTTGCCTACTTTCATGGAATAATTTCTTCTGAACTGGTTGTTGTTTCTGACGTGGTTGTTGCAGCTGACGTCCACAAAAACAAGCATTTTGATCGAATCATTTCAGACACAGTGTGCTGTTAAAAATGTGTTTCAAGTAGGGCATATGCTTGAAAGATGTCATGTGTTACAAGTAGGGTATATGCTTGAAAGTGCACTAACTTTTTCAATTATTCGTGTCTTGTGCAACCGGGATATGAGATGCATTCAGGGGGTGAAGGTGAAGACTCAGATGGCGACACGGAGGATGCTATTGAAGCTCTGCATCCTAAACATAAAAGAGGAGGAAGTAGTGCCATGAGGAAACCCATTGAAGTCGACGACCAGGGCCAGCCTTTCGGGTCCATGAAGGAAGCCTTCTCCAATGATGTAAAGAAATATGCAAAGGACCTTGATCCTAGGGTTGGTTGGGAGAAACAACCACGGGGTCTGAAGAAGAATTTGCTCAGAAGACTCTACACGGGTAAACACAAAACTCAGACCGAATCATTTTAGTGACAGTCCAATATTCAAATTTTTGTTTTCCAAGGAGATGTGCGTTTGAACCGACGTTTCACTAAACATTGGCGTTGACACGATGTTGTTTAGTTTGACGTCAATTGTAACGTATGACGCAAACCCTAACAATAATTCTGCCACCTCTTCCTCCATTCAGAAGCTAAAGTATGTCATTTGTTTCAGATTGGCAGGTCTGCGGCGATTCTGAGATAGTGAGCGAGAAATTCTTGGGGCCGATTATAACAAAAGGCCTCATCACTTTGCGGTTTCGTACGAATCAATTGATTGATGGCAACAAGCCTAGACCGGAAGATGTCAAGAGGGAGTACTGGGATGATATGGTGGCAGAGCACGCCATTGAGGCAGCTAAAGCAAAATCAGCGCACATGCGTGCAATTTCCAAGGGCAAGTCTTCACCAACGGCGCAGATGCGTGCCATTGAGAGGGATGTCGTTTCACGAATGGTGAGTCCTTCAACGCGCTATTGTCAGCCATATCCGCTCATGTTTATTTAGGCTATATGTCAATTAGAATGTTCATGTAGACACTGTAGAGAACGTCTATTGTCAGGAACGATGTGAATATGTACATAAAGTTAATTGTGTTTTCTCTTTGGGACATGCAGACCATGGTGCTAGGCAGGCCACCATTCGATCCGGAGGTAGATGCAGAAGTGGCAAAGGAATACGTAGTCGTATCGCGGAGCTAGAGACTAGCCTCAGTCGTCTACATTGAATTGCACCTTCATATTGCTTCACACAAGTTTGCTCACCGAGAGCAAGTTTGCTTGCAACTTGGGCACATGGAGGACATCCTAGATTGTATTCTTCTTTGAACGACCCCTCACGAGCACTTCAACAACAATGGCACCGACTCCAATGACATTCACAACACTATCATCACCCAAATGCACAATGCGTGATGGAGTTACCTCATACATATGAAATGCCACCCGATGTGGTGTCATGTATTTTGTGGCACTCGAATCGAAAATCCACTTACGAATGGACTTGGAATGAAGACCATCTTGAGTTGCAAATGTGTAGTCATCGTCCTCCTTGACATGGTTGGCATTCTCCTTCTTCTTTGTTTGGTTTGCATTGTCCCGCTCCTCGTTCTTCAGCTTGAAGCAATTTCGTGCAAAATGGCCCGGTTTGCCACAATTGTAACGTACTTTGGATTCACCTTGTGAGGATGAATTGCCCCCTTTATTTTGCCTTGAAACCAAGGCGGCATCATTGCCATGCGTCTCCTTCTCCTTGCGCTTAGATACTTCGTGCATCATCCGTGCAACCACAAACTCCATGGTGAGGTTCTTCATGCGCAACGTCTCCAAGGTGGTGATCAAGTGCTCAAATGAAGGCAACAAGCTCTCAAGCAACGTCATCACTACATCTTCATCATTGACGAGTACCTCCAAGCAATTGAATTGATCCGCAAACGCCTTCACTTGGTTAATATAGGTCAACAAGTCATCACCTTCTTGCATCTTGATTGTGAAGAACTTGCAACAAATAAAGAGGATGTTGGACAAGCTCTTTGTTTTGTGGATGTTGCACAAAATTTTCCATGCTTCTGCTGGTCCTTTGTAACTCTTGATGAGGATAAATTGGTTGATCACCAAATTGAACCCAATGACGGACATGGCCTTCTTCACACGCCGATTGCAGTCCTTTATCACCTTTGGATCATTGTTGGAGGATAGAGGTTCCCCGGAATCCTCAACAATCTTCCAAATGTCCATGGGCTCTAAGACCATCTCCATCTTGAACTTCCAAAGGTTGAAGTTGTCCCCCTTGAACTTGTCAATGACCTTGGCACTCTCATTGTCGAATGTGGCCATAATGACACTCAAGTAGCTAAGATTGCCCTTCTAAGCTCCAAATGTGCACTAACGCATGTCAATTAGTCAATTGAACCTCTTTTAGGCTCTCAAATGAACAACTAAGCACCTTACACACTCAAATCAACTCTTCAAGACTGTAATTTTGAGGAACAATCAAATGAGTCACTTCTAAGCTCAAATGTGTAAAGGTACTACTCAAATACTCAAGTCTTCTCCTTCTAGACTTAAATGATCACCTTTGCACCTCATTCAAACAAATCAACCCCTTTTTTGCTCATACACACAAATATGGACTTTAATGAGCTTCATATAGATTCCAATGTGTCACTAAGCACCTCAACCACTCAAATTAGCACCTTTAAAGAGCAAACAAGCACATCTACTATGAATGAACACTTACAAGGTTCAAAGCTTGAATGTGCACGACTGCCGCTCTTGCAATTCTTTGTGCCTTCTTAAATCGCCTTCAATGCTCCAAATGAGCCCTTTTGCAACTCCCAAGCTTCAAATGAGCCCTTGAGCACCACTAAAGCTCCAAAGCCTTCCTTGTGCACCATCGAAGCTTGAAAAGCCATCCTTGTTCATCTCCAAAGCTCAAAGTCAGCCTTTGTGCACTCAAACACTCAAACTCACTGTAGACCTCCTCCAGACAACTTAGCAATAAAACTCTCTACTCGCAACTCACATGAATTGGCCCATAACCTATTGATGTTAAAAGAAGTAGAGAGATGGTTGCACAAGCAAGTAAAAGAGACACAAGGTGGTACAAACAATGGTTGGAGTGAGATATTGCCTTCCTTCCAAGGCCTTTACTTATACTACCACTTAGTGGCGTCTCATTCATCTTGTAAGTGGCGTCTCATCCATCTTGTAAGTGGCTCCCCAAGTAATTTGCAAGTGTCTTCTAAAGTATATTGTAAGTGGCTTCTCAAATAACTTGCAAGTCCCTTTATGCCAACTCATAGCTACCCACTAGTTCTTGTTTATCCTACGCAAGACATGTGGGTTGGTCCTACCTCTTTGACCTTGCGCCATACATGTACCTTTCAAGTTCCTTACACCTCTCCTCTTTTTCTCCCCATTTACCTTCCCCTCAAAATTTACCTCAAAAATATTTACAATGCCATAATAACTACAAGCAACTCTTAACTCTAACAAATCTTAGGCTTCTAGTGGGAGCATGTTTCCATGTCCTAGTTCCCATACTTGACGTGGTGCAAGACCCTTTCCGAGTGGATCTCGACCACAACTTGGATATCAAATTGTATTTCTTCAAAGTAAGAAACACATTTGATACTCATCTAGTAAAGCTATACATAAGATATCCACACCCTTGTGGAAGATGATGAGAAATCTGAGGATGGTTCAACAAAAGTCGCATGTCTTGTTCTCTTCAACAAGCTTGGACTCGTACACTTAGCGTACGTTATTGAACAATTATGTGGCACCAAATGGGGGTAAGATGCCAAAGTCAGCCTCTATGCTATAATTGCTCTCAAGGAAGCTCTTACTTCCCAGTACATATCCTTCTGCTCCCTCTCCAAAAGCTTACAAGCAAGAACAACTATCATAGAGTTCAACTTCACGGGGGTATCACGTCATGGATATCTATGTGGGATATCATACACATGAATAAGGATACACAGGTTATATAAAGGGCATATCATATACATAGATATCTATATGGGATTTCAGCCATGAATTTCTATGAAAGATATCATACTCAGGGATATAAATATACATGGATATCTATAGAGGTGTCATTGGGGTATCATGCTATGGATATCTCGGAGTATAAAATATATAGGGACAAGGATATTACATCATGGAGGCATTACAACACGATGATTAGGAAAACTAATGTTTTGTTGAAAATATAATATTCTACTTGTAATATGTGATGATGATAAAATGATGCAAAGTTTTAAAGGAAAATTAAATGTGTACAATGTTTTCCAAACAACTGATATTTGTAGAGAATAAAATTACCAAACAATCAGGTATACAATTTTGAGATCATTTTTAAAAATTAAAAATAAAACTAAGCTATATTAAAACTTTATATGTATATAGGTAATACCAAAGGCACCACGGCCTTGGTGTAGTGGTTTGAATCATTGCACACCAGTGAGGTGGTTGTGTGTTCAAGTCCACATGCTAGCATGGTTCCTACCACCATAGTCCACCCAATTATAGTGGACGGGTTTTAAGACGTCGTTGTATGGGTATCCAAAAATCCCTTGGGGAAACAACATGTCGATTGTCTTTTAGGCACTTAGAGTAGAAAGCAAGAAGAAGAAGAACTCCGGTCTTCGCTTAGGAGGGCCGGTGTGAATAAAGGGTCTGTTTGTTCCACTATTAAACCAATTTCCACCAAACAGAGATTAAGTAGTATAGAACTACTCCTCCCTTTCGAGGGTAGACACTATGTAACAAAAATATGTAACCAATAACCAATAACCACGGACCTAGGACCAAGTTAGAGCCACAAGGCATATTTTGACATGATGACATCTGGCGAGATAAGTGTGTATTTTGGGAGGTTTTAAGAGGTATCATTTTGATCAGGGAGAGGTTGGTTATTTTCAATTTTCGGTTTGTGAAGGAGAATGGACATTGCATGTTGGATAGCAATCCTGTTAATTTTTCTAAATGTCTTTTTGATTTGATTGATGAGGATATCGAATGTTTTTTCAAGACTTTTCATAGATGGGATGAAGGTGGTAGCTCTAGCTCCGCAACAATGACAATAAGACTGTCCACTATCCATCCGACAGCTGTAATCTCATTAATAAGAGGTTGGTACTTATTAATTTTTTTTCCAATTGCTTCTAGGAAAAATCTATCATTACAATATTCAAATTTGATAAATTGGATAGTGAATTTTGTATTAATGTGGTCTGATGGGGGGGCTTTGTATGGTATTCCCCTAACGCATAACACGCCTGTTTTAAATCCGGCATTACAATGACATCTTTGGGATCCACATGTGCATGGAAGTAGCCATGGGAGAACCGTGTTTTCTTGTGGATTGTTGTTGAAGGTTTGGGCATTCATATGTATAAAAGATCGGGATTTGTTTTAGGATACAATTAGTTTCCGGATTTTCCATACCGCTTTGTTATGTCTTATGACGATTAGGGAATGTATGTGATGATTTTGGCATTTAAGGAGTATGTGTAGCCAAATGTTTGCATCCGTGGAGGTGCATATGGGGCATGTTATGGATGGAAATCTTACTTATGGCCATCCACAAAACTTTACAAATCATTTCTACAAAATACAACAATGAACCCGCTCATATATTCACCGATTGCATAAATGCACTTTATCTACTAAACAGTCAAATAACACACCCTACCCTTCACAATAGCCACCCCGACCAAACCATACTAATGTCAATGATCCAAATGTTACAAAACCGAACACACACCACAACCCTCCACAAAGAAGAGCCCATGCCAATATTGATGGCAATGAACAAGCAGATAAATTAGCAAAAGAAGGTCGAGAAAAAACACTCAAAAAGGCCAAAGACCCACACGAACATGCCCACGCTACTCCATACTACTTCCAAAGAGAAGATTGGCCTTCCAAAGAAGATACTCCCGATAAAGGACCAATTAGATTTCTGGACAAATATCTCTAAAAACAAGACCACTCCAATAATCTTGACACAATAACAGAAAACATCCCTAACATTGAAAAATGGACTATCAACAATAACATAGACAATGAGCTCTCTACAATTTTTTGGAAAAACCCCACCATTTCCGACTCACAAATAACATGCCTCATCAAATTCCGTACCGGCCAATATATGGGAAACGCTCGTAAACAACTTTTCTTTGGATTAGAAAGATTTCCATCCATAACATGCCCCATATGCCCCTCAACGGACCCCGACACATGGCTCCATGTGCTACTCGAATGCCAAAACCACCACATACACTCCTTAATTGTTAAAAGACATAATAAAGCGGTATGGGAAATTTGAAAACTAATCACCTCCCACATCAAATCGAGATGCTTTATCCTAATGAATGCCGGCACCTTCAACAACAACCCACAAGAAAATACGGTTCCCCCTTGGCTACTCCCATGCTCATGCGAGACTCAACGATGCCATTGTAATGCTAGGCTCAAACCGGACATACTATGTGTCCGAGGTTTACCATATAATGATCCACCACCTGACCACATAAACCAAGACTACACCATTCAATTCATTGAATTCACACATTGCAATGATAGATTTTCCCCGGAAACAATCCAAAACAAAATAGATAAATACCAACCCCTCATAGAAGACATTATGGCCCTGGGATGGAACGTGGATCCCCTTATAGTAATCACATTTGGCGCTCGTATCACCATGTTTATTCCATCTATGAATTTTTTTGAAGAAACCTTCAAAATACCCATCGAAACAATTAAAACCACCTTTAAAAACATCAACACCATCGCTACTCAATATGCCATGTCCATTTTGCTACAAAAACGCAAAATTGAAAACAACCAACCTCTCCCCAACACACACGACCCTCCATAGAATTGCTCTCACGTACCTTCAAACATCTCCCTCTCTCTCAAACTTTGAACGACACTTTCAAACTGCCGGTAGGTTACTTTTAGGTTCTTGCTACTGGTTACATAGTGTCTACCCTCGAGAGGGGGAAGTAGTTCCATACCACTAATTCCATGTCAAGTGGGCATGGTCTTAATGGTGGAACGAACAGACACTTTATTCACGCCGGCTCTTTTGGGGACCGACGTTCTTCTTCTGGAAATCTTATGATACCAAAGAAGAGTTGTTTGCAGGCATTTTCCATGTATTATCCAGTACGAAATTTGATACTGCATGTTTTTTGCGATTATGTAATTGTGGGATTTTTCCAAAAATTTGTAGAGAGTTCATTATCAATGTTGTTGTTGCCGGTCCATTTATCTATGTTAGGAAAATTTTCTGAGATTAGATCGAGTTAATTAGAACTTATTTTTTGAGGTATTTGTCTATTAATCTGATGGGGCCTTTGTCCGGGGTGTCTTCTATAGAAGACGAACATTCTCTTTGGAGGTAGTATGGAGTAGGGTGGGGGTGTTTGGCATTTCTATGGGATTTACTTAGTCCTTCTTTAGCTAGTTTATCCGCTTGTTCGTTTCCTTTTGTGATAACATGTGCTCTAACTTTATAGAGGGTTGTGGTTTGTGTGCAATTTTGTAGCATGTGAACCATGGATGATAGGATGACTTGGTCGGGGTGGCTATTGTGGAGGGTAGGGTCTGTTATTTGTGTATTTAATAAATATAAGACATTTATACAATTTGTAAAGATGTGTGCAGGTTCATTAGCGTATTGTGTAGTCATAATTTGGAGGGTTTTATAAAGAGTCATTATTTTTTCTCTAAGGATATTTTGAAGTCCATGGATTCTTTTGGATATTTTTGTTTCTTTGGTTGAGTTTTATATGCCATATCTCGCTTTTTCTCTATGCCAATGTCTCAGGTTGACTTTTGTTGGTTATTTATAGGAACCATCAATGTAGTAACTATATGCAGGGGGGAACTTAAGGGGGTATAGTCACAATATGTGGAGAGGGGGGTGGTGTAATGGGGTGGTTTTGTGTTGTGTTTGCATATTTAAGATGGGACCAATTTTTGTTAGAATTTATTGGGGTTAGGGGGGGTGTAGGTCCATTGTTTGTTAGGATTCACTGAAATTATGTTTGTATATATTCCGCTTCTGTTGAGGTTATTTGTTATGGAGGTGAATATGGCAAGTTGCTCTAAGATACCAATATTATTATTTTGATGGTGTATGGATAGTATTTGAATAGTGGATGGTTCAAACCTAGGTTTTTTAATAATTGGGTGGTAAGGTGGGTTCTTTATATGGTACCAAGTCTGCCTCGAATAGGGCTATGATTTAAGAGTCTAGGAATGGGTCTAAGTGAGGGTTAAAGTTTTGGAACCAATTATTGTTTGGTGTGATCATAAGAGTGGGAGTAGAAATTGGATCATTTTTGGCTGCAAGTCTTGCCCAATGTATTGTTTATTGTGTTTCTTTTATATTGTGAGGGTGTGCAATATCATTCCAATCCAGTTGTCGTCAATGGTGTTTCCTTGTGAACCAAAAAAATTGTCTCTTTTGAAAGGTGAATAGAACTTATTATGTTGGATGGAGCATGTGAAGGGGGATGGAAATTACAAGTGTTGGATGTTGAAGGATGAGATTAGTGAGTCTAGAATGGATGTGGGTAATATATTGTGCAAGTTTAAGGGGGTCATTTTTTGGGATGCGATATTTATATCTTTGGTATAGCCAAGTTTTTTCAGTTTTGAATGGTTGGATTGTTGGCTCTATGTTTGTGGGAATTTGTAGTTTGTTTTAGTAATAGTTCCATAGCCATTGGAATCTAGTAACGGGAATAGTGATTAGATGCCTTGTGTTTTTTTTGTATATATGTGCGTGGTGTTCATTTAATTTTATTGTATTTTTTGATGTAAGAATGTCTTTTTCGGGGTTGCATTTGGTTGTGTGTATGTTGGGGAGAGGCATGATTATGGGTGGGGTGCGTGATCTTGAGTCACAAAATTACTCTTGAGGATGATGTGTTTCAATGATTTCTTAGTAGAATTTGTTTTGAGTGTTTCGATAATATTGTGTTAATTGTACGAAGTTGTGTGTAGAGGTGTTTTGATCATGCCATAGGAAGAAGTTCCGTTGGGGTAACCATTTGTTGTAGGTATTATTATTGTGTTGCCATTGGCATAGATATTTGGTTTCATTCCTTATCATTTTATTTGAGTCGATAGGTTTTCTATGTTTATGGTCAAGAATTAGATTTATGGGATATGTAGATGGATTTTTCAGGATGTGTATTGGGGAAGAAGGGAGGAGTGGATGCGGTGGGTTAGGAGGGTGAATTGGCGGGAGGTTATTTTTGGGTTGGATGTTGTTGGTGGTGGTAATATATGTGTCTTTGCGTGTGTAGGGGTTCTGATGTGTTGGGCATGGTGAGGTGCATGTGTTGGGGCATGGGGGATAGCAAAATAGTTGTTGGAAAATATTAAAGGCGCTCTTCTCTAATTTGGATGGTGTATTATGAAATGTTTTGAAGTCATTGTGGTTCATAATGTGTGTTCCATTTGGTAGTGTAATTTCATTTAGGTCAGTAATAGTTACTGAGAAAAGTTTTTGTAAGAGTTTTTGGGAAAGGTGTTGGTTAATTCTTTTGTCATTTTGAGTTTCATGTAGCCACATTTGTTCCAAAGGTGAGGGTTCTAATAGGAAATCCGTGAGTGTGTTTTTTTGGTACACTTTTGCTTCATTTTTTAGTAGGAAAAATGTTCGGGTGATTGGTGATCTAGTGCAATCGGCTTTGATTGTTCTAGGGATATTTTTAGTGCCTCCATATTTGGCAAGGATGGAGTGAGTGAGTCCTTTGAAAATCTTTCCAAGTCTACCTTTGTCACTTAGTGCATTTTGAGGTTGTTCATCAATACATTGGACATAAGCATTTTTAAGGAAAAAAGCCTCTAATCCAAATAAGTTTTGTGGAAGTTGGGTTAATATGACATTTGACATACATTTGGAGAGGCAACAAATGGATTTTTGTATGGCTGTGATTTTTTTATCAAATTTTTTGATGCTACTTTGAGTCTGAGTACTATGTCTACCATTTCTATTTTTTGTTTCATCGTGGCCAAGCATGTTGTTAGTTTTTTGCATTGTATAATAAGTTTCGTGGTAGTGGTATGGATTTGTATCTTCCATTTTAGTGAAGGTACAAGGTTTGTACCTAGATACGCGTATGGTTCGATTTGATGTTGTATGGAGATGGGTTGATTACGGTAGTCATGTTGGCAATTTGCAAAAGTGCTTTGAATGCAGTGGGGTTCATTTTGGATTTGTTTGGACATCCTATGGTGGCATATTTTTAAGTGCCAACATCCATACCAGACCAATCACAAAATTTGTCAATTCTGTTGAGTTGGATTTGTAGTGATTTGAGTTTTCCGGCTATAGCGGCAAGGTCATTGGCGTAGGCGGCCGAATTGATGGTGACTTGTGATGTTCCAAAGGTGTAGCCATTATTTCCCCTTTGCATCCATCTTAGTAGTGGTTCTAAGAAAATAATGAATAAGTATGGACTTAGTGTATCACCTTGTATAGTTTCGCGTTGTACGGGGATGGATCAGGTTGTTCCAAAACATTTTCCAATGTATGAGGTGGTTGAGTGAGAAGATATGTTTCCAACTAGTGCGGCTGTATCGGTGGAGTATCTGAGATTAGACATTATTGCTAATAATCTTGCATGGTCAATGGAACCAAATGCAATTTTTTTGAAATCAATATATAAAATATATATGTCTTGGTTTGTAAATTGTGCATCTTCGAGTGCGGCTATTATGGTTTGGAGCTGTCTAGCAGTACTTCTTTTCGTACAAAAGCCTTCATGGCTGTCGTGTAGGATTTGGTGTGTTTTTTCATATGAGGATAATATAGATGTGAATGTGCTTGTGAAGAGTTTATGAATAGTGTTGGCTAAGGCAATTGGTCTATGGTTTGGGAGCATTGAGGGGTCACTTTTTTGTATAGTAATACTGTAGAACTAATTTTCCATGAGGTGGATTTTTTTTGTTTATAGCAATGAGAAAAAAATAGGCAGAGAGGTTCGTGGAATCCCGGGGGCATTGGCTTTAGTATTGAGTTTGGAATACGGTCTAGCCCTGGGGTTTTTATATTTCCTAGATTTTTCAGGCATGTATCGTATGTGGCTTGGTTAAAATAAGTGTATAGCAGGGTTTGTAGTTCACCATGTATGTCTATAGTGAAGTCATCAAGGTCATGCCATGGATATTGTCTCACTGCACATATACTTGTGGGTCGATGTTCTAGCAAATAGCTGCATGTGTGTATGGTTGGTCTGTTATTTTTTATTTGTTGGATATATATCTCATTTGCAATGTCTTTTGGGCTCGTTAATATATTGTTATCTTGGTTGGTGATGCAGTCCAAAGGTGGAGATTCAATATTTTTGAAGACTTTTCTATTGATTTTCTTTGGGCTAATTTTGTATAGTCGTCTATATTTAGAGATGGCTTTTTAAATATTTTCTCTCGTATACTTAGTAGTTATTTTCCTAGCTTGTTTGTTGGCCTTTTTTGCGATTAATGCAATATCATGTAGCCATCTTTGTGGTGATATGTAGGGTGGTGGTGGAGGTGGAATTTGGATGTGTTGGAAGAATTATACTACTTGGCAAATGGGATGTAAATCACCTTGGGTTATTTTTAACAATTCAAATTGTTTTTCAAATGGTATGGTAGGTGGTTAAGTGTTGTTTCTATCTTTTTGAGAGTTGCGTGGTAAATATCCACCTTGTTTGGATGTTATGTTTGTTAGTTGGGGTATGGGTGGAGCTTTACAGGTTTTCTCAAGAATGTTGGAGATGTTATTAGTTAATACGCCTAAAGTGGAACAAGCTTCAATCCATTGGTCTTGAGATAGATGGTCCGTATTTCTAAAAGTATTTGTGAGGAAGTTGATCCGTGTGGAGTTTTCATTGAAAAACATAGTGTTGAAATCTTGTATATCATTATTTGGGATGGGGTTAGGAATTCTAACACTTTTATTGTTAGTTGTTATTGGTATTCTGCTAATGAGTGTGTTACTAGCCAATTTTAGTTGGATTGGTAAGTGATCCGAGTTGAGAATAATGTATTTTTCTGTTGTGGAGGTGTATTGTATATGGTTGTTAGTGAGTAGATAAAATCCGATTAGACTCCAATCTTTGTAGTCGTATCCCCCTTGTCTAGAGTATTGTGTGTCTGTAGAGATATATGAAAGGATTAGATTATCGATAAAGTTGCGCCATTGGTAATCTATGGGTTGGAGGAGAGTGATATGGTTTCGGTGTTGTCTACCAATTAGTGCAACATCTATGTTGAAATCTCCGCATAATAAATGCGTGTGGTTTTGGTTGTTATTAATAGATGTGATGATAATTTTTTTGATATCTGTAATAAATCTGGCGTCTTCCTCGTGGGATGGCATATAGATATGGTATATTAGCCATGGTTAGAAAGCTTGATTTTGGATTTTTATGATTTGTAAATAGGAAGAGATTTGCATGGGTGTAAGGATTTTGGTAATGTTACCTATGAATGCATATGCTTTGAGCATTAATGTGAGGAGACCCCCTCTGGTAAGGGCATAGCGCATGCGTTGTTGTATACATCTCGTAAGTGCATGCGTGTTGTTAAAAATGAGCTTGTATTCAGGGAAAGTTCTTTGGATGTATTTGGTGGATTTAGTGGTTGTAAGTCTAGTTTCTTGGATGGTGATGATGGCCGGAGGTGTTGTTGAATTAGTGATTAAGTTTTGGAAGCATGGACGGGCAATATTGATTGATAGAGCATTCCATGTGATAATACTTATTTTACCATCAAAGTTATTTGGGTTTAGGTTTTGTGGAGGGATGTGTGGAGGTGGTGGGGGAGGGTGTGTGTAGTCCAATATGGGTTCGAAGCATCTATTTACTTCTCTAATAATTTCTTGAGGAAGATATGGGAAGTTTTTTTTAATTAGTTCTAGTGTTGGAGGTGGATTTTGGTTGTGGATGAAGTTGTATAGTTTATTGTGTATTGAGTTTATGTGGTTAATGATTTCTTAGTTCTCGTCCAGAAATTTTGTATATAAGTGTGTAGTGTGAATGTGTCTTTCGAGTGGATTGTGTAGGGTGGATAGGTTATTAAGGAGAGTAGTGGTCCACTAGGTTGAGTAGAAAGCACTTAGTGTAGAAAAGTGTTAACCCTAGAAAGGAGGAAGTAGTACTATTACACTATCCTATGTCCCGTGGCCATAAATTTAGTGAAGATAATGAACAAACACTATATTCTTCTTCTTCTAGGTAATACTAATTTCACTATGACAATGTTGATTTCTATAGAAGTTGATTATTGAAGCATCCAACTTTATATTGAAGGTTATGCCCTTCTATTGTATAGTGGGAAGACCCCCAAATTGGCGCCTTGTGCAATTTCAGGGATAGTGTCCACACTGCTGCCAACTTTGACACCTTCACCAAAGTTATAAAATTGTTGTTTTACCATGAAAATTTGGATACAAAATCAGCTTTATGTTGAAAACATGTATATCGAATTTCAAGGCCATGGGATCTATAGAAAAAAATATATTCAAGATTTACCAACAAAGGCTAGTTATAAAAAATGTTGTGTAATTAAAGATTGATAACCACAACAGATCAAGAGTCCTAACCAACATCAAATAAACAAAAAACATACACAAACACAAGTTTACGTAGTACATTCTCAAGGAATAACTAGTAAATCACAAGAGTAGTTAAACGTCTTGCACTCCACGAAGACAGTTTCAACAAGTGCAAATAGTATACAAGAATGCGGAGCCTTTACTAATGATAACCAGTCACTTATATGCAGAGGTAATCACTAAACACTCTCTAACTCATTCACAAACCTTGACTTGAGAAAGACGTCAAGTCAAGAATGTGTGCGGCGCAAAATGCACACATACACAATCCTAAGTGAATAGAAATCATCCTCAGATAAATGCGGTGCGCCGCCGTACGTCCTTAAACCCGTAGATTAGTAACAAACTAATCTACGCTAAAACACTACGATGCGGAGAAGCCCTTGATGCCACGTCCAATGCGAGTTGTCGTGTAAAGAAAGATCAATAACCACAACAAATCGAGAGTCCTAACCAACATCAAATAAACAAAAAAAATTATTAAAACAAGTATACATAGTACACCCTCAAGTGTCCCCCTTAACGGATAAAGAGACCCTCTATCCACCTAAGATCAAGAACACTAACAAGACTGAACACCATAGTGATATCGCTGCAACAACTGTACGCATCCAGCCGAAGATGTCGCCTGTCGCCAAATCAATAAGCATATGGAGAAGTAACAAAGAGAGGGTAGGCCGGATGCAATGTGAGTCCAATCTTTAATTGCCAAAGGCAATTTTGTTGTCAATCCCTTGGTCAATCTTCACATTGCCTATCCTTGAATCAAGACCAAGAATTTGAACTAGATGGCAAGGCACCACACATTGAGAAGTCCACAAGGAATTCAAACCGTTTCATGGCTTGAAATGTGGCTCAAAGACCACCGACAACAAGGGCAAGTCCAATCCCCGGGCGGTAGAATAGAAAGAGGCGGAGTTAAGCAAGCCCTATGCCAACCACGCTGGCAATGGTCACAAAGCAACATGGTAGCTCCGCCCTTCTTCTCACGACACACTAAATACGGAAGGCCGTCTGGCACACCCGCCAACTCCGGATGAAAAGAGCCATCAATGGGTAAATGGCAGGGAACGCAATTCTTAGAATGCTCCCAATACTCTTGGCCATCCTTGCCTTCCACCAACAAGATGCCACTAGGCAACACATCCTTCACGCAAAGAATAGTATGTCCTGCCTTAACATCCAACGTCGTAGGCGCCTCACGCTACAGATAAACATAATCTCCCGTGGAAAAACGTCGCAGTTGAGGTCAGTAGGCAACACTACGAATAAGAGCATACCATAAGGTGTCACGATTCTGAGCAATGGATAAGTTTTCCATGGCCATGGGCATGTCCCGCTTGAAAAACTCTGCTTGATTATGTAGACATAGGATCCACACCTCCAGATCGTTCAAATCCACAACATGAGCCAACTTTTCCCAAACGGAACTCGATTAAATTTGCTCCTACCTGTATAACAACTCATACAGACTCAATGCTCCTAGTGAAGCTTGTCGGCAAAAGTCGTACCTAATGGCGATCCATGGTATCATCCAATCCCAATCACGGTGGCAACTTTGAAGTAATCCATACTTCCATAGGCCTCGCTTAACGGTCTGAACCACACCCTCCACCAAACAGTCCGCTTCTGGGTGACCCCAAGAAGTCGCACAATAGTCAATCAAAACTTTGGTACTCAAAGCTTCAATAGCCCCAAGGAACTCACGCCTCTGGTCTTTCAAAACCTTAGCTATGGCTCCAAAACAATCCAACACCCGGTAGAAGAATGCCATGGCCGCCAACTGCGAAGAATTCTGCGGAAGAGCCACGAGCTCAATCTACTTGCTGAAATGCTCCATCATCATAAAGACACACTTGGCTCCGCATAGTCACGACAAGTAGATCAACAAAGTCCAAAGACCACCCGTAGCCTAGCCCCATAATGGCCAAAGGCTGCAACTACGGTGATAAGGTGTTGAAGCTGGATCGAACCCGATTACATACTTCACACTGAGAAACATACATGGTGACTTGCTGACACATGCCCGTCGACCACTATTGGCTCCGCAACATTGAATGACTTGTCGCACATCAAAATGTCCTAGATCTTTGTGTACTTGCTGTACCAACGAAGCCCTCTAATCTGGCTTGGGAACTATGTGCCTAGTCCCATATGGCCACACCCAAGATAGAAGGCCGTTCTCCCAACAAAACCTTGCTATTCGATGCCCAACTCGATTACGCTCCATAGCTGAAAGAACTGGGGGAAGTATCTCATGTTGTAACTTGTGCAAGATTTGACCGTCTTCCTACACATCGTTAACAACTTAAGCCCTATCCGGTTCTTCATCCGTTGCCAAATCAAGCAACGTTGATGCGAAGCCAAACATCAATGAGAGGTAAGCCGCTGCATGCCACCCGCGACTGACTCCATGTCACAGTCTCAATGCCACCTGGCACCAGCCAAATCCTCCTCCAAAGGATTTGGATTGCAAGATAGACCATCTGCATCCAAGTTCATGAATCCCATCCAATGTACAACCTCAAAGTCATACTCCTGAAGCAATTAAGCCTTCCTAGCAAGCTTGCCAGTAAGCTTGTCACACTCCATGAGCCACTTCAAAGGGTGATGGTTGGTCACCAACGTAAAATGTTCCCCATACAAATAGGACCTAAAATGGGTTATGACCAAATCGCGGCCAAAGCCTCCCCCTCACAGGACGAATAGTTGGACTTTGCATTGTTGTTGCTCCTTGAAACACATGCCGTAACATACTCCCATCCCTCATCATCCTTCTAAGTTAACACAATCTCCAGTCCTACACCACTCTAGTCTGTGTGTAGATGAAAGGGTCATGAAGCATCCAGACGCCGCAACACAGGCGCTGAACCGAGCTTCAGCTTTAAAGTAGCAAAAACCTGCTACTGCTTCCGTTCCCAAGTCCATGGTTGATCATTTTCCGCGAGAATAGTCAATGGCTTAGCAATCAAGCTAAAATTCTTGACAAACTGGCGATAGTAATTTCCCAAGCCAAGAAAAGCTCGAAACCGTGACACGTCGGTTGGGGTAGGAATCTACTGCAACACATCTACCGTGGCCTGCTAGATGCCAAGACCTCCTGGAACAATCATATATCTCAAATATGGTAACTGGTCGTGGAAGAACTTGCACTTGTCATGGTGCAAGCGCAATCCCCACTACCGTAACCTCTCGAACATTGCTTGAAGATGCATCGCATGCTCTTGTGGGCTGCTGCTAAAAATGATAACATTATCAATGTTGCATCCGGCAAACGGTAAACCGGTCAACACCTTGTCTATCACCCTCTGAAACTCAGCGGGTGCGTTCTTGAAGCCAAATAGGAGAAACTTTCAGTAGTAGAGTTGATCTCTCCCATCCTGATCAGCTTTCAAGAATGTAGTCTTCACCCGGTCATCCACCATCAATGGTAACTAGTGATAACCAAACCGCAAATATAGAGTACTACATACTCTAGCGTGGCCCACTGCATCAAACAACTCCATTAGCGTGGGCATGGGATACCATTCTGACTTGGTCTTGCGATTTACCGCCAATAATCCCCACACATCCGCTTTTCCGTCCAGATGCCAAAGATATCCTTCTTTGATGGCATAACCATGGCACAAGTGTACTCGCCGTTGGAGAGCTCAATCAAGTTGGCGGCCAACAACTCTTGACAATGAGTCTAAATCCCAACTTTTCTGAAAGACTGAGCTTGTACGGTCGTTGAAAGATTGGATGGTCGTCTTCCAACTAGATGTGTATTTGTTTGCCTCTCTAGCCCTCCAAATCATGGAGGTTGAAGGCAAAACAACTACGATACGAACGTATGAACGTTTGTACCTTCCATGCCTCGGCACCGGAAAGATGTGGCCCCAAATCCAAAGACCATGAATCTAGACCATGGTCCTTGGATCTAGACAACGTGATCTCCTTCTCCACCGTAGAAGACTCACCGCGTACTTGCATGGCTGGTGATTGCTACTTAGTACGAGATAGGGCATTCATGCGTCCAAACTTCTCACTCACGGGATCCACATAAATCTTGTGTTGTGATGACAAATTTGGGAAAAGATATCTAAAGCATCCTCTCCACCAAAGTCCTTGTCCAAAGCTGCTAAGACACGCCGAGCACAAAGCTCCTTAGCTGCGTGCTTCTTTAAACAAAAAACAATTCCGCTTCCTCAGTCTCTGTGAGATGTGGCACAGCTGCCCCCTGACCATTGAAGTCTGCCCCTAGCACATGTGGATGGTCATGCAAATTGCGCTGAACGTCGAAATAGAGGCCGCAATCTCAAACAAGAGTGTTGAGGTCAATGGCTTGACTCAACAAATAACGACGTTGGCCCTCAAAGAGATCCAGTGCGGCGGTGGTGTCTATCAAAAAGCCCATCACCCGCTCCTTCTCATCAGCAAGAGGCTCCTTGTAAGTTGGGAAGTAGAATCCCAAACCATGCCAAGAGCGCGTGTCCTAATGGCAAAGGACCTTGGATAGCACATTAATGTCGGAAATGCTCCTCGAGTGAAGTCAACACGGTTCACCACGATCAATGGTGGCTCATCATCTTTGGTAACTTCCATAGAAACACGGTGGTCGTCCATTGAAGATGTCATCGGCCTCACGGCGCTTGGGCCGTTGCACTTGAGCAAGTGCAAAGGTAAACGTCGCCGATGATGCCATGTTGGTCCAAATCTAACTTCGCCAATGGGCGTAAGAGCCCAACGCCACGGCATCTACAAACTTGGGGGAACCATGAAGATCATGGAGTCATCCTCATGCACCTTCGTCCGTGTATCCTCCAATGGGGATACATTCTCAAAAATGTACCCTGCAGGCAACGATTCGTGGGTAATCCACCACTAGATGAGCCTGAGCAAATCCGCAAAGAGACTCGACTGTGGATCAGCAAAGCCACATTCACTGCTTGCAAGTCAATAGCCTTGGCAAGGCCATCGGTAACCACCAAGTCCACGAGACCTAATCGGCGCAGATCATCTTTATTGATCAACCTCAAATCACGTGGCAACTTGCCAAAACACGCCTAGATAGCAGAAGACGGTAATTGCTTCGGATACAATGCCAGAAGACGCTAAATGTGATGGTGAGCGGCACGGTTGGCTGCAAAGCCACTATCTACGTGGCGCTTCTGAACGAGGGGAGCCCTGAGCGTTAAAAGTCCCTCGTGCAGATGTTGTAGATGTTGACGATGTCGCACTTGGTGCGGGATTTTTGTCGTCATCGCTCATGTCCATCGGTACTTGCTGCTCATAGAGTGTGTCAAGATCAACACCATGTGGTACCCCTATACAACAACTGAGGTGATGCGGAGTTCTGAATTAGTCTAAAACTTTGCACATGACAATATATACGGAAGAATGCAATGTGAAATGATGAAAAATAACACTTACCTTGCGCTATGGCACTGCCACTGAATATATCGTCAAACATCTCATAATATTCCCACGTTGAAGGTGGAGCTCCTTTTTGTTGTTGTTTGTCCTTTTCTTTCAGGTAGTCTGACTTCAAGGTCCCGAACTTCTAACGGCACTGGCCAAGTGTGCGTTGAACCTCATCAGGGTATTCTGCATTTAGCTTCACTACGTACTTTTTCTAGTAGGCCTTAGTAAAGAGTACACTATTGGAATCCCTATACCTTTCAGCATACAGAGAGAAAAGATATAATATTTGACAATGTGTCCACGCCTTGGGGCCTCCTTTAATTTACCATTACCCTACTCTTGAAACAAGTTTTGTGAAGGCTCTTCTTCGGCCATGACCGCAACACCGTCAAAAAAACCCTAAACACTTACGAAGAGTAGAATACAAACAAGAGAAGGACAACCAGCCAAGAGAAGTGAGAGAGGAGAAAAATATATTTAAAGAAACAACTTAGACAGAGAAGGACGTATCTCCATATGTATAGCAAAAATACTTATTAACTTATAAAATGCATTATGAAAGTAAAAGATTCAAAGTAAAAGATTCAAAGTAAAATAATAGTTGGTAATTGAAAGGATAAAATAAAAAAGGGATTCATTCTAAGATTTGAATTACATTTATTTGCAATAAATTTTCAAAAACAACTAAGGATTTTGTAGTACCCACTATTTGAACAACTTCTCTCTCAAAGCTTCCCTTCTGCTTTTGATCTCTCTACCTCACGGCAAACTCATAGTCTAACATTTCCAAAACCTCTCAAAGGATCTTGATATCACCGAGTAATTCTGGCAAATTCCGTTTCTGACAAAAATTATGCAACCAACAACATGCTACAATGACCCTAGCCGCTTTATCAACTCTAGAGTTGAAGTTTTTAAGAATTCTTCATCAGTACTTGAAGGATCTAAAAGTATTCTCAATGACAACCCTTTCTAAATTCATTGCACTACCCTACGCTATGGTCAGTTTTGTACATAATTAATTCAAAATGGGACTTGTCCAAAATTTTGGAAATTTCAAGAGATTTGGCTAGGCGATACCTATGTAATACCAAGGTGACACCCGTGCAAGATCTAGGTGATACTCGTGCAATACCTATATGATATCCATTGTGTCGAATCAATGTGACAAAAAAAAAATGCTTCGGCACTTGCCTGCCAAAACTTGTCTTCATTTTCGGATGACTTCGAGTTCTTTTGCAAATACGTGTGGATCGGATAAGCGGAATCACCAATCAAATATAGTGTACTAAATTTCCTTCCAACATCTACAACATGCAACTGCAGGATGGTTTTGTAGCAAGAGAAATGTGTGTACCATCAATCGCACCGCAAACATTAAGTAACCTTGTGATGGCCTTGAAATCATCAATGATCACTTGCAATCGTGCTCTTGTGGATATGCTTATGAACCTACCGAACAACTTGTTCTTATTACAAAGGATGCTTGAAACGATGTCTACATACTTGCGTATTATAAAGGCTCCGACATGGAAGTAATCAGTTATATGTTTAGAGGAGTAACCATGGGCAAACCTCTAGAGTACTATAGCGACAATCTTTCTCATCTCCAACTGAGGCCTAAGAGGGTCTATGATATCGGACTGCACATAGGGTTTTAATATCTCAACCAATTCACAAAATGCGGCAGGGCTCATTCTATAAAAATACATGAACTTATCGTGTTCCATTTCTTCAGACACTCTCCAAACAATAGGTTCTACTAATTTCCAATGAATGTGTTGCCTAGGCTCGATCCAAAACATTTGTGGAGGATAAGTCTTCCTATTCGCTAATAAAGAAATCATAAAAAGGTAATGGAAGGAAGTCGTAGTCTCGAGAGACGACGTTGCCCATGATTTTAGAGTTCTAAGAGTAGCACTAGAGGATGACAAGGCATTGTGGATTTGCATAATGTGCTTACAAAAGTCATGTGCCTTGTGCAGTGGGGTTGTACTGTACGTTACGGGTGATATGGTGTTGGCAAAACCACCGCATGCAAGAACCATTGGAATGAATTCTTTGACCAGTTTTGTGGACGAGTATGTCATATTGAATTGAAGAGTCTTGATGCACAAGCTTCAGATGATAATATATTGAAAAGGGCGCTTGAAAAGGAGCTGCTTCAAATTTTTTTGACAAGTTTCACAAACAATGATGAGTTTCTGCATAAATTGACGGATGCAACACATGTACGTGTATACTGTCCCATCTCGAGAAGAGAAGAAGCATCATCCATGGAACAAATTCTATACAATTACGATTTTGCTTTCTGTACCATTAGAATTTGTCTTTGTGATTTAATATGTGTGATTTTTGGGTGAAGTTTGCAGTTTTCTAATGCGCTGAAAAATCGTAAGTTCAGACCATTGTTGTTGGCCATTGACAATGCGTCGGATGACATAGAACAAGCAAAGAGTTTCTTGCGCGTCAGGAACAATCTAGATAGCAGAAGCATAATCATATTGACAGCATGGTCCCTTGATCATTTGAATCATGTAACATGCCCGAGTTGAACGCCAATGAAGCAAAGCAGTTGTTATTATACCATGTCAAATGCGACAACTCGGATGATGATGATGATGATACTATGGAAGAGGAACTTCTCACGAATTGTGTAGAAAGGTGCCAATTTTCCAAGCATCAACGAGTTGGCAGTGGTCAACATTATCATCCACTCGCACTTGAGGTGTTGCGAAGGCAGTTTTGCTCCATACCTTATGATCCAGAACGATCCAGTGTCTTTAACAAGCCATTCTTTTGTTTTTAAAAGACCACCACGCTCTTCCACATCTAATAACTGTTTTGATTGAGGAAGGTGCAAGTCTTATAAATCAAAAGGGGTACCTTATGTGACTTCACAAATGACTCTATAATTTGAAAGATGTTCATACAACCATCGCTACCAAATAAATAGGAGACGAACTATCTGGCAAATAGGAAACTGCAGATGTGCCAACGATATTGTTGCGGCCAAGAATCTACACAGAGGATACATTTCACGTTGTTCCCACTTCACAGAAATCATTGATGCTCTCAAGCATAATTGACCTCTGTCCGTGGCACTGCAGTGTCAGCTTCACAGTCGTCCAAAACTAATGTCCGCACCAAGAGAGATACCAGTGGCTACAAAAGAATTTCACGATATCAACTTATTTACAACTTCTTGCAGCATCGATTTCTTCAGGTACCGATGCCGCCGAGTGAGCTGGAGAATCGCACTTGCGGAGCTCTCCGAAATCAAAATCCTATCTTCTTCAATTGTGGTGGGGAACAGCGAGAGTACTTCTAGGCATCTTAAACCTGCGGAAATCTTGGCCACAAGCAGCGACCGGGTGGAGCTCTCCGCTGCCCGGTAGACTTCCAGAAACTCCTCCCAACACGGATGCCCGCTGACTAGAGCCTGCGTCGCCAGCTCTGCGATGTGGCTCTTCATGCATGTGAAAAAGCTCCCCATGTGCGCATTTGCGCTCTGGTTACTGCTATTCAACCCTGTGACCGGTGTCACCCAGCTTTCTTGGAATGTGATGGTTCCGACGCTGTCATTCAGGTGCAGCGTCTTATTGGCCACAACTTCAAGCAGCGCAATCAGGCTTGGGTCCGTTACACCTGAGAAGTACACTGTCGGGCCCGGCTGGAACGGAATGAATTGATACCCCAAGTCTGCCCATAAGTTGACGAGATGCCACCACTCTCGATTCAGGCTGGCACCTCTCCCTGCAACGTTTTCTGCCGCAGCTTTCGCAAGTTCCCATTGTTGCTCCCATTGCAACCTCTTGCACGAGGCCAACGCTCCTGGATCCATTGCCTGCTTACAGCTTGTGGTCCAGGTATTCAAGAACCATCTAACAGCATCCTGCATTACGAGTGTTCAAAAGGTTAGAGACCAATTGAAAGCAGTACTGCTGAAGTGCAAAAGAACTAATCGTTATCCAGTCTGACCTGTTCAAATCCGTAGCTGGCTATATCCACGTGTAGCACAGTATAAAGCTGATAAGGTCAAAGGAGAATCATGATACAAAGTCACCGAATGCGTCGAAAGAGTCTTGGGAGAAGTCCTTTACCTCATATGAATCAAAAATCCCAGCTACATCAAATGGGTTACCATCCAGAACAAAACCTGCACCGCAAATCAGGCTGATATCAGCGTCACGTCGTTCTGAGTCACTTATGGCAATCAGTAAGGTACACATATAACGAGCTACAAACATCAGAACAAACGATACAATGCTCATGTGAGCTCTGTGAGTCAGGAGGACAGGAGGTGCATGACAAATGAAGTATTGCCTTCTAAAAAAGAGAGCATATTACCATAGTAAAGAAACAAATTATCGTTGGCCCTAGGGCCAAAGGATGCAAACAATTCTTCATCCTTCTTAATATCTCGTCTTGCAATTATTTCAAGCTTGCCTCCCCATATTGGTTGGGAGATCCAGTCAGCCTGAAAAACCACTGCCAAGTAATTAGACTAATGAACATCATCTATGAGCACTTGTTATACCAAAAATAATATCAAGGTGAGGGGAGTAGAAAGAAATAGAACCTGATAGTGGTAGTGATGATTGATCATGTCCATGTATGGCATCATCACATATGGGGCATAACGCTCATCGGCAATTACAGGAAGTGTGAATGCTCGACTGTGGACCATCATAGCAGCCCACCCTGTCACAAAGAAACTATTCAGTCGCCAGGAAAATCAGGTTGTGAAAATTAAGACAACTATCCACTACACTATTCAACGTGAAAAGCAACTAGAGATCAGAACTAAGTGCCAAGAGATGACAAGGAAGAAGAATTCGTGCATGGTACCACTTACTGTACTGCTCATAATCAGCTCCTGCAAGGTCATTGACATTGAGCAGGGAAAAACTTTCTCTGATAGATTTTCTCACTTGTACAAGCTCTCTCAGAACCGGCCACCATTGCACTTCATGTAGCTCCTGCATGACAGAAAAACCCACAATTCGTCTTTTCATAGATGGACTTTATTCTCATGAATCTAAATCAGGAACATATTTTCAGTAAATAGAGATAAATAGGTGATTAAAATACCAGCCAACTCGGTGCGGTGTACTTATTAGTTGAGGTAGTTCTCAAAGATACGTTAGACCAGTCCAATCAGTAAAAGGAACATACTAAGCAGACCCTAAATTGCTCAGCCTGTATGTTTGAAGTGCAGGTCTAAACACGTGTTAAAAGTTTCTGCTTACACAAACTAATTAACTGAACAAGGTCCCGGTCACCTCATATAATGTTATGATAATTCAGATCCACAGAAAAGGCCCCCACAATCTCAAACGTTTAATTCCTTGCATAGATATACCCTTTAAAGTCTAGATACTTTATGACATGATTGTCAACATAGAAAACAATAGAGCAGTTACAGAACTAGTCTGCACACGCACACGTCATTTGAGGGAATATAAAAGTCTTACATGGTCCTCAAGGAGAATCGGAACAGTCAAATTCCGGGGAAGAATGTTGATGTAGGATGCCCATGCCGATGAGTTTCCTTTCGCCCTGTTGAATGCAGCTACAATTGTCATTAAAATAAAAATATACGAAACACTGCAAAAAAAACATAAGCCAATACCAAATTAAACCATGATCTAAAGATTGCATAAAATTCTTCCAGATGTCAGTGTTGAGGAGAGTCACATACTTCTCTCGAAGTATTCTAGCAGCTGCCCGGTCCCAGCTATCAACTTCACCCGCAACTACAGTCTCATTGTCAAATAGACCCATATTCAACTGAACCCATGGCACAAACAAAAGAGCATAATATCAGTGTTTCAGCTTAAAAATCTGATAAAATTCGAAAGTAGAACCGCATCAACTAGTCGAGTAAGACAATGCTTCTGACTCCAGCACAAAAGAGCGACTTACCGGCAAGTTGCATAAAGTTTCACCGCGTCTAATATTCTTCAAAACTACCACACCACGGACAAGTTTCCCGTCTCCAGCTTCGAGATGTGTAATTGCGAGCTTCTCTGAAATTGCAAACCCATTTCCTTCCATCCAGCTAACAAACTGCATTCAAGCATTAGTTCAACTGTGGGGCTCTGATGACCAACTTAGTATAGAAAAACTGAAGCTTTCAACACTCCATTAAAGAACAGGTAAGGCTAACCTAAACATCATCCTTTCCCAAAACAACATCCTTGTAGATTATTGTCATTCACGGATCGATTCAGTATTCAATAATGTCAGCATGGATTATCTTACCTGATCTGTCGAGTCATCTGTGCTGTGAATGACATTACTGGAGCCTGTCATGGTTTTCTCAGCATCCAGGCATGACAGCTGAGAAATAGATCTCTGAAGAAAATCCTTGCGATGTAGCCGATACAAAACAGCTAGGTAGTCGTTGAAACTCAACTCCTCGATTTGCCAACGGCAAGTTCGACAACCAGATTCACTTAATCCCAAACCTCCGAATCCATCCCAGGCAGCAGCAGCTAAAAGGAGTTTATCCTCCTCGATTGTAGTTGAAGTAGATACCAATCCGTGAATACGCTCTTTAACAGCACTTAGTGCAAAGAAAATGGAGCTGCTAAATTTCTCATCCATCTTCTTCATCGCCTCGCAATAACGAGAGTTAGATCGCATAAAGCCTTCGGTGACAGCATTTGTTACCACTTCCCACTCCGTGCCTACCATGTTGTTCATCTCGGCAATGTCCACAGTCATCTTACCAACATCTCTGACGAGAAGCTCCTTCGCATAGAAAAGGCTTCCAAAGATACCGAGTATGCGAGGGTTTATGATGCCATCAACTTCTAAATAGAACGTGCCGTCAATACTCTGTTCGACATCTGTTTTCGATGGCTTAAGCTGGTTGACAAAAGCATCATTCGAATCTTGAGCAACCCTCAAAGTCAAGTATTTATTACTGTTGAGAGCTCCATAAGTGGCCACGTACCAGTCCACCAAGTCCTGGAGAAGCGAGAACATCTACGTCATCGACCTGACTAAGTGATGATAGCACGCAGGATGAAACTAACGCGAGGCGACAGCGAAACATGTGTTTCTCCAGAAATCGAGAACTTCCAAACACTTACCAAAAGTCCACTGAAAAGATGTACATTGCTCTGTTTCCTGTCTACTATACCTGCCAAATGGCGAAACATGAAGCACATGAGAGATGATGACTAATGTGCTCGCAGTGTCTCTAATTTGTTACAAAGACGATGCAAGGTCTTGAACACCAACTGATCAGCCTCATAGTACTCGCCCGTTCAGTGTTAAGGAAAAACGTACCACGAAAGATGAAAAGGTCACTTGCGTTCCTATGGTCATACACCATGGTTAGGAAGTTGTTTTCTGGAATAACTTCAATTGCTTCCAAACGAACATTTCCATTTGCATAAACGGCAGACACTGTTCCAAATATGTAAAATTAGAAAATCGAGATTACAGCCAAAGTATCCTGCAAGAAATAATATCACAAAAGTTCATGAATCTTTCAATTGCGTAAAGAATATTTACCTTCTGAGCTCGGCTCAATGGAAGAGGTAAAGACTGGAACCAGTACACGCCGCAGGGATCTCTCCACAGCTATTTCGCATGCTGAACTGTAAACTATTGCCATAGCCCAAGCTGTATGCACAGAATCAACACACAGGAGAATTTCAACAAAAATAGACGGTGCTCGAGATGTGGAAACGGTCTCACCAAAGATAGGGGAATTTCAAGACTCAGCGAGAGAGAGATTGGCTTGAACTGTTCTAACACTAGTGAAATTCTTTAACCAAGATTGTGCAAGCACGATGCCGAAGTAGGCTTGAAGGTACGGTACCATATTCAGTGAACTTTGATCCAGCCACTTCTTCCGGAGTTAAAGCTTGAAATGATGATTCTATGAATCTCCTCAGACGTTGAACTTCCTCTTGCACGGACACATCTTGAATGTTATTTAGTTCCTGCAGACCAAAATCAAAATCGAACGTTTTGGTCAAGACTACGAAAGAAAGGCAGCACTCTCTCCATGAAAGCCGAAAGAGGTCTGGGTTAGCGATCAAGATGTAACATACCAAATCCGTGAAGAACAGCGGCAAGAAAACAAACTCGGGAAGCGCCTGAATGTAGGGAGCCCACGTGGATCCAGTGCCCTTCGCTCTGGAGCAAGACAATCTCACCAACATTAATTCACAAGAACACTGATGGGTGTGTTTGCACGAAGCTTACCTACAAAACAAAAGATTAAAGATGTTGAACGCATACTCGAGAGAAAATGCATCGCGATGGCATTACATCACAAGCCAGAAGATGAGAAGCATGCCTTTCATGAAGAAGTTTGGAGGCAAGGCGCACCTCCCAGGGAGCCTCTAGAAGTGAGCTGACGATTTCAGATCCGTCAGACAAGCATGAATCCAGCTGCCATGGCCATCGCACATAAATTGAACGCTCAGTGACTACACGGGCATGCCTAACATCGTTACTGAACGCTGCCGAATACTGAACATTATTTGGCGGAAAGGTAGGAAGGAGTGCATGCAACTCACCGGCAGATCGAACAGAGAATCTCCGCGTTTCAGAGGCTGTGTCGCAAAGGACGCCAAAACCAGGGGGCTTTCTGCCGATAACAAACAACAAAAAGATGGAGGAAAAGAGTGAGGCGAAGTTGAACAATGAGAGAATTCTAGATTGACGTAGCACTGCTCGTAACGAAGGGATGCGAGGAGAGCACCTTGGGATTTGAAACGCGGCTTCTCCAGGGGAGTGGCGGAGAGACGAAGGGGGCGAGCGTGCTGGTGAAGCCAGTCCAGGAGGCGGAGCGAGGGCAAAGGCGAGGGCGGGGGGAAGCGGCCGAGCTGCGACCAGCGGGCGGACGACAAGGAAGCGACATTCTTGGAGCGGAGGCGAGAAGCCAGCCAGGCGTGCGCGTGCGGGAGGCGGTGCGAGTAGAGGCGCGGCGAAGCACAGGCGTGAGCCGGTCGGGGGAGTGCGAGGCACAGGGCGAGGAACCAGAGGGAGAGCCTAGTCGGCAGCGCCATAGATGCGGTGGCTGCGACCACAACAGGGCGAGAGAGATGGAGGCAAGGCTACGCCGTTACGACATTAGGCAACTCCATTCCCTTCCATGACAGGGCAGGAACACCACAGGAACACGCAGCCAGCGGGCGGGAGGTGCCTACAAAACCTAATTGATGAGGAGACGGAGATCAACAACGGGGCAAACCTCCATGAGCAGCCACGCCCGGAAACATAAGAGGACGACAGGGATGGAGCGGACGAGCAATGCAGATGGACAAAAGAGCTCACTCAGGAACACATCGTCATGGGGAGTGCGAAGTGTTTTGTCTCTGGACCGACCGAAGTGCGGCTCGCCAACTTGGAGGAGTTCTAGTGTTGTCACTTGTAGGTTGGGGAGATCCAGCTGCGGCCGGAGCTTTTGTTTGTTTGGTTGTTTGATAAGATTCCGGCAAGCCTGCTTCTTCAAGTCACTTGAGAACTGGATCGTGCTCTCTCGTCACTCCCTGCCTCTCCATATCCGCTAGGGTTCTCTTTAACACATGCCATTTCACGAACTCTACAACTCAGTCTTACACGGGTGGTTCACTCGAGGAGAAGCAGAAGCAGAAATAACTACTGCAGCGGTATCTTGCTTTCTGCCACTTCCACTTTCACTTCCAAGTCATAATTTGGAGTCACCTTATATTTTTTAATCTGAAAATCATCTCAAACATGATAATATGCTTGTATGTACTTCGAAATGAATATATACATATACAGAAGATTGATTATCGTAGAGACCAACTGTTGGAAGCGGAAATATGGTCTAAGAATGTAAGAGGTTAGAACTAATTTTCAATAATTCACTCCAAGTTTACAGGAAATACCGTATATGAGTTCTAATTGAATCTGGTAAACTCAGAGCAATGAAGCCGCATGAAAGGAGACGTTCGAAACTTCAAAATACAAATCAACGAGATGATGAGACCCACTTTATACTGTCTATTATTTTACACGAATACTTTCTCATCCATCACTAAATTTCGCCTGTGGACCAAAAGATCGTCACCTCTATTGCAATACGCACCATAGGATGTTTCAATCTTCAAGAGCACACAAGAAAAGCCTGTCCGACTTGAACACAAAGAATCCGATCTATGACGTTGGAGGAGCACCGACTGTAACAGAGAATCCTCCATTTTCACTTTGTCGACGATCGCGCCAACCAAGGTACAGATGCGCGTAAAACCGAAAAATCTGCATCGCAGATGATTGTACCAGAATCAACTCCTCGTGACGCCCCGTCACTTTTTATTTGGGTCCTTCAACTGCTTCTCGATCTGGGAAAACAAAATAGAAAAGGATCAGATCCTCCACAACTTCGCACTCAAAACACAAATGCAGTCTGCCACCGAAATATGGCGGAGAACCAAAAGGTGATACCGAACTAAACGTGTTGGTTTCCACTGCAGGACAGAATCTGACACAACGGCACTGCAAGGCTACAGAACGATTGTAATAAAAATTTAAAATAAAGCACATCTCTCAAAAAATCAGTCCCTCACCTCTTGTCCAAACATTTCTGAATAACCCTTAAGCTGTTTTGTCAAGTCTTCTTTCGTTTGAACGCCTGCACAAGGAACCCAGCCAGCAGTTAAGAGATGAGCGTCAAACTGAACGCCTCCACAAAACCATGTGCAAGAAACCATTCATTACTTCTGACAGAAATAGCACCAAGAAACTTCGTAGTCGCCCTCAAGGGACTTAGAAAGCTGGAAGAGCGGAACACGAAGACCAGATCATAAAAATCCCTCCACAAACAACAACATAAAGCGGGTCCTACGTAACAGAAGAACAACCAAGAGACAAAAGGCAAAGGGAAAAGAAAGAAGAAAGACCAAACCCTCTATAACCTCAAAAGGAGAACTACAGTGGGAAAGCCAAACAAAAGCAGAAAAGCTGTGAGCAATTCACCTTTCTGAGCCATTTCTTCGATAGCTCTAGAAGACCTTACAGCGAATCTTTGAAACGACTGACTGCAGGTACAAAAGAAAGAGAACAAACGCGTCAGAAATCCGACCCTCCATTCAGCAAAATGCATGCAACAGAATGCTAACTCTAGTACGAAATTTACACATCCCTGATAAGATTCACCAAGTCAAATGCCGAATTGAGCGAGAAAACAAGAGCAGCGCCCAGAAAGGGATGGAGAAGGAAGGGATAGAGAGTGACTGACTTGTTGGCCAGGCGATCCACGAGAAGCTCGTTCACAACATACTGCATGACGCGGGCGATGAAGTTGCCGCCTCGACCCGCCATGGCGCCAGCGGTGGTGAAACCCTAAACAGAGGAATTGAAGAGCGCGGTGAGGCAGGGGCTACGTGACACCCCTGAAACCCCTGGCAGGAGGTGCGGATTTCTAAGCTAGCGACGGCGATGGGGATGGCGAAGGCGAGGAGCGAGAGGGGGAGAGGCAGTGGGCAACACTGAGGTAAACGCATCCAACCAACGACGTCGAAGCGTGAGCGACACAGGTGCCTCCGCTGGGAAGAAGGTTGCCTTCCTTCGCATTCCGCCACTGCCTCCTTCTTTTTCCTTCCATCCCACTTGTTGTCTGCCCGGCCCTTGATGAACAACAAGAATGAACTGTCTCTATGAGCACAGGCCTTGGTTTATTTATCTTGAGGCATTAATGCCTCGGGATTAAGGGTTGGTTCAGCTAGTTGTGAGTTAACTGTAGGTAGCTGGTGGTTAATGCCTTGGGATTAACGGTAGCTGGTAGTTAATGCCTCGGGATTAACGGTAGCTGGTAGTTAATGCCTCGGGATTAACGGTAGCTGGTAGTTAATGCCTCGGGATTAACGGTAGCTGGTAGTTAATGCCTCGGGATTAACGGTAGCTGCTGGTTAACTGCGTGTTAACTAGAAGGTCTACCTAATCCGGGTAGGTGAGCTGAATGCTCCTGATTAAGAACCCCGGAGTGAATGGATGTACATTCATCCTATTTTAACAGTCCTCCTCGAACGATGATCTTCCTCATTAAAAAAACTTCAAAAATATGAAGGAAAAAGAGTAAAGTCATTGTTCGGAATCTAATTCACTCAGGGTTTTCATACCTGCTGCTGTGATTAATTTCCAGTGTTGGGGAGCGGGTAATGCCTTCGTCAGAACATCGGCAATGTTGTCAGCCAGGGATCTTCTTGACTTGAATCTGATTAGTTTCGGTGAGGTCTTGTGTGTAACCAAAGATGTCGGGGCTGATGTGTTTGACACGGTCAGCCTTGATGAATCCCGAAGACACTTCCTCGATACATGCTGCGTTGTCTTCAAATATGATGGTTGCGTTGTTTCTAGGTGGGAGTCCCCTCATCTGAAGAATAGCTTCTTGCATGGTGCGCAGCCATACAGCCTCGCGTGATGCTTTGTGGAAGGCAAGCAACTCGGCGTGGTTGGTGGAGGTGGCGGTGACCGTTTGCTTGGTTGATCGCCATGAGATCGGTGCACCCTTCTTGATGAAGATATAGCCAGTCTGGGACTTGCCGGTCAAGGGATCGGTCTTGAATCTAGAGTCGGCGTATCCGACTATGTCGCTCGGTGCTTGTTTTCGGTAGTGAAGTCCGAGATCCTCTGTCCCGCGGAGGTATTGGAGGAGGTGCTTGATGCCTTGCCAATGTCGGGCCGTGGGCTTTTGGCTGTGCCGTGCAAGTACACTGACTGCGAACGAGATGTCCGGCCTTGTGTTGGTGGCGAGGTATAGTAGGGCTCCGACGGCTGCTAGGTACTGGGATTTGTCGAGCTCCTCCTTGTTGTCTTCGGCTAGTCGATATGGATCTTCTTCGGTGCGACTCTTGCCGATCATGGGGGCGGACAGCGCCTTGGCATTCTCCATGTTGAATGCACATAGCATCTTCTTGCCGTAGGTCTGTTGATGAAGAAGCAAGCTGCCGTCCTCGAAGTCTTTGATCTATAGACCCAAGCAGTAGGATGTGCGACCTAATACTTTCATCTCGAATTTTTTGGTTAGTAATGTTTCTACGTATTTACTTAACGTTGATGTCTCTATCGAGTTGAGATCATCAACGTATACCGCGAGGATCACGAAACCAGTGTCGTCTTTAAGGATGAATACACAGGGTAGGGCTGGGTGGGTTGTGAATCCCCGGGAAAGTAGAAAGGACTTTAGATGGTGATACCATGCACGGCCGGCTTGTTTCAAGCCATTAAGGGCCTTGTGGATTCTCAATCTAGCAAACTTCTCGGGTTGGGGAGAGGTATCACCTGGTAAGAAGTCTGGTGGGGGTTTAATGTGAATATGGGTGTCTAGGTCACCATATAGATATGCTGTAACAACGTCTAATAGACGGGTTTCAAGGGTTAGCTGGACTGCTATGCTTAGAAGGTAACGAAAAGATGTACTGTCCAGCACGGGGGGAGTAAGTTTGCTCAAAATCTATCCCTGGTTTCTATGTGTAACCTTGGGCCACTAGCCTGACCTTAAATCGAAGGACTTTACCGTGCTCATCTCGTTTGCGGGTAAATATCAGTTTGTGCCCTATGGGTTTGGTTGTGAGGTTGGTGACTAGGGGTCCAAAAACTTCACGTTTTCTAAGGGATTTGTATTCGTTTTGTAAGGCTTTCTCCTACTCTGGCCAATTTGGGCTACTCTTAGCCTGATCTAGTATAGTTGGGTCCGTCTCAGGGTGGGTGAGGAATGATTGGAAATCATCCCACGGGATTTCTATAGTCGGCTCTGATGGGTTGTAATGCATGTGCATGGCTGCACGTGTTTGGGGGGTCGGGTTCATTTTTCGTTTCTTGGCTGGGGTCACTGGGACCGGGTTACCTGAACCAAGTATGGGACTTTTAATGATCCTAGGTCTTGAGTGGAATCCATCAGGGATGTTCTTGGCTAGGTTCTGTAGGTTGATTAATTTTCTAACCTCAGTTTCAGCTAGAGCAGTCCGTGGGTCTGGATTTAGAGTCAAGGTTTCTAAATCCTTGAAGTTTAGGGCTTTGTAGGTGGCTAGGTATGGGGTACCTGGGAATTTTTCTATAAACTTACAGTTCTGAAATCTAGCCTTGTAAATATCGTCACTCTTGGGGAGTTTGTATCGAATGATACTTGGGGAGTCATATCCAAGGTATATGGCTCTAATTCTGTGGGGTGTTAAAGTCTTCTGTTTCGGGTCAAAAACAGGGACCCATACTTCGCAGCCAAAGGTGCGTAAGTGGGCGATATGAGGTGTTCTACCGGATGCTAGTTCGAGCGGGCTTTGGGTTTGTAGAAGCGTTGGTCTGAGCCTAAGTAATACATCGGCGTGTAAAACAGCGTGACGCCACAAGGTGGGCGGTAGGTTCGCATGAAATAAAAGGGGTCTAACTATGAGTTGAATCTTTTTTATATAGGCTTCTGCTAGACCATTCTGGGCGTGTTCATACGGAACTGAGTAAGTTAATTCTATCCCGGACGCTACATAGAAATCTTCGAAGGCTTGGAATTTGAATTCTAAGGCATTATCCATTCAAAGATAACAAATCTGATTATCAGGAAAATGGTTCCGGAATCTAATAAGCATCGTTAAGGTTTTAGGGAAGACTATATTTCGGGTTGTAAGCAATGAAACTTCAGCATGTCTCCCAGATGCATCAACAAGCACAAAGAAGTATTTAAACTGACCGGATTGAGGTGTGATGGGACCGCACCAATCGCCATGGAGGCGGTGTAAGGCGGCTGGCATCTCTGTCGGGAGCTTCCACCTCGACGGTTGTCTTATCAGCTTCCCTTGTATGCATGCGGGGCACTCATCTACGCGCTCCGCGTCGTTGGTGCACAGGTCATGGCCTGTGAGCTGAGAGATCATCTTCCTCATCATCGTCGTTCCCGGATGGTCTAGCCGGCGGTGCCATAGGTTGGCCTTGCTGCTGGTGGCTAGGAACGATGATATCATGCTCCTAGGGGGTAGGCGCTGATGACACGCTCCAAGGCGTCCATCGGCCTCTTCTTCACCTTTGCAGGGGGGCTCGACTTGCTTGATAGCAAGCTCGTATAGGCCGTTGGCTCTCGCGTGTGCGGTGGCGAGGATCGTCGGCCCTCGCCTGAGCTCCAGCACCTCTTCATCGTTCTCACACGCAGTGGAGACGTGGATATTGTTGGCCAGTAAGTCACGGTAGCTGATCAGGCTACATGGGACGTCTGGGGCATACATAGCCCGTGCACAGATGAGGGGGGCTCCCCCGGGCAAAACAATCTTTGTCCGGCCCTCACGGAACTTGAAGTTCCTTGTGCCTGCTATGTGACTATGTCACAACTTTGCCACGGTTCGTTTCGAGTTTTGAACTCGAAGTACGACGGGTCTTGTAAAATGGTGTGAGTAGAGGTCTGCGGTTGACGCTGTACTTTGCTTGTATGGATCTCCTTGGCTGGGCGCAATTCGGCGTTCTTCAGCAGCAGTTGTTGTTGCTTCTCAGCCAAGAGCAGGTAAGACATGAGTTTGGCATGTGTCGTGAACCTCATGTTGCGGTATTGCTGGGCTAAGATCGCGCATGCAGGTGGAAACGTCGACAGCGTCTTGTCAATCAACTCGGTGTCTGCTACTGTGTCGCCGCAAAGTCGGAGTTGTGCAACGATCCTGTGGAGCTCCGAGTTGAATGCAAGAAAGTTGGGGAAGTCCATGACACGAAGAGCGATCCACTCGCTATGGGCTTGAGGTAAAAATATGGTCTCCTCGTGTTTGAATCGGGCCTCCAAAGCTGTCCACAGTGCGGCGGGGTCTTCTACCTGGATATATTGCTGTCGCAGTGAAGGATCAAGGTGACGTCGAAGGAGAAGAAGTGTCTGTCATTTGTATGTAGCTGGAATCTCCTCCTCGGGTGTTGGGTTTAACGTGACGTCTAGTTCCTCAGCGCATAAGTATGTCCGCATGTCTATATTCCAACCTAAGTAGTTCGATCCATCGGGTTCTAAAGGTTCAAAGATGAGAGGCTGTATGCGGCTATCGCGGGGTGGACGATGTGCTGCCATAGCTATGACTTCTATGGTTTCTACAATAGGTTTGGCTTCAGGTGTTTCTGTCTATAAAGCTGGCTGTCTAAACAACAAAAGAGAGAAAAAGAAAACTTCATGTATGTCTACACAAGCGGAGGATGATGAAGAGAGCAAAATAAATTAAAATTGAAAGACATGAGCGGAAGTGCTGATAACGTGTTAAGAGATGTGAAGCAAACAAACCAGATGAACAACAAGAATGAACTATCTCTATGAGCACAGGCCTTGGTTTATTTATCTTGAGGCATTAATGCCTCGGGATTAACGGTAGGTTCAGCTAGTTGTGAGTTAACTATAGGTAGCTGGTGGTTAATGCCTTGGGATTAACGGTAGCTTGTAGTTAATGCCTCGGGATTAACGGTAGCTGGTAGTTAATGCCTCGGGATTAACGGTAGCTGGTAGTTAATGCCTCGGGATTAACGGTAGCTGGTAGTTAATGCCTCGGGATTAACGGTAGCTGCTGGTTAACTGCGTGTTAACTAGAAGGTCTACCTAATCCGGGTAGGTGAGCTGAATGCTCCTGATTAAGAACCCCGGAGTGAATGGATGTACATTCATCCTGTTTTAACACTTCTCAATGCCCAGGGTCTATTTGCTTCTTCGTAGGCCCTTTTTGAAAAATTAAATAAATTCTGGTCTTTCAAGAAATAAAGTGTTTGTTCGTTCCACCTCTAAGCTTATGCCTAGGACGAACTGACCCCCTCGGTCCCCCTCGTGGGATGAAGGGGCCACTTGCAGCTCTAGAGGTGTCATCCCTCCCAGCCGGTCACGTGGTCAAACCCTAGCCAACTGGCACACAAACCCTCCTCCCCTCCTAGCACATGCCCTGGCCGGTGCGCTCCTCTCGCCCGCCTATGTACCCCCAGCCCGTCGTGACACATTTCTCTACGAAATACCCGTGACGGGTATTGCCTCCTATGTCATGACACATCTCTCTACGAAATGCCGGTGACGGGTCTTGCCTCCTGTGAATGGAAGATAGGAATTGTATGTAGATATTGCAATGGGAGATAAGAACTGTATCTAGGTATGCTTGAGGGAGGCATGCAATGTAAGTGACTTTATTTTGCAATATATGGTGGTTTTCAAGTATTGGGGTTTTACAAGAGTAGTAGTGTTTGTCTTTCTTACCAATTTAGTTAGTCATAAGAGCTTTGTAATTGGTCTACAATGCATGATGTGACACATTGTGAGTGGATTTTGTTGTGAGAAAGTGAGGAAATAGTGATGGATTCTAAGTTAGTGACCTGTTCTTGGTATTCGTGACGAATATTGTAGACTTGTCACAGCCATTAGTTGTGACATATTTAGCGCCCTAATTTACATTGTGACATGTATTGGTATGTTGCTAGAGACTTTTTGTGAGACGTTTTATGTGCCCATTTTTAGGACATGAAGGGCATTGCATAATTTTTTCCTTTATTTAGTTACGTCTATATGTTTATTAAGTCCTAACGGGTATTATATAGTTGTGACATATTAGGTGCTTCTTTGGGGGGTCCTAGCAAGTATTGCTTCAATTTTTCCATTACATTATATTGTGTTTGGTGTGTTTTGATATCATGACGGGTATTGGTATTTTAGAATAATCTCTTTCATTCTTCTAAGTGTTGTGATTAGGTCTTGTACTACTTAGAGAGGTTTGAAGATGTAAGATTCTTATTTCATTCTTTCTTATGTGTAGTTTTTTCCATTCCACGGGATGGAATTATCCGGCTTACCACTTGCCGTTCTCGACCGGGACTACAAGAAGCCATGACATTGCAAGGTTGAGAATTGCGGATTGGGTCCAAGGAAGAATCAATGACACTTGAATAATCATCTTCATCATCACCATCGCATAAAGCTCACGACGCAAAAACTTGGTCGATTGTGGAAGGAAAAAGGACTTTGCAATACCAACTTCCACCGTATGAATGCAAGAATTTTAACAAAGCCGTTCAAGAGACAACAGAAGGAGTTTTGAAAAAAACTTCTAGCGTCGATGAAGGCGGTGGAGGCGTTATCGGTAGGGGTGGAGATAGAGGCCACCGTTGACCGTAATGGCTGGTAAATACCTTTTACTGCCATAGTATTGGGGAAGAAGTATGCCACTCACCTTGGGACAAAGAAGGAAGGAGTTGAAGAATTGAATGCGGCATGCCTTGACGCGCTGCCGCGCCATCCCGATTTTGTTAATACGGTTATGGAAGTTATGGAATGGCGTAGACGAGTTGGAGATTGTGTAACTAAAGGATCTTCACTGTATTTTCAACCAAAAGAAGGACTGGAACAAGATTTTGAAGCTCTGAGTCAAGTGTATGGAACACTTTGTACGTTGGCACCGTCAATAGTCTACTCAAGCCATATAAGTTCAATTACTTTTATTATTTATAAAGTTTGTAAACTTGTTTATTATGTATTTTAAGTTTAAGTATGCCATTGACATAATTTAATTCTGTAATGTAGACTCAAAGAGGAAAGGAAAAATTCATTGAATTCTATTTGGAGGTCGAGAAGAATGTCTTCCATGTGAAGAACATTCTTTCTATGGACCGCATGGAGACAACATGCTCCGTCTACGCGGATAAGCGCCACTTGAATCTCGAAGAGGATTGTAATGAACAAGAACAAGATCATAAGAACATGAAGAAGAAGAAGAGTATACCAAGTAGAGTTTCTACTTTGTATTGTTTGGTTCTTTTTTGTTATGAGTGTCTACTAATTTCTGTGTTGAATATACATTTGGATATTGTTTTCATTTTGGTGAACAATTTGATGTGAACCATGATGTTATATTCATGGATATTAAACTTATACCATTGTTCATGTGAAACATGCTTGGATTTAATGTCAATACCATTTTAGACAATTTGTGTGTCTGTCATTTTCAAAGTGAAAATGGAATTCATAATATCAATGTAAATAACTTTATAATAACATAAAAAGTTTATGCTTTTGCTTTTTTGGAGGTCCTAACAAGTACGGTTTCACAGGAGGCAAATTTACATGTCACAAGCATTTTGTAGAGAAATGTGTCAGGGCACAAGAGGCAATAGCCGTCACAAATATTTCGTAGAAAAATGTGTCACGACGGGCCGGGGCGTACATAGGCGGGCAAGAAGAACGCAGGGGCTAGGGCATATCACTACAAGAATATGGGGGGCGTAACAATGCTTAACCCCCAAAGGACCAAGACATTTTCCCCTCAAAATCACTCAAAACTGCCATTTTCAGCGCATTCAACACAAAATGATACAAAATATTTTTTTCCGAAAATTCAACCGTAAGATCTTGTACTAGAGTTGTATAAGAGTGTGTGGTGAAAATTTTGGTAAGTTTGACCGCACAGATTGAAAGATATCAGCCATTGAAGTGAGACATAATTTCTTTTTGAGGTCATACTAAACACCTGCAACAAACTTCGACCACCTTCTATGGCAGCTTTTTGCACTATGGGCCGTGAATTTATTATGTTAACTTGAAAAGGATCATGTTAGGCACATGTGCACCAAATTTTAGAAGTAGAAGAGGTGTAGAAGATGTCCTAAAAAATCTTGCAATGCAACTATGTGTTGAGAATCAACAATACACTTTATATTTTGCATATATCATAGCCTTTTCAAATTTTTGAAATTCACAAATTCGTATGGTAGATGCAAAGATCTCAATTTCTTTTCCAAGAGGACATTAAATTCTTTCTTTTAAATGGACAAAAACTCGAATTTCTATTGAATTTAGAAGTTATTTAAGTTTTGTGACAGTACCCTACACTATGGTCAGTTTTGTACATAATTAATTCAAAATGGGGACTTGTCCAAAATTTTGGAAATTTCAAGAGATTTGGCTAGGCGATACCTATGTAATACCAAGGTGACACCTGTGCAAGATCTAGGTGATACTCGTGCAATACCTATGTGATATCCATTGTGTCGAATCAATGTGACCAAAAAAATAAAATGCTTCGGCACTTGCCTGCCAAAACTGACCGTAGCGTACGGTATTTGTGATATGTCACACTGAACTGTTGCACTATTTGTATATGTAAGTGAAAATAAACTGTAACTTTTGAACTGTATGTTGAAATTCTACGAAATTTGTGTCTACGCAAAGCTAATCAAAAGCTGTCCATTCAACAAATACTGGAAGATGTTCTGTTCGGAACAAACGAACATGTTTGACATCATATTTTAATGATCACCGACATGGATAAACACATAGCTCCCCTCCTAAATCAAATCAGAGCACACAAATATTGAGAGATGTTTTGTTTGGAACAAACAAACACAATTGACATCATATTTTAATGACCTCGGACATGGATAAACACGTAGCTCCCCCCTAAATCAAATCAAGGCACAAATCTCAAAAAGAAACTTTTTCTTTACTAACACGTTTTGTGTCCATCGTAGTAATTACATGAGGTGCATTCTCTCCTAGACTACTTCTCCCAAAATAATTGCGGTCTTCCTGAGCTTCAACCCCAAATCCTTTTGTTACCTTTGGTACGGCAATTGACAACTGTGGTACAAGCTTCTTAAACTCAACAAACATGTCTTCCGAGTTGTACGTTTCCTCCACTCCTCTTGCCAACATTGCAAAACTCAATTGTCCCTAGTACTCTCCAACTCCTACCAGGCTTTGAACTTGTATTATCTCCGTCTAGATGCCTCCATTCTTCGCCATCCACTTCATCTGCTGCACTAGATATTCCCAAATGAGACCATACTGATGATGAAGCCACAAAGTTGTCCGGAGTATCATGTATCACACACCAAAGCCATTAGTTTCTTTTATTCGACAACAAAAATTGAATTGGAATAAATTCAAAGCTTTGAAGTCTTCATTGTTCTAAATCAATTTATTCTAAGATGTTTGCAGCGGCATGATAGGGTAATCAAATAAAAGATGATGCATTTGACTAGATCAATAATGTCCTGATTGGTAGTGTCCTTTGTTTCTACGGGAATCCAATGTTGCCAAAACTCGTACGGTTGTGACTCCGGATCTTAATCATCCTTGAATGGTTCACTCGATGGCGCCCCGGTTTTTTAACGGACTTTGAACATTAATTCCGTTGCTCTCTTGCACAGTCCATCATGTGGTAAGCAAAGCCAGTCAATACATTTTCTTGTATGTCTCGTACCCTATCCAAATAAAAACAATCTCACGATTACCAAGTCCATACCACACAATTAAGTGATTTCAGAAAACACCAACAACACACATCCTGCGGTAATAGGGTTTAGGGACCTCTACAATGTACCCATGCACAGACACTTTGATGTGCTGAGGATGCCACTACCTGAGTAGCTTCATCTCCATACCAATATGCTTTGTCGCAACATGACTCTAGGAATCAAATCCTAAGGAGTCTAAGAACTTTCCGTCCTGTGCTGATTGGTCCATGAGGATTTGGATGCACACAAAGACTGATGTTTACTTTTCATCAACTGTGACAGGTGACTCATAGAAACTTCTCTACAACGACTACTATACAACACCAAAACTGAGTGCCATCCACGTTTGCAGCAACTTACTTCAATACTAAAAACCAGGTTACATTCGTCATATATTTTGTTACAAATAACATTTCAATCACTTCTAACACTCCTCTTCAAGGAGCCATTCAATTACCATGTGCGACACAATTACTACATAAAATTATTTGATTACAATGGTCACATCAAAAGAATTTTGCAGCCTATGGAAAACCATCAAATCGTACCTTGTTGCAAACGTCTTCTTTGTAGGTTCACTATTAGCGGATCTCTACTCCCACATCGAGGTTCTGCTTGACTCTAAACTGTAGCATCCATTCACTGTCGATATCGCTTATCCTCACAGCCTAAAAGCATACCATGGAAACTTCTTTGTTCTTTCTGTTTCAGTAATTGGAGGTGCTTCCTCGTTGCTCGGGAGCACCTTTGAGCCAGTACAGTATATCTTTCACCATCCTTGCTTTGCTACACCAATAATGTTCATTAGTGTTTGCAACACTATTTACGAACTTAAACGCTAAATGTCAATTACCCTACTAATGTAACTACATTAAATGTCAAATTAAACACTAATTGCCAATTTCTGTAACTTTTGCCCTTGTTACATTTCAACATATTGACATTTAGTGTTGGTTATGTAACAATTCATTGCAAGTCACCCAAATTTTGCCACATGCCAAATGATGATTTCGTGGGCAATTTTTGTCCAATTTGAGATTTTTTGGTGCCTATCTAAACTGATTTGAAAAGACGCTTCCAATGGCACCTTATCCATCTTCAAATTCGTCTTAAATAAAAAGTTATAACGAATATTTTTGGGCAGATTTCTTGAGTTTTGGTTGAAAGTTTGAGGAGGCATATCTTTATCAGTTTCGCACCAATTCTATCGAGTGAGATGACTAGCTTATGTGTTTTTTCAAGGAGATTCCATCGGTACACGGTACATCTTCAAATTCGTTGTGATGCAAAAGTTATGAGCAATTTTGTTAGGCTGATTTTTTTGACATTGAACACTAAATGTAAACAAATTGACATTTAGTGAAGGTCAGGTCATAGGGGTAGTTACACTATTGGTGCCATAACACTAATGAACATTATTGGTGTAGTTATCCAAGCTTTTCCAAATATATCGGGTTCTTTCCTTTTCACCATCCCTGTTTCTTTAATTACCCTAGCTTTTCCAAATATGTCGGGCTCTTTCCTTTTCCTCATTGAAACTTCTAACTACCATTGTATGTCAACTATCTTTTGGATTATCTGTTCTCAATGAATAAAATTCACCATAATAAAAAATTGTCTATCATTTCATATAAAACATGCAATTAAGCAATTATGCACACTTAGCCAAGTGCACTGGTTGCTGGTAGAAAGCCGCAAGTTATTTGCTCGTTATTAATTGCAAATTAGACATAACATCTTCTAATGTACTTTATGAGGCTTGTTGTATTTGTATTTGGTTGAGAAAATAAATTAGTTATAACCAAGCCCAAATGCGCTCCTGGTAAAATCCTAAAAGGCTCTGTAAACCGTAAAATTCACACTCGCAAAACACCCAAGCTTCACTCCTAATTCTAAATACGTTCCCGGGATGGTCTACTGTCTAGTTTTAAGTAATTATTCTCTAATTATTGCTTAAAATATGTCTCTTGTAACAAAACTTAAAGTTATAATGCATTCATTTAAAGGTTTTTAGGTTAAACAATCTACACTCTTAAAGGATTGGGAATTTCAATGTTAACCCAATATGAAGAGTGATTGCAACAAAAAGCCTTGCTCTTTGTTTTTCTTGCGTGTGTGCCCAATCTCTAACTAAGGGTTGCTAGTCTGATCGAACTTGTCCGTTATAATAGCTCATTGATTTGTTCCTTCATTATTTGTTGGTTAATTAATTCACAAATTACCTCAAGCAATTTATAATCCTTCTTTTATCAAGTCCGTCCACTAATAACTTTCAAGCTCCAAGTGGCTTAACAATCACACACATTAACTTAAACAATTCCACTTATTAGAAGTTAATTCAAAGTTACCTTCATTAAATATTTCTTTTAATCACATTCACAATTTGACAAAAATAATCTTATCTTGAAGTAATTGCAAATTCTCCTTATGATAACTCTATTTTCTTTAGTGCAATTAATTCAATGAATATAATCAATTAATTCAATGAATTTAATCAATTAATTTCCAATACATGAATTCTTAAATTCAATTCAATTCAATTATTTTTATAATTTTTTTTAATCACAAGTATATTTAATTTACAAATACACTTTATTATCCTTCAACGGCACTTATTCAATAACTACAACATTAATTTTTAAATTGATTCACCAATTTATGAAATCACAATTTTTAGTATTTTCTTCTTCAATGTGGTAAGAACAATTACAATAAAATGCAAGATAAATCTTCTAGAAGTAAGTCTAACTTTTCACTCAAGCTTAGATTACTTAGAAGCATTCAATCTTACAAATATTAGCTTTCAACAAAGCTAGGACACACATTCTATTACTCAAAGATGTGGTGAATTCTAAATGAATTCCTATTTTCTTATTCTAAAACTATGAAGAGCCACAACTCTTTAAAAGATTTTTCTATATCTCCTTCTATCCGTTCATTTCATCATAAATCCTTTCATTTAATTAAAGAGTGTGACTATTCCACAAGTCTTTTCTAATATTCCTTTCACACTACTTCTAGTTTTTTTAAGATTCTTGACCTTTGTATTCATTTTAAAGGATTAACTTAATTTTTACTATCACAAACTAATTTTTAAGTTATTTTCAATCCTTTAGGCCATAAGAATTGAAAGAAGCTAATTTCAACATTTTGGCTCTACAGCTCACGTCACAACATGTTACTTGATAATATAATATACAATCAAGACAAATTTAACTTTTTGGTACTTTTAAAATATAAAATAAACTACATAATCATATAGTATGAACATTCTTAGCCTCCTACGTCTATATAGATGTGGTTAAATATAAAATTTTAGTTGAAACTCATTTTTTACATTGACATGCTTATAACCATTGACCTCTAAATCATTTGCTGCAAATTATTTGTAGTTTCAATTATATGATCTTAATAACCACCCATAAAGAAACGCAATCACAAAGTTGCATCAATTTCCTTTGTACGGATTGAAAGGTTGTAGTGATTGAAATTGAAAAGGTCCATTTTTATCCCTACATTGAGTAGGTCAACTAACTTTGACTTCACTTGGTGTCAAAGTTTTGCACTACACATGATCTAAACTCATTACCGTCATGTTTAGCATGGTACTAGTTCCTTATACACCAATTTTTAAAGGTAGAAAATGATTGTAGCATATTCAAAATAATTGTGCAAGGAGAAGAGGTTCAGAATTTGCCAATTCATGTTATTTTTTTGTTACTTTACTATATTAAAGAGTCCCATGTTTTAACATTAGATGATACTAAATTTCAAAGCATGAGTCCAAAAATAGAGATTTTTTTTATACAAAGTGAACTCAAAGTCATCTTATCCACTCACTCAGGCAATAAGAAAATAAACCATTTTGTTGACTTTGAACACTATAAACTCTCAATCCAGGTGTTGGACTGCAACTTCAAAAATAAGGGGACTTTAGATAGAAGTATATTATAAGATATAATATATGGTTAATGGTAAAAAAAATACATCAAAACGTCGTTGCTTGGGAGTGTTTTATGAGGCAACGATGCCCTGGTCTCTCTGTGGAGTTAGTCAACATCTACAAACCTTTGAGCAAGACAATATTTTTATCCTTATTATATTATTACATCCATATCTAATCCAAGGAATACATTGCGACAATTGTAGGCCTGGCCAACATGATATCTAACAAATTTGCTTACAAATTTCTATGTTGCCCCATTGAGGATAATGGGTCCATACGTACGTTCTTTATCTTCTAGTTCATGTTTGCTCAAACCATAATTACATGATATTGATCACCACTTTCAAGACTAGGAATATTCGATATCTATCATAGACATTTTGAACATTATATCATTGAGAAAATATTCTTTGTTAATTTTTTATTCTTACACTCATAAATAATGTCTAAGATGAAAATAAATGTTATTTAACAAACATGATTATAAATAAAAAACATGTCTACTAGAAAAACACATAAATGACATATAATAATAATTCACTACATATATCATAAAATTCAAGTAATTTCATTTATGTAATTTTCTTTTTTTGGATGTCTTCTTGTTGTAGTAGTCTTGAAGATCTTATGGTTGAAAATAGCAAAAAAATAATTTGATTAAGTCCAATAATGTCCCATCTCAAAGTGGCAGTTTTGGGGTGGTTTTGGTGAAGCATAAGGCCCGGTCCTTTAGTAGTTAAAGAGTCTCAATCAACTTCTTTGGCCATAGAAGAACAAGTAGCAACTATATATACTAGAGTAAATGGATATCTAGACATTGTACTCAACTTTTCTAGTTATTTTAGAAATTGTTTTAAATATTGGATTTTTTGATGTTTCAGCTTGGAATGCTTTTAATTTAGCTATTTTATGGACAACAAAACTCTAGTGAACAAGCTGCCTGAAGATAAAAGTCGGAATAGCTTAATGTGGAGGCCCAAGACTAAGTTCTTATCATTTTTTATTTTTTTTGAAAAAAGAAATATATGTTTTTAATAAATGGTCAACTACAAATGGGCCTTTCTAGAATTTAAAAATGTGAATTGTTTATAAATCATCCTTTTGATTTCACAAGAGACGTAGCAAAAGCGAGTCTTCATAGGGCAATTGTCACTACTTATGGACCCAGAGTGAATTTATTTTTACATACTATATTTGTATAATTACATTTAACCAAAAAAAATATTGAACTGATGGCTTGGGCCCTCTCGGAAACCGGAAGGGATCACACAAAAATATTAAAGTAAAGATGGCCAAGTGGTCGAAGGTGTAGCATTGAAATGGTTTATTAAGATATCGCCGATTTTGATATGTTTTAAAAAAAAGGAACAAAAAACTCAAAAAATATGCAACAAACAAATTGCAAAGGTGGGGCTCTACCAAAATTACTTGTCTAAATATTACAAAATCAAATATTCAAAAATAAATAAAAATTTTAGTTTTTAATTTTTTTAGTTTCTAATTTTTTGTACACCTCATCTTTGCAAGAATTATTAATTCATTTGTAGGGAGGGACCCATTAGATAATGGTATTTTTGTAAAAGATGTTTTTAGAAAAACAAACTATTTGATTTAATATTGAAGGAAATTTTTTAACAAAAATTATGTTTGTTCAATTACTCTTGTACCGGGAAATGCAAAGGCATGTTGATATTCTTAGAAATATAAAGTTCTCTCTAAAAACCGAATTTTCCATCTCAAAGAAAAAAAAATTGTCCCATTTGAGGCTTCTACTCTAATAAAATGTTCATGTCTAGGTAATTTAAATGTACAAGTCAAGAAAGTGAATTGTTGTATTTTTTCTATATAATTCTGATATGTTATTTAGCCTAATTTTGTCATCTGTAGAATAAAAAATCTAGTATTTAATTGTAAATTTATTATAAATACTTAAGCTCTGTAGGATTTAAGACTACAGTTAAAGCTTGTAATTGTTTTAGAAATTTCCATTTTTCATCTTGGGAACATTTTATTTTACTTTTACTTTTGATAGATTTTCCAAAAAAACAATTTTTTTGGTCTAATTTTAGTTATTTTTTTTCGTTCAATTAGACTTGTTTTTCCATAGATTTTTAATTACTAGATTCATTATCCAAATTCTGATTAAATCATACACTACTCTTTTTATGTTCAGTACTAACAAATTGATTTTCATTCATGAATTTGAACATATATTTAGATACTTGAAGTTTTTATTACAATGGCCATTTGAAATTATTATTACAATGACAATATGGACTCTATACTTATGTTTGAAGAATTATTTAGTGCACCTCCAATTTCTAGTATAAATGTGGTGGTTACATACTTCTTTTCAATATTGGAAAATGATTTAAAGATGTTTCGAATTGTGACTTGGTTGGAAGGACTCACAAGAGTATATTCAAAGTCAAAAAACCAATAAAAAGTTCAATGGTGGGGTCGTGGGATCATCTCTCTCATAATCTTTTTTGCATTTCTATATTAAGGTACAATGACCCACGCAATTTTTAATTTATTTTGGTATGAGAGAGTAAAAAATGTACTCACTATTTTATTATTTATATAACTACCAGACATAAATTATTATCCTTATTAAATTTGATCCTCTTACAAATTTCTATAGCTACGTGTCCTCAAACAAACATCAACATAGAATATGTTACCAAGTTTTATGTTGGTGAATTAATAAATAAAAATCAACTAAAAATAATTTCATCTTTTAATATTATTTGCCAAATATCTTAATTGGCATTTTTGTAATATAATGTATTTCAAGTCATAAGTAAATAAAAATAATCAATTACACTTAAAATGATTATTAATCATATAAAAAAAATATGTTTATTTTTTCTCTTTCTTTCCCCATAGAATTTGGATTATACACAAGCAGATTGCCACATGATGCAAGTTCCTTTCCACACGTTGCTCAGAACATGGCATCTTTGTATGATCAGCTTCGCGCAACCAACCGATATCAATAGGCTTTGACTTGGTGAAAAAGGATGTTCCCGCCCGCCCCTTTCCATACCATGTCTAACATAGGTATCATTATCACCAGATGGCATCTATATAGAGTTAGCTCAATGATGTCTAGGTGAGCTCCGTATTTTTTGATGACGGAGGAGGAAGGACTCAGTCTCAGAAGTAAGGTTTATGGGCGACAAGGGTCGCTGGCCTTGTTGAAAGCCTCCATAAACTGTAGATCTGAGTTGTAAAGAGGTTTGCAAAGTAGTGTTTGTATTGTGAAGTGCTCACATACCAAATCTGAGGTTAGTCGATCACGGAACGTGTATGAAGGATCAATCTAAGCAAAGTGGATCTAAGAGCGAGGAACTTGTGTTGGTGCATAGATCCATGCTTGCTAGACGTTAGAAGTCAAATCTAACTTAGATCTAGTGAAGAAATAGTAGATCTGCTACCTTTCATAAGTCTCTTCCTCCTTCTCGACCCAGACACTCCACACGCAAGATTGAGGAAGAGATCAACTCGACAGTGGTCTCCGGCAACAACTTTCCACCATTTGAAGTTATATTTTACTCATCGCATTGTTTTTACATAATATGAATTTCTCTTAATAGTCACACCACACACTAGCCACAACACCTTAATCCTCATATACACTAGTCGCAACACTACCCACAATCACCTTGACACTAACCCTCTAACCCTTAGGCACAACTATAGGAGGTGTGCAAAATCTCTACAGAACTAAACAATGAGCACGAGGAACAAACCAAGACACCAACCCGCCCCGTAGGAGGATGATTCACTACGCGGACACACATCTCTACACAAACATGAGACTAGAGGCACGGTATTACTGCTTACAACCCTCCAACACCAACCCGAAGTCACTCCGCGCGCATCCACAGACGATCCGCGACACCATCACAACCCCACACATCATCATCAACAGTGATAAACGATCTGGAAGCAACCCACGACATGTGATCAACAGACAAACAACAACAGTACACGGACAAGCGTCTCACAAACACGCAAAAACAAGAATATAGACAAAAAAGGTGACTACACCTACAAAACCTTCAACTCTTTTCAGTCTCCATAGCCTCCCTCTCTCTGCAACAAGATCCTCCTCCCGCCTCTCCTCTCCCTCTCAAACAACTCCCTCCCTTCCCTCCTCTCCCCCATCCCCCTCTCCTTCAGTCCCGCCTCTTATCCTCGCCCTCTCAACACCACACTGCCAACCACAATCCCCTTCACCCCCAAAACCCTAACCCCAGACCCTCTAAACTCTATAGCCCCCACATTCATCACCCCCGCCCCCACTCTCTCCAGGCTTTCCCATACACTAAACCCCCGCCCCCACTCTCCCGCAGTCTGTATCACAGACATCCCATCTACGACCCCCTCCCCAATAGCTACCTCGCATTCCCTCTGCGACCCTCTTCTCTAACCCCTTGCAACCCTCCCCCTCTCCTCCCACCTACCACAACGACCTCCCTCCCTCTCTGCAACCTCCTCTGTCCCAAAACTGCAACCTCCCTCCCCATTTGGGACCTCCCTCTTCCTCTTCGACCCCCTCTCCTAGCATACGACCTACTTCCTCCACCCTACAACCTACTCCATCCATCCTTAATCCTTCTTATCTTCTCTCTAACCTTCCTCCCCTTATATAGAACCTCCCTCCCCCCTACTAATAGAGCCCTATAAAATCGCATGAGTTTTAAAGGTCGTTGTCAATCCATCCCTTGTAAAACCATCGTGAAGAAAGGTAGTGGCAAAGACGTGCATTGTAGGACCAATAGCGGAGAACTCTGAGAAATCCCCAAAAACAATCCACGTCCACAACAAGCCAAATCCACCAGCACCTCTAGAGTAGAAGCCACACCCGCCAAGAGAAGACCATTGACTGTGAAGAAATTGGCAATCCCAACTTTGAAACCTTGGAAATCTTATATATTTCAGGATGTTATCCTTCTATCTCCATAGTTTGATCGTATATTTTATAGGGATGGGGTTTAGAAAAAAAAGGATATAACAAAATTGTGAAGAGGAGGAGGTGCAAGTTAGGGTTTTGTAGAGAACGTGCCTTTGTGAACAAGTTGGTGGAGATTCCTAAGGTTTTGTGGTAGTGGAGATTCCTAGGATTTTGGGAGTTGGAGGAGGTTCATGGCCAAGGCGAGAAGATAAAAGAGACAAAGAAAGGAGGTTGCGGGTGCAACAAGGAATTGGAAAAGGGGAAAGCTATTTTGCGAGCGTAGAGTTGTGAGCGGAGAGCGGCGAGCCTTGGTTAGCGAGCCCAGAGCGCAAAAAGTAGAGAGTTTAAGGAAAAATAAGTAAAGTTTATGGAAATTTAAAGTTAAAGTTAAAGGAAAAGTAAAAGTGAACATTTAGGGTAGGGTCCTATAGCCGTAAAAATTGGACTAGATCTAAGATTGAAGTGCTATTAAGATGTACTAAGTTGCCACTAGAAGTGAAATTAGAGCAGGGACTGACCGATGAAATGGATATTACTACCCTATGACCGTGGATGAATTGTGTTTTGATGAAAACAATTCTTTGCACAAATAGAGGAGAGAAAAGTTGGATTCCAAATACAATTTCAACTAGTTATTCATCAAGACTTATAAAAATCCAACGAGTAAGTGAGATTAAAAGAGGGAGACCCTGAATTTGAATTAAGTGGAAATTTTAATTGTGATTTTTGTCAACTGAGGAACTCCAACCATGTATGTGGAACTAATATTGGTATTTAAATAATTTTCCTAAGAAGAACTCAAGAAGCAATATATCTTCAATGGACGTAGTGAGGGACCACATACCGGACTGCTATAGCAGATTTCCATATGAACTAATGTAGAGTGATTTTAAAGGATGTTTGGTGGGGAAGAGCATGTTTAGTAGTAGGAGAGTAGTGGTAATATTTTCCATAGTGGATATTCTATCCATTGTAGAGTTTGAACAGGATGAAGAGAAGAGGTCGAAATCAACGACTCTGAAACATTGCAGTGATGCAATGTAATCAAAACGACGACATCAAGTAAGAAATGCACTGGCAATCTAAAGTCATCACTTCCTTCAATCAATGTCAATTTTGGCACTCTCTTTACTGAGGTGCTAATGCGCAATGCAACACCTTTGTGGGACCAATGAGAATGTGGCCACACTCTCCACAGAGGTATTTTGTTCATTGGCAACAACGACATGGATTTCAGGAACGAAGACAAAATAATGAGTAAATTAACAAAAGTGCAAAGAGTGGGAATTTTTTTTGAATTTGAAAGACAAAGTTGTTCAGATTCGGTACACAAACTTGAATACCAAACAATACTTCCATTATCTTCTTGATACTCGTAGGCTCAACAAAGATTGAAGCAGGATGTGACAAAATGAAGCGGGAAGCACATCTAATTTCTACTTCAATTTCCATGTAATGAAAGAGAGAGGACTTTATCCATCCTCTTTTAACGATAGTGGGCCAGAGTAATGGCTCTAAGCAGTAACCGCAATAGTTAGCATAATGTGGACTAGATCAATGATATATGTGTCGACACCTAAATCATCTACCACGAGGGTCTCATTATGAACCGCCTACTTTGTTGTCATCTTAGCAATAGCAACCTCAGTAAAGAGCTTCATGCTTGCTTCGGCCTTCGTAACCACAACCTTCAAATTCATAAAACCTTCAGCCTCCGTGGCTGTTTTTTCCTCCACCGCTGCTTTCTCTTTCTTTGCTTTCTCAGCTTCAGCTCCCTTCTTCTACGTTCCTCTTGTCTGTTTTGTAAGCGCCGCAACATCTAGCGGTTTAACCATAATCTCAGTGCCAACTTAATCGGGCTAGATGCCATTTCTGAGTTTGATGTCAAGGATAGGGGCTTGATCACTAAGGAGTCGAAGTATCACCCGCATTTATGCTAGTGCAGATGGGCCCACTTTTTGGGATGTTTTCAGCTAGAATACACTTGTTGCCATCACGATCTAAATAACTTTCAAAGTATGCACGCATGTTTAACGCTGCCTTCCTTGTATACAAGATGTAGAAAAATATTTGTATAAGACCTAGGTCATGGCCTATGAAAGTCCAACGCCCAACTCTACAATGCGGTTCTTATGCACACCTTTCACATCCAACTTGTCCACAACCACCAAGTTCCATAGCTAAATGTGCATCTACTCTACGTGATCCTGAATCAATAGAATGAGACACTCTCTAAAAGCCTGAATGATGAAAGTCAATCGCCTCTCTAAGTTCAAATAATGTAGAATCAAATAAGACCATCACCTCAATTGAAAGCTGCAGAAGCATCTCTAGTCATATGAATTAGTTTAGAATCAAGATTATTCAAGGTATTGAAACAAACATGTGCTTACCTTTTTTACTTCATCAGCTATGTAAGAAAAGAATGGTCTGCAAGTTTTCCATTGGAAATTTCAGTAAAACACGCAAAGAAGCTAGCTTATTCTCGCACTCCAGCCACTTGACCTTTTTGGCAGTGTCCATTGTTGAGGTTGAGGGATAAATCAAAAAAATTTGAGACATAATTGGATAATCTTTCAGACTCTGATTATGTAGCCTGATTTGTTCAAGGGACTGTGGAGTATACTTAGGGTCCGCAATGGGCAGCAGCTTCTTCAACATAGATGTCATTTTTTTTCACTTTCATCACAACTTTGCTGACCATATTGTGGAGTTTCTCCATTGTCCACTCAATTGACTTATCTAGAAAATTGCTCTTGAAACATCCGAGTTGCATTGGAACGACATTATCAAACTATTTCTGAATTAAAAAAATACGATTGCATGAGCAAAGGATGCAATGAAGGATAGCTGAGAGTGCACTAATGTTCTAAACTACGATAATAGCACGTCACGATATGGAGGCAATCAATATCGGCAGACCCCAGATAGAGATTTAGAACATGCCTTACGGTCTCCGCTTGACGGCAGCCACTTAGTTGCGAGAATCTCCTAGACTGCAGTTTACTTAAAATAGCAACTGGTAATATCAGCTACCTACAAAGGGAAGGTTGAATTTGAATGTCCGCTTGGAAGTTTGCTACTTCAGCAACCCATGGAGACAATCATACCTTTCTAAAGAGCCCTCTTATTTTTATTAGAGAACTTCAAAGAAGATGTCAACATCTACACTTATGTAGATGCCAGTTCTAAGGTTTTAAAAAGGAACCTCTGAAGGAGCTACCAACAATGGCACCCTTCCAGATGGCCTCTTCAATTTTCATTATAGAAACCTCCAAAAGTAGAGCCGACATTGGTACCCCTTAAGAGGTCCCTTTATATGTATATTAGAGGAACTTCCAAAAGGGCAGCCAACATCGGCGCCTTCATAAAAGACCCCTTAAATGTATATTAAAGAACCTTCAAAAGGATCGCCGACATCTTCCTTCTCCAAGAGGACCCCCTAAATGTATATCAAGTAACCTCCAACATGGCAGCCGACATCGGCGCCTCTCATGAGAATCCCATCAATATAAATTAAGGGAACCTCCAAAAGAGCTGTTGATATTAGCATTTTTCTAAACGGCCCCGTAAATGTATATTAAGGGAACCAAAAAAAGGGTAGCCGACATCGACGCCCCTCTAGATGACGATCCTCTAGAGGACCTCTTCAATGTATACTAAGGAAATCTCTAAAAAGGCAGCCGACATTGGCTGCCTCTAGAGGACCTCTTAAATGTATACCAAGGAAATTTCTGAAAGGGCAGCCGACATCGGCTGCTTCTAGAAGATCTCTTAAATGTATACCAATGATGATGATAAAGAACGCCGGTCCCGGAGGGACCGGCATGAATAAAGTGTCTGTTTGCACCACCACTAAGACCATGCCCACCAGGCAAGGAATTAGTATACCAAGGAAATCTCTAATTGGGCAGCCGACATTGGCTGCCTCTAGGAGACCTCTTAAATGTATACCAAGGAAATCTCTAAAAGGGCAGTCGACATCGGCTGCCTCTAGAATGTGCAACACGCTCTGGAAAATTTGAAGATATTTTCAAAATGGTATTACACTTTATTATTGGACATTGTACGAATGAGTTATCAATGGATGAAGTTCTGAATCTCATAACTTCATCCGCAAATAACTCATTCGTACAATGTCCAATAATAAAGTGTAGTACCATTTTGGAAATATCTTCAAATTTTCAAGAGCGTATTGCACATTCTAGAGGCAGCCGATGTCGGCTGCCCTTTTGGAGGTTCCCTTATTATTTATTGAAGGGGTCACACTTATGTTGTTTCCAATAGATTCTTAGCGCAAGTGATGGAGGGTTGAGCTCCGTTTTTTCTGGTGAGGGTGGAGGAAGGACTTAGCCTCAGAAACTAGGTTTACGGGCGACAAGTGTGGCTGGCCTTGTTGAGAGCCCCCGTAAATTGTAGATCTGAGGAATTGAGAGGTTTAGGAAGCAGCGATATGTGTTGGATAGTGCTCAAAACACCAGATCTGAGGTTAGCTGAACTCGAATCGTTCATGTAGGCTTGATCTTAGCAAAGTAGATCTGAGAGCGAGGGTTTGGTGTTGGTGCAAAGAACCTTGCCTGTTGGTCGTGAGAAATCAGATCTAACTCAGATCTGGTGAGGAAACAACAAGATCTGCACACCTCTCACGAGTCTCTTCCTCCCTCCCAACCCAGACACTCCACACGCAAAGATTGAGCACGAGAACAATTCAACCCAGGTCAACGGCAACAACTTCTCTGCAACACAGGTTATACTTTACTCAGCTTACTCTTTTTACACAATATGGATCTCTATTAATCGTAGCCCCACACACACTAGTCACAGCACTAAGCACAACCATATTGTTACTAACCTGCTAACCCATAGGCACAACACTAGGAAGTTTATATCTACACGCCGCACGCGGAAGCGTTGGAAATTTTTGTGCAGATCTACAGATCGAACAAGAAGAGCACATCAAGACACCAACACGCCCCACAGACTGAAAGCGTGGAACAGTTGCTCACAAGCCTGTAGCTACCGGGATTCACCTTGCGCGCCCCCACCAACAACCTACGCCACCACCACAGCCACACAGTACATCAGTAACAGCGATAAGAGACCTAGTGACGATCTGCGGCAGGAGACCAGCAGCCAAGCTACAACTACACAGCAGCAAGAGCATCACGAGCACGAAAAAACAAATCAAACCAAAGAGGTAAGTATACTCACACAGTCTTTAATTTTCCTCTCAACCCACCTCCAACTTCCCTACGCCCTCTCTTCTCCCGCAACAGGTTCCCCCTCCCCACGCTCCCACACCCTTCCTTCTTCCCTCTCACTTACCATTCCCTCCCCCCTCCCTCTCCCGCCTCCCCACCTCATAGACTTCAGCTTCCCCCCCTCAGTAGACTCTTACAGTAGCACCCCCGACTCACTCGAACTCCCTCGACTCACTCGGACACGAATAGAAGAACTCACTCAGACACGAACAGAAGGACTCACCCGACCCACTAGGACGGACCAGACTCTCCTCCGAAAAATACAGACCCCTCGGACTCAACCCGACTGGACCCTGCGAAGACAACAAAACCCTGAGAGGACTCTGCTCGAACAACAAAACTCTATGAAGACCTGGAGAGAAAACGATGTGAAGACCCTGCGAGGACAACAAAACCACCGACCCCTCCCCAACAGGATCCCCGAAAACGCATGTATACACCCCAGCTCCGAAAACGCATGTACACACCTCAGCTCAAACAGGTCACCATCGCCAGCCCCCCCAGCCTCTGCAACCCGGAACCCTCACAGTGAATCTAAACCCATTGTCCCAGCACCCCCCACTCCAGAAACCCCCGCTTCAGCAGCACCCGCTTCAGCACACCCCGCTCCAACACCCCCCCTGGAGCTCAATCAAAGTGAACCCCGCCTGGAAACAGACGTGAAATACAGACGTTGCTCAACGGTCTCATCTCAAGAAGAGCAGTTTGAAACCCCCGCAGATTGGGAACGGGCTCTAATCGCGTCCTGGCTCTACTCCCCTGCGACCTGGCTGAACCCTCGACCGCCTTGTTTGCGACCTGCGTCTACTCCCCTGCGACCTGCAATCGGGTTACGACCCAGAGAAGGTGCCTACGACCTGGCCGAACCAGTATACTCCCCTGCGACCTGGCTGAACCCACGACCGCCCTGTTTGCGACCTGCACCTACTCCCCTGCGACCTGCAATCGGGTTACGACCCAAGGAAGGTACCTGCGACCCCCTAGTAGCGACCCAAGACTCGAACCTTGTGACCCACGACCTGCCACTCCCCCTAACCGCGACCCTCCTTCCCCACCGACCCCCTTCTTCAAACGCTTTCGACTCTCCTTTCTTATTACAACTCCCCACTATAACCTTCTCTCGTCACAGTGGCCCCCTCTTCCCCCAGCTACGACCTCCCTTCCCACCCGAGACCTACCATTTCCCGTACTACCTAAGTGACGGTGAGTACGCTACTACCTCCTCCTCGCGAATGGCGAGCAGCATCCCCCCCTAGCCCTAGTAACCTTTGGGGACCTCCCTGACCCCCATACACTACTCTCCCAGACACACAAAGCGGTAGACATGGAGGTGGAGAGTACCCCAGAGAGCTCCAAGAGGTTTACAGAAGCCCATACTAAAACCCCTTCCATCGAAGACGTACCAACCCCATCAAAGAAAGCGAGAGGCAATTTCCCCCCCCTAGTACAAGTCTCTACTCCTGACTTCTCCTCTTTTCATTTTTGGTTAGGCTTCTCCACCATGGAGAAACTTGCCACGGATGCTGGACAAGAACCTTTATTTAGTGGAGAAAGTATCATGGACATGATCACACGAGGAGTGCCCAAGGAAGAAGCGGAGGAAGCTTTTGGAATTGAGGTGGCTTATTCGAGGATCCCACAATTATTATATCCCTCAGTACGGCAAGACAAAATTGTGGGGCAACACTATAACTTGACTCAGGTACCATTTGACATTCCCACCTCCCCTGTGACTGGTCTTTCCCTTGACTTTCACGTAGCAATTCACTTTGAATTGCCAGAACACAACATGTATCATGATGACGTGAAGATACTCACGATTGCTAGACTCGAGCACATGGGGATCCCTCTTGGCACTAGCTTAATGGACCCCGTTGCAGTTCTATGCAAAGGGGTCAAAAAGCATGGCATGGGAATATGGGCAGGAATAATTAAGCTCCACCTCCTCAGGCCAGAGGTGGATGCTATAGCTCTACTTAGAGGCACCAGGTACTTCATATTACAACTAGACCCTCTAGGCCCAGCTATCATGGGAAAGGTATGTAAGACCTTCCATGCAGTAGCAAGGAAGAACTTATCAGTGAGGATCAAGAGTGACAATCTCAAAGGTATTGCGGCACACACACTCTATCAGGACATAGTTGTAAACGGATTCACTAGGAAGATGGAGTTTGAAATAGTGGACGTACAGAAGGTGCTAGGAGAGACACACGCCTTCATTGTTGCCCCAACCCCACAACAGGCCAAGAAATTCGAACTCCACCAAATCACTACACACCAAGAAGTGATTCCAGCAAGGGCTACTAGCTCAAGTGGATTTTCAACCACTGATCGAGCAAAAAGGGATGCTCTCATGGTCACACTCTCACAACTCCCCATCCTCATGGGTGTTGAGGAAACCTCGGCCATCATCAACAAGGTGTTTGAAGAGAAGAATGTTATATCCATATGGTTCCACAAGCAGGAAGGGGGAAAGCACAATGGCAGTGCTAATGTGCAACTTATTAATCCTATTATCTACAGGAAGTTGCTAAACAAAACATTCACAATTGGTAGTCACCACGTAGAAATTGCTCCTCACCGTAGAAGCCTTGAAGGCATTGCACCCCCCACTCCCTCCCTGGTAGAGAAATGGGGTTTTAACGATATCAACAAGGCCCTAGTCAACACCGTTGATTCAATCCAGGTCACACCCACCCCTGCCGGCATCACCAGGTCGGAAATGGCAGCCATCATGGAAGCAGGTAACCAGAGACTACGCAAGGAGCTATCTACTCTTCGAGAAGACATCATCAAGGAAACTCGAGAGTATACCAACAATGCCACCAATGAGCTCCGCACCAAATTCACCAATGTGGAGAGTTTGATGGCCTCCACATTACTAGCACTGCAAGATATCTCGAGGTCCAAGCTTCCCGCCCCAGGAGATCCGACAAACGTGGATTGACCACGGACCACAGACAAAGTTTCCACCACCATGGAACTCTGTGGTGGATTGGTAACTTGACCCCCTCTCTACCTTTCACCCCTACTAATAGTTATCTCTTTATCACCATCATAGTTGTCATTATGACTATTGTCATACCCTCATCTCAACTCCTCTCTCTAGTTTTGCCTCATAAGTCATCTATGTTACCTCTACGTCCTCATATGTCCCTTGTAATCTCTCTCCTCCTAACCCACTACGATGGGCCCTCTTCAATAGCTCCACCTTACCTCTTAGATGCACCCACCAGCACATTTCTATCCACATACCCCCTCATTACCTATTCTACACCTTGCAACTCGTTGCTAGAAATCTACCTTATAGATACCTCTCTCCCCTTCCTCCCCCAACACTTAGTAACCTTCCCCCCCCTCACCATAGTCCTCTTTTTCTCTAGTGTTCTTGAAAAAAATGCTTGCATCACACACATACATAGATACAAGTCACGGATCAACAAACTCCCCTACACTGTAGGGCTCATTGTTTCCTCTTATATTCTTAAGAGTTTTACTCCTAATACATACACACTTTGTCCACACAAGTGTATATGGAACACATACCTCCTTCGGGAAACCACATACAAACCACACTCAATACCAAAGATTGCACACTTACCATCTACAAAGGGGAACTTTACTCTTCCAAAAAACACATCGTACTTCCACAAACATACTCAAAACACACACCACATTCCTCGGGTAAACACACACACTACATACACATCTCACAAACATACATACCCCACACAACCCCCTATACCCAAAACAACACATATTTCACATTTAACACCATCTAAAAAATACCGCCATACTATTCAATACCTACAAAAACATGCACCTTCACATACACCATACACATCACTCCCAACCACCTATCCTAAAATCAAAAAATATCACTACCCTCCTTACCCACGTAAACTTCCTCCTAACTCGCAACAACTCCTTAACCACAATCCCTGGAGAAAAACATACATTTTTCGGGTCACAACACTCACTGTATATTCTATTAAACATGCCAATAGAAATACTGATACAAACACCAACATATACATTGGCATCTATACCCCAATAAACACCCCCCCAAAATATTGCATAAAATTTGTAACCTACACACACAAAACAAACATCACCGCGCACACATACACAAGTATAAACCCACACACACCCACACATATAAACCCAAAAACCAGCTCATCAAAATGTGGAAGGGAAACATACACAAAAGTTGAGTTGATACTATATTACAAAACGAATGCTAGTACAAATACTAATACATACAATACTAATACATGTACGGATACAAATACTGATATGATTACTGGTACCTATAATATTAAGTATACCGGTACGTATACGTGTACAAGTACTAGCACGTATACTGATTTCTATACTAGTACATATACTGAAACGAATACGAGTACATATTCTGATATGAATACTGATATATATATGTGTACGTACACTAATACAAATACTGATACCTATACTAGTACGAATACCGACGAAAATACCAATACGGATACTAGTACTTGTACTAACACAAATATGAACACAATTACAGATACAAATACGGAGACAAAAACTATGGCACATAGTAAAACGAACATACGAATGAATAGTAATAAAGAACCGAATAGAAGCACATATACATACACAAATACAGGCACACACCATCAAAGAAACACATACATACACATACTCACATACAAAGACAAATACATACAAACAAAAAAACACAAAATAAAATATGAGAAACATATACAAAAACAAAAAATTATGATACAAAACAAAGAACCCATCTACTACAAACTACTACTACTAATTGGAGAAGACAAAGGAAATAAAACAAAGAAAGTAAATAAAACAAAAATAAGAAAAGGTAATAAAATAAGAACAAACAAAAAAATAAATAAAAAGGAGAAAATTAATCAAAGGAATAGACTAAATATACAAACAAAAAACGAAAGTTTCAAATCCAAAATAAAAAATAAAAAGAATAAGAGAAGAGATGGAATTCAAATAAATAATAAAAGGAAAGAGAAAATAAGTATCATAACTACATATAACAAAAAAGGAAACAATAATAATGAAAACAATAATGGAAATTGTGCAATAAAGAGAAATAAGGCTAGAAGGGAATCCAAACTCGAAAACCATAAGAAGGGAGGGAATATAAATATGGCTAAAAATAGCAAAATCAAGGAGAGTAAAAAGAGATATTATAAATTAAATAGGAAGAAGATAGCTATTTATAAAATTTCAAAGGTTCCAAATAGAGCAAGTATTATTAAAAAGAAAAGGAAAAAATCGGAGAGGATATATAAGAAGAAAATAAAGGGTAAGATAGGAAACCATTATCATAAGAAAACATATAACAAGAACTTAGCAACAAACAACAGTTCTAAAAATAGAATAAGCTTCCTAAGAAGATTAGAAATAAAGGATGAAAAACTAACCAAAATAGTAATGAGAAATAATTATCACAAGAATACAAACAATAAGAACATAGCAACAAACATAAGTACTAAAAATAGAATATGCTTCCTGAGGAAATCAAAAATAAGGGATGGTAAACTTACAAAATTAGTAATGGGAATGAAATATAATATGAATACAAATATTTTGAAAATAGCTATAAACAACAGGACTAAAAATAGAATATGCTTCTTAAAGAACTCAAAAATAAGGGATGGAAAATCCACCAAATTCGTAATGGGAGTTAATTATAATGAGAATACAAATATTAAGAACAAAGCTAGATTAAGTAGTACTAAAAATAGAATATGCTTCCTAATAAATTCAAAAAGAAGGGATGGAAAATTAATTAAACTTGTAATGAGAAACAAATATTTTAGAGTAAAAATAAATAGAGAAGGTAGTAATAATAAAATAGTACAAACAAAAAATAGAAATTGGAATATAAATGATAGGGATAATAGGAAAGTTAATAGTAACATTAAAATTGATATACATAAAGATGAGAAGAGTTTGCGATTAAAGAGTAGATATTTGTTTAGAGTATGTAGAATAATAAAAGTAGAAGGGGGATTTTTTGTCTCGCCGGCCTTTTTGGCGCGGAAGGCGCCAAAGATAGAATTACTAAAAATAGAAATTCTAATGATAGTAAAAATATATATGAATCTTTTTGAAATAATTATCAATCTGTTTTTAGATATCATAGTTTTAGACAAAATATGTTTAAAAAGAAATCTTTTAGAAAACTCATTATTTCAATATACGGGTACATATACTGATGCGTATACTGATACGTATACTGATACGTATACTGATACATACACCGATGAGTATACTTATAAATATACTTATATATATATTGGTACGTATACTGATACACATACTGATATGTATATAAATACAAATACTTATACTTATACTTATACAAATGCAAATACCAATACAAATATTGGTACGTGTACTCATACGAATACTAGCACAAATACTAACAAAGATACTGATACAAATACCAAGACAAAAACCGTGACATACACTAATACAAACATACAAAAGAATACTAATATAATACCACATAAAAATACATACACACACACAAAGTCAACCACACACCATCAACGAAACACATACATATACATACACACATACAAAGACAAACACATACAATCAAAAAAACACAAATACCAAAGCCACGTTCAAAAACAAAAAATTCTAGAACAAAACAAAAAACCCATCTACTACAAACTACTAATATTAATTGGAGAAGACATGGAGACTAACCCAAGACCCATGCCGAACATATTAAAAAGACACCCCGCTTCGCACAAAAAGAATGCCAAAACATATTTCATACCAAATACTAATACAAACACCAAAACAAACAATTGTACAAACCACAAAGTATATAATAACACCGCATATGAAAAAAAGGACTTAAAAGCCACTTTAAAAACCAACATAAACCCATATACAAATAGTCTTAAACATAATAGTTACATATGCACACGGACAAAAACAACCAAGATAAAATACAACCAATCATACATACATCCATACACTACTAAAACAAAAACAACCACAAAAAACACCTGGACAAAAAATGAACTAAAGACGAGAACAACTACACCTACTATAAAAATAAATAAACCCACAACTCACACACAAAATACAAACATCCACCTACCCCCAAATCAACAAGTCATTAATAACACAACAAAGCCTTTAAAATACACCACTAAACATATATACCACAAACTTCTACTACTCCTAGGAGGAGACATTGAAACCAACCCGGGACCCATGCCCAATATACTAAAAAGACATCCTACATCACATAAGAAAAATGCCAAAATCTACTTTATACCTAATACCATAAAACTCCAACCAGAATATGAACACATTGCAAAACCCTTCGCACCATTTCTAAAAATCACACATACATTACACCACATATACAACACTTCCCACCCAAACATTGCCCAATACATACAACAAAAAAATACGCATCCAACACCCCACATCTTATATGCCCTAATAATCACTACTCATCCAAACATAGATGAATGTAATCAACTTCTAAATCCACAAAATTCGAACACAATTACATGGACTAATACACTCCTACAAACCTTACTAACCTTACAAAATCCACCAGAACGACACATTTACACTCCACACCCCTATACTGAATTCCTAGTAGACAACCAAAATATTATAAACCATGAGAACTCAATACATAAAAGACTATACGACTTCTTACATAGTCAAGACATACCACCCTCAAATGATATAATAAAACTAAAATTCCCTTACCTCCCTAACAACCTCATAAGGGAATCACTAAAATGTCTAGACCCTATACCAGAATATACCCACCCACCCCCACCTCTTCCCTACATCCCTCCTCAAAATCAAAATCAAAACATTAGACCAAACCAAGAAAATACATACATAATCACATGGAATGCTTCCTCACTAAACACTGCCCTTCCTAGCTTACAAACTCTAGTCGCAAACACAGACACACCACCGGCTCTTATAGTTATACAAGAAACAAAACTAACCGCCACAAAATCTACAAAATATATACAAAATATATTTCAAGACTATAAACTCATCTTTAACAATACACATACACTTACAAGATGCATGCAACAAAGGAGACCATACACACCGGGCCGCGGTGGCCTCCTTACATTAATACACAAAAAATATACATTCCCCGGCAACATCAACAAAATCCCTACCCCAATACACATATCACCATACATTCAAATAATTAAAATCACTAATCACCCGCTACAACCGTGGTTAATCTTTCACATGTATATGCCATCTCATCCCGAAGATACTAGATTTCTCCTAGATATACAAAACACTATTACAACCCATATTAATAATCATCCTAATCATACATACCTATTATGTGGAGACTTCAATAGAGACATAGCGCTAATTGGCCGCCAAAATGGAAACCATCACACCCCCCCTCAAAACATTGATTACCAATGGCGCCGCTTTACAGAAAACTTAAACTTCACTTACATCAATACCGATACACAATTCTCTAGACAAGGTGGCTACAATTATAGTGATTGGAGTCTATTAGATGGTTTCTATATAAATACAACCAACAACACACAATACACCTCCACAACAAACAAAGATGTTATTCTCAATTCGGACCACTCACCCGTACAGCTGCACATCCCAAATAACACACTAATTAGTAGAACTCCTACAATCCCAAACAAAGACACTATATGCATACTCAACCCCATCCCAAAAACCAACATAGAAAAATTCAACACAAAATTCTTCGAAGAAAACTCCGTACAAATAGACTCCCTCATAAACACTCTTGAAAACAATAGTCAATTAACACAAGCACAATGGCAAGAAGCATGCCACACCCTAGACAAACTCATAAATAAAATCTCTGATACACTAAAACAAACTTGTAGAGCACACCCAATACCCCAAATGACAAACAGAACCTCTCAACAAGGCGGGTATCTACCCCGCAAACTTTCTAAAACTTGGAAACAACACTTAACCACATACCATACCATACGTAAAACCATTAGAATTGTAAAAAACAACCCCCAATGGCGTAACCACCCCATACACAACGAACTACAAACTATACAACACATCCAAATCCCTACCCCGCCGCCTCCGGACCTTCCCCACGATACATGGATAAAAGATATCGCGATAATTGCAAAAAATGCCAACATACAAGCCCGGAAAATAATCACAAAATACACAAAAGAAAACATTAAAAAAGCCATCTCAAAATATAGACAACTATACGAAATCAGCCCCAAAAAAATTAACAAAAAAGTCTTTAAAAACCTTGAATCCCCACCAATGGATTGTATCAAAGATCAACATAATAATATTCTAACTAGCCCCGAAGACATTGCGAATGAAATATTTAACCAACAAACAAAAACCAATAGATCAACAGTACCAACATGTAATTACCAGCCACAACATACAATAGAATGCACATGTGCAATACGCCAATACCCTTGGCACGACCTGGACGGGTATACCCTTGACAAACGGGGCGAACCAGAAATTCCACTACATAAATACCTCAACAGAGCCACATACGACACATGCCTTCAAAATCTTGGAAATAATAAAGCCCCAGGCCCAGATCGCATACCAAACTCAATACTAAAAAACATGCCTCCAAGATTTCACAAGCTATTATTTCTATTCTTCTCCCATTGCTATAAACAAAAACAGATACCAAACTCATGGAAATTAAGTACAACAATTCTACTATACAAAAAAGGCGACCCGTCCATACTACCCAACCACAGACCAATTGCACTAGCTAACACAATATACAAACTCTTTACCAGTACACTCACCTCCATACTATCCTCATACGGCGAAAAATTCAAAATCCTACATGATAGTCAAGAAGGATTTAGAGCAGAGAGAAGTACCGCACGACAAATACAAACTATAATAGCCACACTAGAAGACGCAAAGTTTACTAACCAAGATATATACATACTATACGTGGACTTCAAAAATGCCTTTGGCTCAATTGACCATGCCCGACTTCTAGCAATAATGATGGACCTTGGTTATCCAAAAGATGCAACTACACTTGTTGGAAACATCTATTCTAAATCATCTACATGTTATACCGGTGAACACTTTGGGAAAACAAAACCTATACCCATCCAAAGAGGAACTATACAAGGGGATACCCTCAGCCCATACTTATTCATTATATTTCTAGAACCACTACTCAGATGGCTAGAAAGAGGAAATTATGGATACACTTTTGGCACATCACAAGTCAGAAGAAGAACGCCGGCCCCCGAGAGGGGGCCGGCGTGAGTAAAGTGTCCGTTCATTCCACCACTAAGTCCATGCCCACCGGGCATGGGTTAGTAGTATGGAACTACTTCCCCCTTTCGAGGGTGGACACTATGTACCCAGTAACAAGTAACCGATACCAAAGGACCCAAGGTCCCAAAGAGTTTTTTTTAAAAGAGGGAGGGTAAGTATGGTGAAGTGCAAAAAGTGGAATTGTAGATCTATGGAGGGGGGTTTAAGGCGTCCGGAAGGGGTTGTTTGTTTTCAAGTTTACGTTTGTGTAGAAGTATCGACATAGCATGTTGGATTGCAATAGTGTTAATATTCGAAAAGGTGGTTTTGATTGAAGTGATGGGGATTTTAAAGGTTTCTTCAAGAGTTGTCATTGAGGGGATGTAGGTGGTGGCTCTGGCACCCGCGGTAATGACAATGATGGGGTCTACTTTCCATCCTAGTGCATGAATCTCGTCAAGTAGTGGTTGGTATTTGTTTGTTTTATTTGAAATGGTGTCTGGAGAGAATCTATCATTGCAATATGTGAATTCAATAAATTGGATGGTGAGATTAGGGTCTATGTGGTTTGGTGGGGGGTCTTTGTATGAAAGTCCTCAAACACATAATAGGTCCGGTTTGAATCTTGCATTGCAGTGGCATCTTTGAGTATGACAGGTGCAGGGTAACAGCCAAGGAGGGACCGTATTTTCTTGTGGGTTGTCGTTAAAGGTTCCGGCATTCATAAGAATGAAACACCGGGATTTGGTTGATGATATAAGTAGTTTGCGAATAGCCCATACGGCTTTGTTATGTCTTTTGACAATTAGTGAGTGTATATGGGGGTTTTGGCACTTGAGTAAGACATGTAGCCATGTATCTGGGTCCGTGGAGTTGCAAATTGGACATGTAATTGTAGGAAATCTATCTATTCCAAAAAAGAGTTGTTTGCGGGCATTACCCATGTATTGTCCCGTGCGGAATTTAATTAGGCATGTGATTTGTGGGTCCGTTATAAAGGGGTTTTTCCAAAAATTATTGGACAGTGCGTTGTGAATGTTTGGGTTGCCAGTCCATTTATCAATATTGGGGAAGTTTTCTGTAAGTTTTTCTAGGTTATTTATAAGATCATGTTTTTTAAGGTATTTGTCTAAGAATCGTATGGGGCCTTTATCGGGAGTTTCTCCCATGGAGGGCCATTCATATCTATGAACATCACAAGTCATAATAAACTCTGCCGCATACGCAGATGACCTAGCCACCATAACTAACAAAATCAAATCAATCCAAATACAACTAAACAAAATTGATAGATATTGTAAATGGGCCGGTATGGACGTAGGTGTTCCAAAATGTGCCGCTACCGGATGCCCAAACAAATCCAAATTGAACCCTACCACTTTCAAAGCCCTAATGCAAGCCTCGAACATCAACTACCGCAATCAACCGATCCCCATACTACACCAAAATGAACCATACATATACTTAGGCACAAACCTTGTCCCCTCACTAAAATGGAAAATCCAAATCCACACCACAACGACAAAACTCATCAAACAATGCAAAGAACTAACAACATGCCCAGCCACCATGAAACAAAAAATAAAAATGGTTGATACTGTACTACGCCCAGGTGTGGCATACAGTTTCTACGGTGTACCATACTCTATGCCAACTATCAAAAAACTTGATAAAAAAATAATAGCCATACAAAAAACCATATGTGGATTACCAAAATGTATGTCAAACGCAATAACCCAACTACCACATAACCTATTTGGACTTGAAGCTTTCTCTCTCAAAAACGCATACCTCCGATGTATAGGCGAACAACTGCAAAATGCTCTAAACGATAAAGGAAGACTTGGGAAAATATATAATGGATTAACTCACTATGTCCTTGCCCAATATGGTGGCGCTGAAAACATACCGAGAATTAAAAAAAGTGACTGCATAAGATCACCAATAACAAGAACATTCTTCTTATTAAAACATATAGCTAAAGCCCACCTTAAAAGTACGCTCCCGAACTTCCTCACTAATCCTTCAACACTAGAAATACTATGGCGCCAAGAAACATTAAATCATAACACACTCAATGCCCAACTCTCCCAAAAGCTTCTACAAAAACTCCTCTCAAAAAATATTTTTGAACTAAACCAAATTACCTTACCTAACGGTACACACATCATGAACAATGAGGACTTCAAAACCTACCACTTCACCCCATCTAAACTAATAAACAGTGCCCTAAGTGTTGCTAGACAACTATTTTGCCACATAACATGCCCCACTATATGTCATACTCCTTGCAACATACACCCATACTCTCATACACTTAAAGATCCATTCATCACCCTCAACAATAACATCATCCCAAGAAATATTCCCACACCAACCAATCCCCCTAACCTTCCACATACATACCACCCCCACCCCCCAACATACATCCCCAAAAACCCTACCACATACCCCATCAATAATATCATAAACCACAAACATATCCAACACACAGACACAAATAACATACAAAATACCTACACAAAATACCTATGCCAATGGCAACACAATGATAATACATACAATAAATGGCTCCACCAAAGAGACCTTTTTCCACGGCATGACACCAATACCTCCACACATAACACTGAAAAATTAAAACAATACTACCAAAAGATCCAAAACAAAATATACTCAGATATCATCCTTGCCCACCATCCACAAGAACAATCCTCAGACTCAAGGTCCGTAACGCCACCCATAATTATCCCACTCTTAAACATCTACACAACAGAATGCAACCCCGAAAATGATATCCTTACATCCTCAAACACAATTCAAATAGATAACAATCAAGCACATCTATACGAAGAAAACGGCCGACATTTACACACCATACCCATTACCCGGCTCCAATGGCTATGGAATCAATATAATACAAAATTACAAACCCCTACAAACATTGAACCAACAACCCAACCCTTTGAAACCGAACTAATATGGCTTTACCAAAGATATAAATATCGAATACCAAAAACTGACCCCCTCAAAAATGCGCAATACACAATACCCACCCCCATTTTAGACTCACTAATATCATCCTTTAACATCGAACACTCATACTTTTCCTCCCCGATCACATGTCCTACTAAACTAAATAAATTCTACTCACCGTACGAAAGAGACAAAATATTTGGATCCCTCGGCAAGGCCTTTGAACACAAATGGACCGGAAATGGAATAGCTCACCCCCACAACGAGAAAGACATAGAACAAGCCATACATTGGGCTAGACTTGCCGCCAAACACGATCCAAATAACACAAAAACAATCATCGTCACAGCGAACAACAATTGGTACCAAAACAACAACCAACATTCAAACCCTTTCCCAGATTCCCACATCATTGCATTATTCGAAGCAGACACAATACCATACGAAGAACCTAATATCCCACCCGAGCTAAAAAAACCCCGAATAGAGCCATCTACATTACAAATACTATGTGTCCATCATCAAAATCAAAACCTGGGCTCCCTAGAAGAGCTTGCGGAACTTACCTCCATAACAGACAATCTAGACATACAACGACCATACACAAAACCGGCCCCACCAACACCCATACAAACCCCCGTAAACAAAAGTAAAAAATGGTCAAAATTAAACTATGACAACAACACATTAAACTACTCCGTCATACCTCCCCCTCTCCCAGACTACCCAACTCATATCACACCAAAATTTAACCCCGCATACAGTTATTACACCGACGGCTCCTTTAAACCACCGGAACAAATTAGCCCGGGCTCTTGGCGAAGAGAAAAAGCTGGCTATGGCATATATAATTCTACCAAAGAAATTAAACTAGCCAAAAGACTCCATGGACTACAAAATATCCTCAGAGCAGAACTCATGGCCATTCACAAAACACTACAAATCATCACAACAAAATACAAAAATGAACCTGCACATATATTCACCGATTGTATAAATGCACTCTACCTACTAAACACTCAAATAACACACCCAACCCTTCACAACAGTCACCCCGACCAAACCATATTAACATCAATGGTACAAATGTTACAAAAACGTACACAAATCACAACCCTTCACAAAGTCAGAGCCCATGCCAACATTGATGGCAACGAACAAGCAGACAAACTTACAAAAGAAGGCCGAGAAAAAACACACAAAAATGCCAAAGACCCTCATAACATGCTCATGCCACCCCATACTACTTTCAAAAAGAAGATTGGCCTTCCAAAGAAGATACCCCCGACAAAGGCCCAATTAGATTTCTGGGCAAATATCTCAAAAAACAAGACCTCTACAACAACCTGGATACAATCTCAGAAAATATTCCTAACATAGAAAAATGGACTAACAATAACGACATAGACAATGAACTCTCTACAAACTTTTGGAAAAACCCCATCATCTCAGACTCACAAATAACGTGCCTCATCAAATTCCGTACGGGTCAGTACATGGGAAACGCTCGCAAACAACTCTTCTTTGGAATAGAAAGATTCCCATCCATAACATGCCCCATATGCCCCTCAACGGACCCCGACACATGGCTTCATGTGCTACTCAAATGCCAAAACCACCACATACACTCTCTAATTGTTAAAAGACATAACAAAGCGGTATGGGAAGTCCGAAAACTAATCACCTCCTACAATAAATCGAGATGTTTCATACTTATGAACGCCGGCACTTTTAATAGCAATCCACAAGAAAACACGGTCCCCCCATGGCTACTTCCATGCTCATGTATGACCCAAAGATGTCATTGCAACGCTAGGCTCAAACCGGACATTCTTTGTGTCAAAGGTTTACCATACAACGACCCACCACCCGAGAACATCAACCAAGACTACACCATTCAATTCATCGAATTTACATATTGCAACGATAGATTCTCCCCGGAAACAATACAAAACAAAATAGATAAATACCAACCCCTCATAGACGACATCATTGCCCTCGGCTGGAATGTGGACCCCCTTATTGTTATCACATCTGGCGCTCGTGCCACCACCTTTATCCCATCTATGAAAACTCTCGAAGATACCTTCAAGATACCCATTGACACAATTAAAACTACCTTTAAAAATATCAACACCATCGCTATTCAACATGCCATGTCTATTTTACTACATAAACGCAAAATCGAAAACAACCAAGTCCTCCCTGATAGGCAAGACCCCCCTTAGGAACTTCGCCACTCTGTCTCTTCCTGATTGGCTCCATGTTTGGTTCTATTTTTTGTTGTTTAGTTAGTTTGGTCGTGGTTGGTCGTTGTTGGTTGGTTTCTGGCTACTCGTTACATAGTGTCTACCCTCGAAAGGGGGAAGTAGTTCCAGTTCGCTAATTCCTTGTCCGGTGGGCATGGTCTTAGCAATGGAACGAACAGACACTTTATTCACGCCGGTTCCTTTTGGGAATCGGCGTTCTTCTTCTTCTTTTATTGAAGGGGTCTTGTAGAAGGGTGCCGATGTCGGCTACCTTTTTGGAGGTTTCCATAATATACATTTAAGGGGTCTTCTAAGAAGTCGCCGATGTTGGCTGCCCTATTGGAGATTCCCTTCATATACATTTTAAAGGTCCTCTTTGTAGGCGCCACTATCGGCTGCTCTTTTAGAGGTTTCCTTGATATACATTTAAGGGGGTCTTTTGAAGGGCACCAATGTTGTCTGCCTTATTGGAGGTTTGCTTGATAAAAACTGGAGGGGCTCTCTGAAGGGATGCCATTGTTGATAGCCTTATTGGAGGTTTGCTCCAAATATTTGGACGGGGGGCTTTTGGAGGGATGCCGATGTTGGCATCTCTTGTGGAGATTCCCTTAATAAATATTTGAAGGGCCTTGCTGTATAGTTTTGTTGTTGGTACCATTTTTAAAGATGTTTTTTTAAATATTGGAGGAAGATTTCTTTTAAGAGGTACCGATGCTGGCACCTATTTTGAAGATTCTCTTTCTAAACGTTGAAGGGGCCACCTAAAGAGGTACCAATGTCGAGATTCCTTTCTGAAGTTTCATTAATAAACATTAAGAATCATGTAATGGGATTTTGATATTAGCGCCTCTTGTAGAGGTTCCGCTTTTAATATTGGACAAGTACTCTGGAGCAGTATCGATGTCGGCACCTTTTATGTAGGTTTCTTTTTTAAACAGTGTAAGGCCCTTTTCAGGATTATCCATGTGGCCATCCGCTCTGAAGGTTTCATTTTTAAACATTGAAACGGCTCCTTAGAGGAATGTTGATGTTAGTAGCCTTTAGAAAGTTCCTTTTTCAATTATATGAAGGACCCTCAAGAAAAGTATCAATATTAGAGACTTCTTCTAGAGATTTCTTCTACAATTAAAGAAGTCTATCTTCTAGTAAGGTCAAAATTTTGTGCTCGTCAACATCGATAATGCAATCTACTCTATTAATGATTTTCCCTTTTTGTTCTACGATGACGCACTGCCAACATCGGCAGCGTATTTTTTAATAATATATTTCTGTTTTTTTCCATGATTTTTTGGGAGTTTTCATTTCGTTGAATTTTTCCCTATCTTGATTATAAGCCGCCGATATCGGCAGCCTCTTCATAGTATCACTACAAATGTCTTTTGCTTTGCCAATTGAACGTACCCGGCATCTTCAACGTTCTTGCTTGTAGTGTCCACTCTATCAATTGCCAATATCAATGCTTTCAAAAATATATTTCTAAGCATTTATTGGGTAGTATAATATTTCCATGGAAGCTTGTTGTGATGCCGACTGCGACTGCGTTTACGAGCCTGGCAGGATATAACATTCATCGTTGATGGCAACAAATGGTTTTGTTTGGTTCCAATTCTTAAGTATGGCCAACATCAGCCACGCTCTACGACGTCTTCCCCTATACTTATGTAGTAACTTTCAGTCTTTGTTTGCACTTCCAACTTCACCTGCCAAGTCATTGCTAATAAAACTCCCTCATGGCAAGTTCTGTTTGATATTAAAATGGCGGAAATGTTGTCATGTAATTTGACATAGACGGTTCACAACAAATGAGTGCAATAATCCGGCAAAAAAAGAGACGATTTGTATGTCGCCATTGTAGATGACATGGTGTGCATTCATGCAAGTTATTGTCTATTACCAACTTATCAAGAGTGGGAAGCTGAGAATTGGTCTTGACAAAAAAGAACTGCGACTTTGTAGTCTCTATCATATCGCTCAGCACATTAGAAATGCGAAGGTTCTTTGTACCGCTCTTGCCACAATGCCTAGTGCCGACAAATCCTGCATATGAGAAGGTTCTTTGTGCCGCTCTTGCCACAATGCCTAGTGCCGACAAATCCTGCATATGAGATCCTCACTTGGAAAGTAAAGAAGAATTTGTCTCGTTGAATCAAAAAGCAAAACTCCCTCTGTGTTCTCAATTTGACTCCCATTGCCTAGATAAGATCCGTTTCTTTCATCCACGGCTTAGAAGATGGCATAATGATATGAAATTTATTGATCTTATAGTTGATGACTTTGAAATGCCCTTCGAATGCAGACATCTACCAATCGAGTTTGATTTGTCCTATGCAATACGTTAAATCTATTCAAGAGATTGATCGTGACAAAGAGCAAGGGCACATCGCAAGACTTTCCAAGACCTGAGGAAAAGCTTGCATTGCCATGTAGGGCAAGAAGTATTGTGTAGCAAAGATTGTGTAGAATAGGCTACCTACAGCTACTCGAACTTATATTGACCTCATGGAAATTTATAAGAAGAGCACACTAGAGAAGATGCAATTTTTCTTCTACAAAGATAATAATTATCGATGTGTCCACAATCCTCAACGACCGTGAGTGGTTTCAAAACCCCATGTCCCAGACGTCTGGCCGGTGAAGATGGACACTAACCTTAGCAGGTCCAAAATACTTCCTCTCGAGTGCGGCGACTTGAGACTTGCCAAGTTTGTAGAGATTTATCCTCAAAAGCTATTCGGCAAAAAGGCATTTCAGTGAATCTCGCGTACTATCCTCCTCCTTCCAATCCTTCGGACCACTCTACTAAGAAATTTGGAAAGAACATCTGCATGAATCCTAAAGCTCCGACTACTAAACACCATAACAATTTTGCCTTTGCACTATTAATAGCTGCGAAAATCTACGATATCTTTATCGTACCGCTAGCAACTCTTGGCTGCATTATTACTTTACAATCCAATAGCATTTCAAAGGTTTCACGCTATGTGTTGACAATGGGCCAATTCTTGTCTATATGTTACAGACATGTCAAACAAGTCACTTGGCAAGCGCGGTGTGTAGACCTACTTCAAGTACCTCTACTACAACTTTACCATAGTATATGGATTTGACTAGGACCTAGATGTCTTCATGCATACTCCTAGTTTCACATGGAATGAGATTAAATGATTCCTTTAGATTTTGCTTCTAAAACACTACAGTGCTTAAAATATAGGGTACTATTTTCTTTCAATTCTACAAAAATTGCGGTAAGACAAAAAATGCCACTTCAATATTTCATTCATGAGCAATTTCTTGTATACCACATGAGAATGACGAGATGGATGTTTATTGCACATGTGTTCTACACTTGTAGAATTTTTTTGGTCTCCCTACACCTCTATGCATTCCTTTGACCCTAGTTGTCCCTTTCACAAACATCATGTCCTAACTTGATCTCCATCAAAATTCCCCTAAATCGTATTTCTATCCTAAACTAACATTTTCCATCTCTAAACCGTTACTTTCTCACTCTCCTTATTTATCACCATTTTCCCATATGAACTCCCTTATCGATACGACTAATAGTCCCTCCATAACAATTCTTTTCACCGTCATTTTTTTTATCCACCTCAGGTGTGTTCGTGCTACCAACTTTCTATTTGCTCTCTCACTATTCACCCATTTATCGTTTCTTCTCTCTTATCTTTCTAACCTCCAAAAGCATATATTTTCATCATTTGATAAAATTATCACCACGGTCATAGGCCTTCTTCATGATGACTTGCAATTTTTTCCTCTTGAAGTCTTTTTATTGTCAAAAACTATTTTGGCTTGCCCAATGTTTCAGCCACCTACTCAACGGTAATAGGGCCAGTGACATAATAAATTTAGTGTTTTTTTCCCAAAATAATCTAGTAACTTTTACTTTTTCTTCAAAATTCTCTACTTTTTGTGTTTTAGGCTCGCAAACCAAGGCTCGCCGCTCTCTGCTCGCATGTCTACGCTCGCAAAATAGCCTCGTCCAATTGGAAAACAAAGGTGATTCTTGCCCATGTTGGATTTCTCTTGTTCGTGCAAATTTCTTGTTCGTAAGTCTCTTTCTCTCTTTTTCTACCGGGGTGACCCCCGGTAACACCCTCCTTGGTCTAGAGAAAAAGTCCCCCGGTGGACTCTATGTAGACCACATTATGACCTAGTATACATGTGAGTCTACATTAGTGTCATATTAATTCTTGTCTATTGTCCTAGCCTTGTAGCAAGTCATTCTTTTAAGTTTTCTCCATCCTCCTATCCTTTTTAGGTCTTGCCCACATTTTCTATCTTTTTCCTGGTCTTCCCGCTCAACCAGGAAAACCTCTATCTAAGTCTTTGTCTCCCAAGTCCTCTCCTTGTGATGATTTTATGTGACCTTGTGTTAGTATGTTGCTAGATATGTGAGACACCTATATCCACATATTCTAGCAAAGTGTTCCGGAGGTGTCCACTAGTTGACCGGTAGACTTGTGTTTCCGAGCCGGACCGGACTTTGTGACAAATTAATAGGGAGATTGGTGGAAGTACATGCATTTCAAGGATTTTGTCCACCACGGACAACATGGCTCTACCAGTGTCGATAACTCTTTTGAAGATTGACCCGAACAAGTGGGAGGAGACTGCAAAAGACATACAGTTGGAGGAGGACCTCATCCGGATGGGATACAGAGGACTCTACGAGAAGCCGTGGTTATTTCAGAGGGGATATGCGGTGTTGGAGTTGCAACCTTCTGGGATGCCCCAGGGAGTCTACCGGGCCAGTCATCGATCTTCGACTACGGATGTATGGCGCGAAGTGTACTCTTTTCGTCAAGAGAGTGAGTGGATAGCCGGGGTCAACCGGGAGTTGCTAGAAGAACATGTATCGCATCCTTACAACTCATCGGAATGCTACGGGAGCGACCACTTTACAAATCACTGGTTGAGATGGACGGTTGAGTTTCTAAACCGAATCCTTCATCCCAACCGTCGTGAAAGGGTCATGGCCCAGTTGGCCACCGCATACATTGAAGCGTTTTTTGAAGAATCCTCCCCGGATTAGAGATCCTTGTTGATTGAAGCAATTCTACCTCAAATTCGGGCGGTTCAACAAAGTGGATGCTCCAAGATATTCTTGACCTCCTATCCCATACATTTGTATGAGCATTATTCTTGTTTAGACCCGGATGAGAAGAAGATGTGGAGACAAAGGATGTCTTCTTCAGACCACCTTCCCCGGGATCCTCCTCAACAACCGGAGACCCGATTGATGTTATCGGCAACTCCCTGGGATCCTCCTCGACAATCGGAGTCACGGTCGGCATCACTGGCAACTCTACGAGAAGCCTCATCATCTCAAGAAAATCCAAGTAAAGAAAGGACCTCCCGATCTTACCGGGAAAAACCACCACAACCACCCAAGGCATCCAAGAAACTCACTCTCGTGGAGAACATATCCAAGTTCTCCCAAGAGGTGACCCGTGAGATTCAAGAGATGGAGATGGAGTTAATGGAGGCAATGGGTCTTCAAAAGGTTCTCTGGAAGATATTCGAAATGGAGGACAACCGGGACATCTAACTGGCGGCCCGGGAGAAGCTGGAGCTAGTGGCCAAGTTGAAAAGGGATCTCCGGACCGTTCAGAAGGAGATCCACGACTCGAAGGCGTAGTCCGAAGAGACTATCATGTCATTGACCAAGAGGCTTGCCAAGCGACCAAGTACTACCTCATCGTTGCAAGACCGGAGTCCACCCCAAAAGAAGAAGAGATTGGTTTACGTCAAATCTCCCTCTTTGGAGGAGGATGACCAACCCACTCAAACACCGGTGAGTCACGTGGATTCCCCATCCTCCAAGGAGTGGGGCGTGAAGGTCTATGAGAGAAAATAAAACCTCCCAATAACTTTTACCAAGAAGGAACCGGTTGACCTCCCGTCCTCAACCCCGGAGTCCTCTGTGGCTATATTAATTGAGCTTAAGGAGATTCTACGTGTATCTATAGATACACCCTACTTTCCGGTGGATATTGCCACTCTACTGGTAGACCTCCCGGTTGAGACATCTGACCTCCCGGTAGATTCTCTCGACCATGTGGATACTTCCAGCCGTAGTGACAATCCCTATATGTATTAATTGGAAGAGTCTTCCGGTTCAGCCTTTGTTATATCTTATGTATTATTGTTAATTTATCCCACCGGTTGGTGGATTGTTGTTTTAAGTTGCTAGATTTAAACACTAGGGTGGGAGTAGTGATGTCGATGAGGCCTATTGCGCACCTGGTCATTACCACCTCAGTGGTTTCTCCAGCTACTTACTTTTGTTAGGGAAAGGTTCACCCGTCCCGGGACCGGGAGTCTTCCGGTTTACCGATCTACCAGTAATCCGCCGGTGACTAGGCTACCCTTGATTTTAGGATCTAGATGCCGTTTTGTCTTTTCGTGGATCTACTTTTGGAGGGTATCTATTGACTTTAGTGCACGTTCTAGATGCCATTTTCACCTTTTGGGGATCTAGTTTTGGAGGGTAGCTAGTAGCCTTTGTGTACTTAAGGAACCTTGGGCTCTTATGTTTAGTACTCTTCTCTTTGTTGATTTTCTCTTGTCTTGCCTTCATTGCTTGTGTCTAGAGTCTTTGTTGAGTTTGTGTGAGTAGACCGATGTCGTATCAATTTAAAAAAATAAAATTAGTTAGATAGTTACGGGTGTTAAAGATAAGCAAAATAGCTAAGTTTGGGGATTAGCCTAATCTAGGGTTAACCTTTAGGAGAGATTAAGGTAGGGGAATAAGAAGCTATTACAAAAGCCTTAATGGGAATAAGGAAGGACTTATTGCCCGAGCCTAGACTTAAGCCTAAGACCCCCCTACCTCAACCCCAAATCCTTACGAAGGCGAATGGCCGGGGAAGGAGCCATGCAGCCTTAAAAGACTGGAAGGTGGAAGAGGAAGGCTAAGCACGGAGGCAGCTAGAGTGAAGAACGTTAGGAAGGGTGGAGCCCGTAGGCAGCTACAGTAAAGAACGCGGTGCGCGGAAGCCAACCAGCAAGATACAAGGAAGGTGAAGCCCGAAAGCCAACCAACAAGGCCCGAGGAAGGCTAAGTCCGGAGGGAGCTGTAGTAAAGAACGCGAGGAAGGGTGAAGCTTGGAGGCAGTTGCACTTAAGAACGCGGTGCCCGGAAGCCAACCAGCAAGGCCCGAGGAAGGCTAAGTCCGGAGGCAGCTGCTGTAAAGAATGCGAGGAAGAGTGAGAACGTGGTACCCAACTAGCAAGGCACAAGGAAGTGAAGCTTGGGAGCCAACTTGCGAGGCACGAGGAAGGCTAAGCCAAGAGGCAACCGACAGTAAAGAATGCGGTGCTCGGAAGCCAACCAACAAGGCACGAGGAGGTGAAGCCCGGAGGCAGCCAATAATAAAGAATGCGGAGGAAAGTGCCGAAAATCAACTTGTAAATCCGGGAAGCTGGGAAGAAGGCAACAATCAAAAGTCAACCCGAAGCGGCACCAAGAGGCGGTACAAAAGGGGCCACTATAAGAAACCCATGTTTTTTGTAATGTCCTTAATCATGTCAGCGTGTTTTTTTGATGTCTTGGAGCTAGCCAGTAATGTCTCCGTGAACGTGAGGATGTCCACGCGTCAATAATGAACAGTGGAGGTGGGAGGGTCCCGAAACGCGCGTGCGAAATAGGAGACGCGACGATGTCTTCAACAACGCGCCCGTCTCCGAGGACGTCATCGAGGACATCTTGGGTGACGCAAAACTGCCACGCTGGCAGCGGACAAGCGTTTCACCTGGGGTAAGAATGTCGAAGTTACTGCTGTGCAAGGTAGAAAGCAGCCCAACGTTAAAAAAAACAACGAAACGGGCAGCGGTCTGCAAGAGGAGAAAAAAAGGGCACGAGCCTTATAAAACAAGATTTTTTTTTAAAAAAATAAAAAAAATAAAGTATATAAAATTGAAGAATATTCTGATTATATTTATTAACTTTGATCCTCTGAAATTTTTGATTTGTCCACTTCGTATCAAAAAAGTCCTTGGTGGCTTACCCATGTAGATATATTATATATTTTGTAGTTTACAGCACTTCATCTACATGGCAAACACAATTCCATGTTGGATAAGGTGACACGTCATTCTGTGTATAGGTCCACGTCACTTGAGACATCCAATTGAAGATGTCTTGAGTAACGTCTACATAGCTTTGAGGACATCCCACAGAGACGTCTCTGAAAACATCAGCAGTGTTTGGCAAAACATTGACATGTCCTGGAAAACATCATCGTGTCTTGCAAAACATAACCATCAAGTAGGATGAATTTCGTCAAGTTCATTGGATGAATAGAGGCGGCGAGGGTTAGCTGCTGCAGCCATAGTTAGGTCATGAGGCGGCTAGGGTTAGCTGCTGCAGCCATAGTTAGGTCATGAGACCTTTAAGTAGAATTTGAGGTTGCACAAACCTCACTTTGGCCGTCATTTCTCCAAGTAGTTAGAGTTTAGAATGTAGAGGTTGGAGTTTTAGAGTGTAGACTGAGTTTACAAGTTAGAATGTTAGAGTTTAGAGTGTAGAGGTTAGAATTTTGAGTGTAGAGGTTAGAATTTTGAGTATAGAGGTTAGAGTTTAGAGTGTAGAGGTTAGAGTTTAGAGTGTAGAGGTTAGAGTTTTGAGTGTAAAGGTTAGAGTTTAGAGTGTAGAGGTTAGAGGTGCAGTGTTGGACATGCAATGTGCTGTGAGCGACATATAGACGTGACCATGTTGTAGAAGACGTATGCCGGAGCACTTAGGAAACGCAGGGACGTCTTTTGAAACATCCCCGTGTTTATGGAGACATTCCTGGACATGTTCAGAAACACGGCAATGTTTTAGGCTACGATGTTGTGACACTTTAGCGATGTTCAATTTTGAGTACAGTGTAGGCTGTATTCGTCTATGTAATGACTATAAAGTGGAAGGCATTCATATTTTAAATTGCGTGTATATCATATTACCACATTTGCAAGTAGGCCAGTAAGCATGAATTTGGATGAATGTACATGTTACATGTATGATGAGGTATTCATGTCTTGTACTCATGTCTTGTACAACATACTCATGTCTTGTACAACGTATTCATGTCTTGTACAACATCTCTCGATGTCCCTCCAAAACACCATCACATACACAACGTCGGCAATACCATGCATCAGGGGATGTCACGTCACACACGCATAAGTTCTTTGAGACGTCTGCGATGACACCCTCATTGCCGACGACCATGGGTCGGCAACGTATTGGAGGACGCGATCATGTCCATCGCCACGTCCTCTAGGGCATGGCGATGTTCAATGAAATCACCATCAAAATCTAGGTAGCGTTGGCGTAGATGTCGAACAGGACATCTCCACGTCAACCCGGGACGTCTTAAAAAACACAGCCATGTTACCAATGACGTCCCCGCAAACACGAATCTGAAAAAAAAACCACGCAAATATCTGCTGACGTGGCCTGCCACGTCACTCTTTCCCGGGTCCAGGTCAAACGCCACGTCAGATTCCACGTCACCATTGGATCGGATGAAATTCCCGGCCATGTGGCACTGCCCGTCATCCTGCCGCTTAGGTGTCGTCTATGTGGCGCCGAGTTGGCACCATTTCCAGCCTCCCAAAATCTCCGAAAATCGTCCTTGTCGCAGGGATGTCTTCGCGTTTTTGGTGATGTCCCCACACGTTATAGCGTGTTACACGCGTTGTAAATTCGGATGTCTACATGTCTCCTGGGACATGATTCAGGACGTGACAAAAAACACGGGTTTCTTATAGTGGGCAGAGTTGAGTTACCAAGGACAAGGTGCTGGAGCCCAGAGGTCGACACTGCGAGGAGAACCATCGAGCCGAGTGCTAGAGCCTGGAGGCCGACACTGCAAGGAGAACCATCGAGCCCGGAGGCAAGGTGCTAGAGCCCGAAGGCCGACATTGCGAGGAGAACCATTGAGCCTAGAGGCAAGGTGCTGGAGCCCGGAGGCCGACATAGCGAGGAGGACCATCGAGCCCGGAGGCGAGGACTGAAGCCCGGAGGCAAGGTGCTAGAGCTTGAAGGCCGACACTGCGAGGAGAACCATTGAGCCCGGAGGCAAGGTGCTGGAGCTCGGAGGCTGACACTGCGCGGAGAACCATCGAGTCCGGATGCGAGGGCTGAACCCCGGAGGCCAACACTGCGAGGAGAACCATCGAGCCTGGAGGTAAGGTGCTGGAGCCCGGAGGCAAGGTGCTGGAGCTCGGAGGCCGACACTGCGCGGAGAACCATCGAGCCTTGAAGCGAGTGCTGGAGCCTGGAGGCAAGGTGTTGGAGCTCGGAGGCAAGAAGCTGGAGCTCGGAGGCCGACACTGCGCGGAAAACCATCGAGCCCGAAGGCGAGGACTGAAGCCCGGAGGCCAACATTGCAAGGATAACCATCGAGCTCGGAAGCGAGTGCTGGAGCCTGGTAGTAAGGTGCTGGAGCCCGGAGGCGAGGACTGAAGCCCGAAGGCCGACACTGCGAGGAGAACCATCAAGCCCGGAAGCGAGTGCTAAAGCCCGGAGAGAAGGTGTTGGAGCTCGAAGGCCGACGCTGTGAGGAGAACCATTGAGCTCGGAGGCAAGGTGCTGGAGCCCGGAGGTAAGGTGCTGAAACCCGGAGGCAGAGTGCTAGAGGCCATAGGCAGAGTGCTGAAGCCCGGAGGTAGAGTGCTGGAACTCGGAGGCAAGGTGTTGGAGCCTGGAGGCAAGGTGCTGAAGCTTAGAGAGAGAGAGTTGTGGAGGAAGACCACCGAGCCCGGAGTTTTGAGGCGAGCTGTTGATCACAGATGAGAAGCTCCGAGACAAGGTAAGCCCCGAACCCGAATAAGAAGAATAAGAGAAGGCAAGGAACCTCCACCCCGATCAGATGGCGATAGGCTGATCGTTAAACCAAGCAGGCCCCATGAGGAGGAATATTGCGCCGGCCATTCCCAAAGACCCTCTTGAGCTTACCGAATTCAAGGAGGATCTCCTACGGATGGATTGTCTCCCCTTGATTAAATTCTGTTGGAGCTTTTGTGTGGAGTCCACCGTGCAAGAGATGCGACAAAACACCTTACCGGAACCAGAGGGAGATAGTATTCGGACCTGCCTAGATAGGTGGACCATGGGAAAGTGGCAAGAAGTGCATGGCTTTCCACGACAAGGGGCGGGATGGACAAGTTTGAAGAAGGAGGAGTATGCCAAGGGACGATTTTGCACCAAGGACGCCATGAATGGTTATGCAGTACATGATTGCCTGGACCCCCTCGCAAGGAGGGTCTTCTCATTCCTCGTATCAATCTTACACCCTGAGAAACCGTCCCAGGTCACGATCACCCTTGTTAACACCGTGTATGGTTCCTATCTTGGGGAAACGGTGGTGAGTTGGGCCATCATTATGAAAGACGTGGTGATCAGATTAATGAGGAGTGTCCACAATGTCAAACGCTCCCCTCTCTGCCCATTTCTGATCCACCTTTATCACCACTTCAAGGAGACTACTACCGAGGAGGACATGGCGTATGGAACGCAACTCATAATGAAGAAGTTCCAGGGGATGGAGTCAGAGCCCAAGCCAGGATCTGAAGGATGAAGCAGCTCGTCGCAATCCGAGGAGGAGATTCTACCACCTCCCAAGTGCTAAAGGCAGAGACAAGGAGGAGCACTTTCTACCCGTATCCGCGTAGCAGTTCGTGCCGCAGCCACGGCACCGGCACAACTTGGAGGAAAGACTTACCCGGTTTCCGAGCTCAAAGTGGGTCTTTGTGGGTATGTGGAAGACGTGGATAAGACTTTGGGACAACTGAGCGGTTTGGTGGGAAATCCTCAGCGCGAAGACTGATTATTACAATCAAAGAAAAGATTGGAGGAGCTGGTGATCTCCGCATCCTGGAGCGGAAGGTCAACCGACTCACGCTTGATATGACAAAGATGAAGAGTAGGGCATTTGAGGCGGAGAGGAGTTGCAAGGAGGCTCTTCTCCAAGCCAACACCTCGGTGGCAACATTACAACAGGTAGAGGAGGCATTGCGCTTACCCGCAGATGTGGTACTATAAGCCAAATGTTTGATGCCAGACTAGAGAGAGATAACGACATTTCCAGCAAGAGAGTGATTGCCTTTATGATGGAACAAACACTGAAGGTTGAGGCAGCTTATGCCAATATGAGATTGCTGGTGGACAATCTCACTCACATCCTGCCGAAGTTTGTGGAAGACTCTGACAGCTCCTATAAAGATGGAGATTTAGGCTTGGAGACTGATCCGGAGGAGCGTGGCTCAGCTGACCACGGCCCAAGGAAGGAAAAAGAAGTTGTGGATCTTGATAGCCCGGATCTGCCCTCTCAACTCCCGAGTTTGAGGATTTTGGCAAGACCATCTCCGTCGGAGGTCACCATCCAGATGTAGAGCGGTTGGAAGGAAAGCCCGGGTGTTGCGATAGAGCCTCCACTCTCAGTCCATCTTCGCCAACTACCACTCAGTAACCCCGCTCGTACTACACCGGCTGTGGTCCCTTTGCAGATCGTGCTTCATCTTGGGAAGATCGCAAGTGATAGTTCTGCTCACTTATACATTCGAGGACGGACATCTAGACAAGATGTCATCATGGGAACTCCGAGTCAGGTATCGGTCGTTCCGACACGACCCGAGCTTCATCCGGGCATGACTACAGTGCCACTCACCCCGGATGGCCCGGATACCTCCTTGCCTTCGAGGGAAACCTTGCTTAGGATAATTTCTGCCCGATCAGGGCCTTCTATGGATGTGTTAGCGCCATTAGCAGCACTTGCGACAGCCGCGCCCACCCCTACTTTGAGCCGGAGTTCCAAAAAACGGAGTAGGAAAGAAGAGAGGAAGAGACTTGAAGAGTTGGCCCGGAAATAGGGTCAAAATCTTGGTTCGTAGGTCAGTGTTCATTCCGGGATTTGGCCCCTGGTTTTACTTTGGTTTTGACTTGGTTTTGACTTGGTTTTGCCTTGGGATTTGTGTAATAAGTTACCTTCTGATGGGGCACGTGAAGTTAGTGAGGAGTGGCGGCCACCGCCGCCAAGGGTAGTTAATGCTGCCATTTTTAATTAGAAGGTATCCTTTGCTTTTGACGTTTGTGTGAGTTCTTGGCAGTATAAGTGAGGAGCCTCTTGGCACTTCTCTAGACTGCTTGATGTGTGTATTTGCTTTCAGCTTAATTCTAAACCTATGCTTTCAAAGCCTTTTATGGTGGAGAGCTCGGGTTCTATACATGGTTGTGAGTACCATTTCAAGTAGTCCGCTCCTCAACTTGTTCTAATCTTCTCGTTGTTGTTTCCTTGCTCCATCAGTTAGAATAGTTAGATAGGGTGGGAATAACAGGTGAGACAACGAGAGGGTTGAAGAGGCGTGAATCTGAAATTAACCGTTTGGTGTCGTTTCCTTGTGCCATCATATAGAACTAGTTAACGTAGGATGGGAATAACATGTGAGACAATAAATGTTTAACGAATGACGAGGGGGGAGTGACGGATGATTAAGGAGTCTTGATATGTCTTGTGTGACCTTTTGGTGGCAGGATGTAGCTGGTTGTGAGGACGTATTCTAGATCTCGGATGCATCAACCTTTGGTCGGATGGTTGATCCATAGGAATGTAACATTACTTTAGCGTCAAATTTGATTTTAGTCTTGTCCTTTGTGCGGATTTCTATTGGGGAGGACTGAACCTAAGACTATGTACTAAAGACTAAGTAGAACCTGGTTTGATCCCTTGTGCGGTTGTCTATACGGCTATAACCAAGGACTACTCTAAAAGCTCGAATTATCTTGAGAGAACGAAGGAGATCCAACTAACCCCTTCGTGCTAAGATCTATTGGAGTGATAGGAGGAGGACTTTGTTCACTGAAGAAAATGAGTAGAGTCGGTGGTTCCTTGTACGGATGTCTATGTGGACCAACTAGATAATACTCTTTTAATCGTTTCGAGGTAAAAGAAGGACTAACAGCTCGGATGGTAGGTAGGTAAACCACGTGCTTGCCACGAGAGTAGTGTAGTCTTTAAGGTCCAAGCCTTAACCCCTTTACAGGAAACCCCAGTGAAACCACAACCATTCCAAGTGAGTGAATAGTAGCAATTGGAGAGAATGTGAGGAAGGATAGTCGTTACTTGCGTCAGTACAAAAATCTCTGTGAATTTACGGACCATCAGTCGTGGTGATATATCCTAACCGGATGCTAACGTACACCGGACGTCTATAGTGTACATATGTATAAAGCTATAAGATTAGACTAACTAAAATCGGGCCAAGTAGGATCCTAACCAAGGATCCTTCTCCCATCCGGGCCCAGTAGGATCCTACCCGAGGATCCTTCTTCCATCCGGGCCAAGCAGGCTCCTATCCGAGGGTCCTTCCCGTCTAGACAAAGTAGGCTCCTACCCGGGGAAGGCACCTGTATGGAGAGCGGGGGGGGGTTGGTGTAATTAACGCTCGAACCTTGTGGTCTAAACCTTACTTTTCTTTCTTTTTATATATCTATTGTGGTATATTTAGCATTGTATAAATCTAGGCTTGTTGTTAGTGGTTGTAGTTGTCGATGATTCTCTATAGGAACGAATACCTTAGGGTATCTTTTGTGTAAAGATGTGAATACTTGCCAACACGTATTACGACAACCAGGAGAGAGTTGAGTCCTCCTAGTGTGTCTTTGCTAGGTGTGCAAGGTTGTGACTTGTTGTGTGTTATGTGATTGAGTGTGGGTAGAGACATTCCGAGGGTGTAGGATATCCAGGTTAGATAGGTGGAGTGAGATCGGGAATTTATGCTCCAGACCCTTCACTAGTGGGACCGGGAAGAGTTGCTTTATCAGATGGCATCCGGGAAGCCCATGGCTATTTATGATAGCCTCCCTTAAGTGGGAAGTGTTTAGATTGGTGGGAAAGAGGGGTGATATCCCCCCTCTTAGTACACCGGGAGTGATCCCGGCAAAGCATGAGTCCGGATAATTCTGGAGTTATTATCCTTGCAATGGACGAGTTCCAACGATTCCCGTGGAATGTTGTCTTTCCGGGCACTATAAAAACTTACTAGGAAACTACTCTGACGCTCAACAGAGTTTAACTGAAATACTTGTGGTTACTTGTGATCAATTATTAAGGTACCGGGGAAGCCATCCTCCGGGATGTGCTAAGGTATTAAGTGTGAAGTGTTGTTTAAAGAGCTTGATGCACGATAAAAATCCCTGGAAACAATCTGGTTAGGTGGGCTCGCTTAAGTTTAATTTTGGTTAATTTTGAAAATAACGAACCACTAGACTACGACACTTGTCGAAAGTGACGCTATCTGACACAGAGAAAACGAGAGTTCCCGGATATTCTGCTTTGGACGTGTGATTTCACGGGCATTTATCTGAAGATCCAATGTCCATGGATCGGAAAAGGAAATGATAGAGAGGGCGAAGACTCAGAGTGAGGCCGAAGAAAGACGCACAATACTAATATTGATGAGGAGTCGTACGAAGTTCTCTTCTCCGGTTGAGGCTCCACAGTGTGTGAAGGCACCTTTGATGGAAACAGAGGAGCGTCGACGAGAGGAGGGGCCCAAAACCTTGGATATTATTGAGATGCGTGGGCTGCTGATGCCGCTGGCTTCTCCGGATGGAGTTCCACAAACCAGAGCACGTGTAGCACATGGCACGGTAAGGAGTTCACTTGGTGGCGACACCAAAAGGGTGGATAGAGCACAAGAGACAATGACGAATTCAGTTCGCCGCGGCGCGAACAAGGCGGAAGGAGCATACGGGACCACCAGGTCTTCACCAAGCGACCATGTTAATGTAGCTTGGAACACAACGGCCAGGAACTCTCATGATGTTACCAATGGCCCGTCACCAATCTTCCTAGAGGTAAAGTAGAGTTTAGAGAAAGCGTGGGAAGTTCTCAAAAATTTGTCGAGAGAGGACCTGCCAGCTTTTGTCAAAACTCACGGACTCCTTTTTTTGATGACACTCGCTTGGGAGAAGATGGGTGCAAACATAGGAGCAACGACTTTACGAGTGGCATGCCCCACGTCTCTTGTATAAAGTGTAGCGGTGCAACAATTTTGCACATGTACAATGGTGGCGATACACCCTGAAATTGAATCAGAAGAAATAGTGCAGGAGGGAGATTGAACAAAAGTCGGGTAGGAGATTGTAGGCGGAGGGTTCTAGAAACCTAGGTCATGGAAGAAGATTAAAAGTAAGAGGGATAAAGTTGGAAAAAAAGGAGCGGGAAGCAATCGCAGTCGAAGACCAGCGTGTAGTAGAAGGGAGAGGCGGAAGGGGCAAGAAGGTGCATAAGGATGGGACGGAAGCAAGTGCAAAGGAGGTTGGCAACTCCTCAGCTGATGGAGATTGAAGGCGTATGAAGGGCGCTGACAGAGCAAGGCAGTTGAAGAAACAAGAACCGGAGTAGGACAATATTTATAGTGGCAATCTTGAAGTAGACTTCACTTCTAAAAGTAAACGCAAGTGTTTACTTTCTCTGGAAATGCCAAAAAAAAACAAAAAGAAGAGGCAAAAAGGTCGAGGAAGGAAGAATTCCACTGGCGTTAAAAGCGAGGAAGCAACTGCGGCGCGACAATGTGGAGAGTTTTGGGGGAATTTGGGGGAGACTCCAATGTGCGAGGTGAACGACATTGGCCATCCCACAAGTGAGTATTGGAAGTTCATGAAAAAGGTAGTGGTTGACAAAGTCGCAAGGGTCTTTCCATGGCATATGGATTGGAACAAACAGAGTCGCAAGGTGAAAGGGCGCTTCATGATGCATGTGCGGACGAAGTTCCCAAGACATTTGGAGACTAATGCAGTTACGAAGGCGATTGGCAAAAATCTGCGCGAGAAGAATACTCGATTGAAGAAGAGTTTCGAAAAGCAGATGGACCCGGGCCTTCACTACAAGAAATCCAGCCCAATGTGACTAGGTTTTATGACTACAGTTGGGCATAAACCAAAATGTGACCAGCACTGTTTCTAGTCATTTTGACTTAGTCGCTTCGAACAATCTGACTGGGGGTCATATCGGACACTTCTTGTTCCCAATACTGCGTTCCCATAGTGTTTTGGGACCTCAAAACGGGACCTGCAGTGGGACTTGGGTCCACATGACTCTATATAGTCATATATGTATGACTACACGTAGTCATCCATATGTAAATAGTGACTGAATGAATGACTATTTCTAGTGAGGTATAAGTCAACATAATACTGGTTTTATCACTACGCATAGTAGTGAGATGGTGACTAAATTGAGTCATTCATTGAGTTGGGAGAACGTGACTCTTTGGAGTCACATCTAATTGGCAACCCCAAGTCACAAATACTCAAATAGCTTCCAAATGGTATGACTAAATGTAGTGAGGTATCAGTTACTACATGATTGGTTTTATCACTGCGCATAGTAATGAGATCTTGCACGTATTGAGTCATACATTGAGTTTGGAGAATAGGACTCTTTTGAGTGACTTCTATTAGACTACCCATAGTCACGAATATTGAAATAGCTTTTGAATGCTGTGACGAATTGTAGTGAGATTTTTAAAGATTAAAGAAAAAAGGAAAAAGCTCAATATAGTACCTGTGCCTGATTGTTGACCCTGATTGATGTGCCTGAACGATGCTGAATCAAGTATTGTAAGCCTCAATTGTAGCAAACTAGCACCCAACAAGCACCCCAACTTCCAAACCTTCTATGTCTGCCATCCCTTCTCCCAAATTGCTTGAAAGTACACAAGGAAGAAGCATCTCTAAATAAGAGAGAATATGTGACTTGTTTGCAAAGAATATGGGATAAATGTGATTACATGTTTCAAATGTATGCTCTCATATATTATTATATGACTACTACTAGTCAGGTTATTTACTACATGATTGCGTGTAGTCACCCAAACCAACTCTCTTACTACAATAAGTCATATATAAACCAATTACCCTTACCATATGACTACATTACTATGACTACACATAGTAAGCACTCAGAGCATGACTCTGGGAACCGGGCAGGAGAACATATGTCCCGTTCCCGTAGCCGTTCCCACCAAGGTCCTCAAAAATATGACTACATATATGACTAGTGCATGACTGGACCCTCTTAGGACTGATTTTAGACTAAACCAATGACTGAGGTGACTACGCAGTCATATGCGCTTAGTCACATCCAGTCACATTGGGTTGGTTTTCTTGTAGTGCTTGTGGCAAAACCACTAGGCTGCTCATTGGAGTCATGGCGCCGTATTTGGAACAATTTGTCGGTTCTGAAGAAGAAAGAGAAGAGTCTGAAATACAAACTTGTCGGAGATGCACGCATGGAGACGCATGGATGTACGCATCGGCTAGGCAGAGGGGGTTATGGGGATTATGGGGGGGTTGTCAATGTATTTGTATTTGTTGAATTGGTCTTCTGGTGTTTCATGAATGTCCTAGTTTGTACACCATTCTAACCGTAGCAATGAGCATCTATTACATTCTGACTTAGGTGTCTGAGAGTGGAAAGGTACCATGGTTTCGAATGGAGTTTTTACATTTTGTGGGTGGGAATGTCCATTTGAGAGTGGACTTCCTCAGTGGAATTTTGTATAGGAACAAAACTACAGAAGGAATCCAGCAGAATACTTGGAAAAGAATAAGTAATGGAGAAACGTACGTAGAATATTATGAAGGACCAGTTGAGGTATTCACTTAAGCGTGTACAAGCTATGCTTGAAGTTTAATATATAGTTTTGAGATATTTTGGTAGTAGTTGTGTTTGAGGAATGAAGTCAATGTGAGTTCCTTGATTACAAAATCCAGGTCCACTTCTGTGTGTGCATGCATTGGCTTACTATGAGAATGGTAGGTTTTGAATATCATAATGTACCATCATACATGTTTGTATTGCTTTAAGTGTTTTTAAGAACGTGAAGTATAAGGTCTTTCAGGTGTGCAATAACTATGGCATTACTGTAAGTCCAGAGCCGTGAATTGTGTACGGAACATTGCTTCTCACAGTATATAGTGGCAACTGGATGTGCAAAAGGCGAAGTTTGGACGAGCACCTACGAGTGGCGAGATGGAGTATGCATGCATACACTCTTACGGTAGTCTGGAGAAGAAAACAATGCAAAACTTGGAACGAGGAGACAAATCAAAAGACAACGGTGACGAGCATAGAGAGAGCAAAGACAAGCCTGACGATGATGTTTCAAGGACGGGGGACTCAGATGATGAAGACTCCAACAGTTCCCGCAGTAGTGGTTTCTTGTCCAATAAGGGTGATTCAGATTCTAGCACTAGCAGTAGCGACTCAGCGGACGACTTGAAGAAAATAATGTCGGTCAATGATTCCAATGGAGGAGATTCGTGGAGGGGAGATGATGATATGTGAAGCAGACTTGAGGCAAAGACACCGGTTTGGTGGAACAAAAGACTCACGAATAGCAAAGGCTATTGTTGTTACTATTGTTGTTGCCAGAAACTCAAATACTGCTAGCCGGCTGGGGTTTGACCACCTGGCCAGCTGGGAGAGATGATACCTCTACAGCTGCAACTGACTCTTTCATCCCACGAGGGGAAACGATGGGTCGGTTCGCCCTGGGCTAAGTTTAAGTCCAAGGCCCTTTGCACCAATTGATATCTAGTTACCTCCCTCGCCCATCTTTGTCATTAAGGGCGGGAAAAAACATGGCTTGCTTTTGCTCGCCTGCCACTCAATGCTTCTGCTCGATACTGGACCCGTCCAATACCTTATGTGTTATGTGTGTGCATGTTTACTTTACACCCTAAACCCATAAGCCCTTAATCCTACAATTTTAAATCCTCTCACGCATTCACACTCACTCTTGCAAACTTTGGGTATCATAGTGGGGGGCACTCAAGTGACAGGTGGGCGAGGCGGGTAGAGGTGCATTCCCGTCTTTGTCATGCCTTTAGTGGCAAGGCTTGCCTATCCAAAAAATAGCCAACATAAATTCAAAATAAAAAACACAACATCCTCATATGGACGATACACAAATTAATCAAATGCAAAAAAATCTCATGCCAAATATTAATAAATGAAGAAAAAAATAAATTGTGCACGAGACAACATTTTACCATCATGACTACTACCTTAAATCTCTGAAGGACAATTTTCCTCTAGGGGGTCGTCTTCCAGTTTGGATAGGTTCCAATGGTCTCAATTTTGATTCTGAATTTATAAAACTTTCAAAGATGACTAAGGTAGAGGCATCCAATTCTAATTGGCCACCCAATTCCGGTCAATAGAGTATGCATGGCATGGTGCATGAAAATGGTAAATGCATGAAATGGTGCATGAAGCAACCCAAAACCGATAACTCAAATTTTTGAAAACTCGAGTCATTATCGGCATTGGGTCATGAAAGTGTACAATTTTGGATTGCTCCACGTCAATTGAGCTCTCATTGGTGGCTTTGCCTCGAAAGTCGAACAAGGTTGATCAACATTGGGTACCCTCCATGAGTTGGTTATTCATGGCATGTCTTCTCTCTTTCACTCACTCTCACTTGTTGGCATTGGTCAAAGGAGGGCACCAAATCTCACCTACTCTATTGTTTGATTATGGACTCCAGTGGTTTGTGGGCTTTTAAATTCTATATCAATTCCAAAATATTTGTGATTAAATTTGAAAAATCTTTGATGGGTTTCATTCCTAATTCCGCATCTCTACATAAATGTTTTTGACATACAATGTCATTGAGTCCCCAACTGACTTAAGTGAACGGAACTGGGTGCCTCTACCTAAAAACGAATTGTAACTTGAGTTCAAAGACCACGAAGCTTTTCAATACTGGATAAGGATTCTAGTTGAGAGGCTCGCTCATGAATATCTCTTAAGAGTAGTATTAGTAATCAGGGGCATCCTATTATCTGAAGCTGAAACTGTGTGATGTGAACTGCAGCATCATTCTTGCTAGCAGGTTCTTGTTGTCAGTGCACTCCGCCGTTCGGAAGGCAATTTCTGTGGGCGCGGAAGGAAAGAATCAAATGGACCTCGGATCCAAAATGAGCCTGCCCTGAACGATTTCATTCTTGACCCTCAAGCCGCGCGCAGCTTCGACCTTGTAAAGTACAGGCGTTGTAGTTATCAGCAGGAAATGTGAATAAGGTGTAGCGGAGCTGTCAGGGACTCTCTTGATCATCACGTCAGTGTTTGAATTGACTATATTGATTTTTGTGTGTGATTCTAGAACAATATTATACACACAGTAGCACCTAAAACAGTGTTCATCCCAAAAAAAACGCTGATCGAAAACATCACGTCGACAGCTCGAAATTGAATGATCTCAAGCCTGGCTAGCTACTTCTTGCCAATCACGCACGAAATTGTGGCATTAACCAGGGATAAAATAACTGCGGATGCGTTCTGAATGCCACCGAACCATCCAAGACTTGCTTGACAATCAGGTTACTTATTAACGGGTATGAACTAAGAAGGAACGTTATCAGAGAAGCTTGTGCAGCGTAACAGAGGAGATAAGCACATGAAATACGCGCATTTTGATGATATTTGAGGTCAGAGAATCGGCACCAAGAATGATCTCTTTTGTGGTAGACTCTGAGATAGCTATCCTCTCAGCCAATTACGACACAATCAGACCTTATTCAGACATCTTCAGCACAGGTTCAAGATAGAACGATGGCAGTGCAACAGAATTGCAGCTCAGGACATGTCCGAGGCAGACCAAGACCCACATTCAGAGCTTCTCTGATGCAGGACCTTTCCCTGCCAGGAGCAAAAGCTGATGCAGCATCGTCTGTGCATGTCGCTGGCACGTGAGCGCCATGGCCAGTGAGGAGCGTGGTGGGCCTGGGCTCCCAAACAGGGTACAAGCAGAGGCGGGTGTAATCGCCTCGGCATATGTAATGTCGCAAGCGATGGCAGCAATGGCGCCTCTCTTGCTGCGGGGCCTTGTCGTTGTGGTGGCGTGCCTGTGCTATGGCCTCGGCGCCCTCGCTGCGCCCGCGTTCCTTCGCCCCCCGCTCCCGCACCGTGCGTCTCTCCCGGCTAACTCCCCCGACGACTACTACGTCACGCGGGAGCCCTTCTGGTTCTCGCAGCGCCTCGACCACTTCGCTTCGCAGGACCGCCGCGCCTTCCCCCAGCGCTACTACCGCTTCCACTCCTTCTTCCGCCACCCGACCACCGCGCCCATCTTCCTCCGCATCTGCGGCGAGGGCACCTGCTCCGGCATCTCCAACGACTACCTTGTGGTTCGCACTGCTTCATCCGCTTCCTCCTTTCTCCCTTGTCAGTAGTTCACGCGTTTCTTTTCTGTGTTGCAGGTGCTGGCCAAGCAATTCGGGGCCGCCATCGTGAGCCTGGAGCACCGGTACTATGGCGAGAGCTCCCCCTTCGCGGAGCTCACCACTGACAATCTCCAGTACCTGTCGTCCAAGCAGGCGCTCTTTGATCTGGCATCCTTCCGCAATTTCTACCAGGTACGCATTCTTCTGATTGGGATTCTAGGCGTCGGGGAGAGGATGCGTGCATTGAATCCTTTCCTGGTGGTGCAGGATCTGGTCAACAAGGAGTTCAACCGAACCACCGGAGAAGACAATCCCTGGTTTGTGTTCGGGGTGTCGTACCCGGGAGCCTTGAGTGCGTGGTTCCGGCTGAAATTTCCGCATCTGGTTCGCGGTAGTCTCTCCAGCTCCGGAGTGGTTCTGGCGGTCCACAACTACACTGCGTTTGATGAGCAGGTATGCCTCGCTCTTCCGTTGCGAATTTTTCCGCCCTTCTTCCTGAACTCTATCGTACGGTTTGGAGGGCTTCATGTTCTCGGCACGTCGGATACTAAAGCATTGGAAACGCGTCATCGTCCTAGGTTGCGGCATCAGCGGGACCAGCCTGTGCAAGTGCTCTTCGTGAAGTCACGCGACTGGTGGACGTACAACTGGCCGCCAATCCTCGCAAAATTAAGGCACTATTTGGAGTAGAGCAGGTCCGTCCTCTCCCTTGGTTGAACACCATGGATCTCTTGTTTCTTCGTTGCACCTGAATGGATGGCTCATCCTGTGCAATGTCATTTGGTGAAGCTTCAAAACGACGGAGACTTTCGCTATCTTCTTGCCGACGCAGCAGCCGAAGCTGTAAGTTAATTCTGACTCTCAGCAGAAATGTTTCTAATTAGGGTTTCCCCTTCGATTCTAAGCTCATCAGGTTTTGTGAATCATTTTTCATTCAAAGGTCGACTTTTCTCATTCTTCTAAGACTTAGAGGACTCTCTTACCGATGCCAAGCCGTGCCTCTATCAAATTACTCTCACCTTGGCGTTTAATCTTTTGGCGTATCTTGCAGTTCCAGTATGGCAACCCTGACATTCTGTGTCTCCCGCTTGTAGCCGCACATACGCCGGGTCAAGGTCAAGATATAGTGGTAAATACTACACCCTTCGCATTACCTTTCCTATTTTCTTTCACTGCCAGAATTATCCACTTCATAGGGCCGTTTCAAAAATCCTTTTGCAATCATCTAGTCGTTTGTTGTTGTCATGATCTATCAGCGTTTCAACAACCTTGATTGCAGCAGGAAAGTTTTGGGCGAACCGTTGAGTCCCTAGGTCGTAGTAGCTGGTTGGAGGTGCTACTGTTGTCCTCTTCTGAACCTAATTCAGTACTCGTGCATTTCATTGCAGGGTGCATATGCTGAATTTGTGGAAACCTTTTTTTTCGGCACTTTTGGTGCAAGTCCTCAGAGCTACGACCAAGAGTATTTGAAACTCACTAAATCTGGGCCAGATTCTGGTGGGTGAAAGAATCTTCAGTATGATTGCTGAGGTTGTATCAGTTAGAGATGAGCATTGCACGTGAAGTTTGCGTGTTTTTGACATATGCTCTGCACGCTCATCTGTTACTGACTATTCTAGACTCGTTTGATTGTTTGAAATTAGCCAGTGTAATTGCGGTCACGGAAGTTTCATTTCCTTGGCCTCATGTATTGTTGTGCGACGACTTCGACGTGTGTGATTGGGTTCAGGTGACCGTCAATGGTGGTATCAAGTCTGCACGGAAGTTGCATACTTTCAGGTTGCTCCTGAGCAGAACAGCATTCGCTCTCCTGGCGTAGACGAGAAGTGAGCAACATTTTAACACGTACCTTATTACTGCAAGCAAAAATGTCAGGGCTATATTTATATACTTACACTGGTATAGAACAGGAGGCGGAAGTGTTGTTTTGGGCGTGAGTACAAAAAATAACATTTTGCGGTTCCGTGTGGCAGGTATCATCTGGACCTGTGCGCAAATGTATTCGGAAATGGCACATATCCGGAAGTTGACATCACAAATCTTTATTATGGCGGCTCTGGAATCACTGGTATGACACTGTTCCACACCCAAATTCGCCGTGCATTCCAATCGACGTTGAAGTCATGTAGAATAGTTTCAGTCTAAAGCAATCTGTGGGGCATGTCAAGCATGTGAAACATGTTGTGCTAGCCAATAACCGCTCAAAAGGTGTGATGTGGAATGGGAGGCTGACATGATGAATTTGACCTGTGATGTGCTGCAGCGACAAACATCTTCTTTACCAATGGCTCTCAGGATCCATGGCGTCACGCGTCCAAGCAGAGATCATCACCTGGGGGTGAGTGGCACACAGAAAGGGAGGTTGTTGTGTGGTTTTCATGACGAGGCGTTGAGATTGAAAAGGTGTGCCTCTTCCTCGCAGCATGCGCATTCTAACAAGGTCGGGAACTTTGTGGCTTGTGTGGAGCAGCGCCTGCCATGATCATGGATTGTCATAATTGTGGGCACGGGTCGGATTTGCGCGGTTGCCCTCAGTCTCCTTTCCAAATCCAAGGTACGTGACTTGGGACGCTCAACTGTGGAGTCTGAAACCCTAAATCCTAAAGCTGACTGCCTGTTCTGATTCTTCTGTTGTGGTTGGCACCAGGGGATGCTACCAAGTGTGCCAAGCCCAATGAAGTGCACAGAGCCAGGCAACAAATTGCGGAATACATCCGCATGTGGCTCCACCAAGACCCTGCCTTCAACCTTTGAAGCCTCGGAGGCCCAGGCATTGCCAGTCCCTTGAGCCTTTTGTAGCATGTTCCATTTCTGTTTATGTATGATGGAGGTGTGTGGTAATGTAACATGTATGTTCTTTCTTGTTTCTTTGCAATATCATTTTCTCACATAGAAAGGCCCTCCTGCAGCTGGGTTTGTAGACTTTTAATAACATTTCAGGAACTTCAAGTTGGTATTTTGGAACTGCAGCTTGTGCCTTGTTATGAATTCCTAACTATCGACCAGAACAAAAGTGTTCATTGCTGTAGCTGATTTAATTTCAAATGAACTGCCAGAAATGTTTTGTTAGTACATATTAATGGTAAATGGAAGCTTGTCATAGAATATGGGTTGTTTGGATCCACATCTCTCAATTCTCATCCATGTATGTTCAACGTATTGAATCTATTTTAAGCTTATCCACTACTGTAATGGATTACATGATAATTCCATAGTAGTGGTGACTATTATGGGATGGCGTTATTTCACCCTGGTGAGTGGCTTGACGCTGCACCCTTGTCGGGGTGAGGCTTGGTGGCCGGGCTTTAGCCTGCCAGCCCGTTGCCCGGCGTGCCCAAAAAATTCCCCGCCAGCGAATGACCCTGCCCGCCCGGTCTCCCTCCTCTTGCTCGGTTTCTCCTCTCTCCAGTTGCCCGTTTTTTAAGAACACAGTGGTTTTTTTTGGCAGTTGCTTCATGATGGTGCCGCTACATTCTTTGCCCCCCATATTCAGTGATGGTAGCCACCTTCCAACGCCTCCACCCCATCAATGTGTATGTTTGGTTTTGAATTGTTGAAGTTGTGTGTGTACACGTTGATGTTCTCTTTCATGTTTCTTTAGAAATGGTTTTTGAGAGGGTTGTGAGAGTTTAGGGTGATGTTTTCATGTCGTTTTCATGCTTTATCAACCTAGGTTTTGCGAGGATGTACTCTACTTAAATTGCTATGAGGACCTCTCAACTTCTTCCTTAATCTCCTTGGTGTAGGATAGTATGTTGAAGAAAGATTGTATAGGGTTTAAGGTGATTTCAGAAGTCACTTAGCATAGAAGTTTACTCATTGTCTTTTGTATGCTTAGGGTTTACTTGAGCACCTTCATGTGCTACGTATTTGAAGATACGGTTTGGCAAGTCTGTGTTTAAAAACCTTTTAGAAAAAGTTTAGATCTGATGTGCGTAGGACAAGAGAGTCTAATGGAAAGCACCACCCGTAGATCACATGTCTATGGGCAAGGTTTGAATGTCCACAATGTAGGCCAGCAGTCAATGAATACAAATTTTATGGATTTAGGGAGTGGAGATGAAACTCACATGTGGTCTTCAGACTATTCCAACCCAAATCATGATAGCTATGCCTGTCCTTAGCAATCGTCTCAACACTCTCTATGTTTGGTAGACAATCACAAGTCTGGTCTCGCTCATACGCCTTTGAACGAGAATATGTTAGGTCGCGTAATCGTGTAGAGAGGGGAGCGCTTTAAGAATTCACGGGGAATCTGGCTGCAACCGGAATAGATGGCAGGAGAGTCCAGTCGTGTCTTCACTTCTTCTGTTCTTCAAATCTTCATATCTTCATCTCTTCGACTCTTCAAACAGCTCTACATTGGCCTATCCTATGGTGGCTCTAAACGGGTTAAGGGTAAAGGTAAGGTGATAAGAACCCACGGCCTCGGACAGGTAAAACGGGACGGCCAGACCACAAGCTGAAACCGTCCGAAAGATTGGCTCCTAAAATTCAAACCGACGGTGGCCAGCAATCGCGCCTCACCGGTGGGAACAACATATAGACGACCGTGTGGGTGATCAACCCCACTTCGCCGCAACAAAATTTACGAAGCAGAATTGAAAAGAACTAGCCTCCAAATCCGGCTGGGAATAACAAAAAAAGACAACGAGCCTCCAAATCCGGCTAGGAATAACAAGCCACAAGCCACAACACACGAGTCTTCATGTCTTCTTATCTTCAAGTCTTCAAGTCTTCAAGTCTTCAAGTGTTCAAAAACACTAAGAAACTCAAAAGAAGTGTTCAAAAATACAATGGAAAAATTTCCATCAAGGCTGTAACCTTCAAACAAGTGCCACAGATGACTCAAAACTCCAACTACTAAGTTTAATAACTTTCTGGAAAGCTAACACAAATAACTAACACTCCTTCAAATTCCAAATCATTCTAAACTACTGTCCGAAAGTTATGTGAGTTCAAAGTTCCGCCCTTCTAGAAATTCAATCGCTCATAACTTCTTCTTCAAAACTCCAAATCTTAATTGTAATAGCTTTTTGGAGAGCTATAACAATGGTGCACACACCTTTTAAATCTCAAACCATTCTAAATTACTGTCCAAAAGTAATGGCTTGTTGAAACCTCTGCCCTCTCAATGGATGGCCTCGGGCTTTCACAATTTCAAACCTTCATAACTTTTTTAATACTACTCCAATTAACTTCAATGATAAGTTTCTGGAAAGCTAAACAAAAGCTCTATAACTCCTGAAATTTTCAAAGAAAGACGCAAAAACTACAAACTTTGGTGGCCGCCCGAATCTTTGCTCCTCTTCGTTGGGTGGCAGCAGACCCTCCTCTACTCACACGCTTGTAACTTTTTGCCCACAACTCCAAATCAAGCGAAAATACACTTTCTGGAAGCGCATCTTAAAGAGGAAGAAACCTTCAAAATTTCATTCAAAAATATTGCTTACAACCAGAGTTCTCGCCCATCAAAACTCTCGGCTCTCTACACACACACACCCTTTTCTCTCAAAGCACACTAACTCCTTTTTCCCCCAAAACCCGACTAGGAGGGAGAGAGAAGATGCCTACCTACCCTCTAGACCCCTAAGGTGGATAAGATCAGCCCATGTGCATATCACATGGGCCTCAAAACACCCATTGGCCCTAGGAAAACTCAAAAGATAAGTATCTACTTATCTTTAAAGGTCAACAAACCTTTAGAGTTCTAACTAGGAGGTAAACTACCCTCTATCTACCATCTTTTAACTTTTAACATTCAAATGAAACACAAAACATTTAAATTTAGTACAAAGCTTCAATAAAAAACAAGTAGAGGTAAAAACTAAAGTCAAAGAACAGTGTTACTCCATCTGCAAGAACTTGAGGATGCGCTTGATAGTAATTGCGATGTAATCTGCACGTTGAGTCTTTGTCAAAGGGATTCACTGGCCCTTCTAACCAACGATGGTGGCCAATGCTTAGCTCAATTGGCCTAGGTATACAGAAATAATGGTCTTCGTTCAGGCCCTCGAAACTGCCTTCAAATGTCACTTCACGGGTGCCCGGTTCAACACATCCAGTTTGAAGCAAGATCACTAAAATACGAGCGTCCTTTTCAAGATTACCATGCCAACGCTGCTCAACACGAGGCTGCTTCAGCGGACGAAAAGATCCAGTTTCATCTTATGGGTGAAATGGCAATGGTGAAGGATCCGCCGGTTGGGATGGTTGAATTGGCAATTGAGACAAGGAAAGTTGTAAATCTATCTCTGGTTCAGACTCTAGCTCTTGTGACTCCATAAAAACCCTCCAGTTCGACATATTAGTTCGAATTTCAAATCCAAACACAAACTCTAAGAACGTAAAGGAATACTTCGAATTGGTGAATATTGTTTACGGCTTTTGCCTTTTAAACAATTCCATGAGCAATAAGCATCACCTTAAAGCTACTGGAAGCGTCACCAATAAGTTTCGTCTTTCTAATCAAAGATCTTTCCAAAAAGATAAACAAGTAAATATTTTACACACTGTGGATATTTACATCAAGACACTGTTTCTATGCCTAGTCTTCTTCTCAGGCCAGGCCGCGTTCACACGCTTGGCATCAGCAAGAGTCATGGGCTTCTAAGAAGCCCTACTCTTAATTCCAGGCTTCTAAACGTTCCACGGCCTACTATCGTTCACGGGCCTAGCCTGGCCTATACTCCTCCTCTCGATCCTAGGCCAACTATAGATCATGGGCCTGCTATCGTTCCAAGGCCTGACCTCGTCCTCATATTTGGCCTCCTTCATAGCACCGTTAACATTCGTAGCCCTAGCCACACACCACGTTCTTGTAGTCTAGTTCGAAACACCATTGGACACGTTGAACAACCCCACTTTCCTATCTAGATTTATCTATCCCTTCCTCAAACTCATTTCTTAATATACGAAAGCCCCCTAGCCTCCTCTTAGATCCGTCTAGCCCTATTCCGATTTCATTTGAGAACAATGTTGTCGTGAAGTGATTGTGTACATGATGTGAAAACATATATTAATATAGAAGAATAGGGGTTATTGAATGGTCTAGGCCAATAGTGAAGATATGACTAGTGAATTCATCCTCAACCACACGGTCATACTTTACCGGGGCAAGCCTTATCTTGGAAATTATTCCTTCATCTTGTCACTAGCTGAGGCTTGAAGAGCATCAATCGGCTGTCACACTGTTGAAGTATCAACAGTCCCCGGACCACGCACCACATCAACTGTTCAGACAATCTGCAGGATTCGAACTCGAAATCAGTTTAGTGTGGCGGAATGCTCAACCAGCCCACTGATTCGTGATCGATGTGTGTAGATATTATTCAGTAGTATATAAAGCGTTTATAGCACTATGGTTACCTAAAATATGTAAAAAACCAATCATGGTTGGTAATATCTTTATAAGTTTGAAGTATGTTAGAATAGTTGATAAATGAAATTGGAAGTTGATAAAGAAAGCTCATTTTGAACGTTTTTAAATTAGTTGTCGTCACTAGATTATTTAAGACTTAAATGTTTGATGTGAAGCCTTTAAGAAAAGATTTGGGCTTAAAGTTTAGAGTTTAGATGTAAATGTTTAAATTGAGAAGATAAAGATAGTTTGAGAGATAAAATGACATGGCAAGGGGATAGAAGGATAAGAGGAGGTGGCAAGCGATAGAAGGAGGTGGCAAGTGATGGAGAAAGGATGGCTTTGGATGAAAGCCCTCATCCCATTCGCCAATTTCCATGACCAATGAGGATTCAAGGGGCTGCTCGAGGCGGCTAGGGGGTTTTGAGCGACTATAAGACCAATGGACGGCAAAGAAGATCAGAATTGCATAGACGGGATTGTGGGCTGTAGTTTTGGATCAAAAAAATTAAGATTTTGAGTTTTGTGAAGGAATTATGAGCGTTTGAAGTTAGAGGGCAATTTGAAGACCTACTACCACTCTTTTGAGCATTCCGAGAGTTTCAAGAAAGCTTTTAGAGATTTGAAGGAGCTAGTTAAAAAGATATTTTCAATCTCTATCCACTTTGCGGAAGAACTGAAGGATTTGGAGTTGTACAAAAAGAGATATTTGGAGTTGAACGGAGTGCATATATTTTCTAAGACAGTAAGAATATCACTTTGATGTTGGTGATGGTTTGGGCCATATCTTTTGCTTTTGGACGAATTTTTGGCTAAGATTTTCAGGGAAGGTGGTTTATAAAGCTGACAACCCACAGCATAAATTTCGTGGCATTTTAAGATTGCGCTCGAGATTTATAAAAAATATTGTACGCGGGTGTTTGTAAACAAGGGTTTAAAGAGACAGTGAGTATTTTGACAATATCTCAGCATTCATAATGAGTTTACGGTTGAGGTTTGGAGTGGAAGTTATTTATAATAAATCAGTATTTATTCTAAAATAAAGAGTCATTTCAACGGTTGGATTTAGAAATACATGCCCTTCAGATTAGGGATTGTTTCCCTTTCTAAGATTTGTAAGTTTCACATAGTTTTCTTAAATAGTTAGACACTTTTGTCCTACAAAGACTTATGTATTGAGGAGTGTAGAGCCAAAATGACAAAAATAGTTTTTTTTCAAAAATTAAGTGTAAAAAGGGTTGTAGATATATGGAGAATTAAATAATTAATGATTAAGTTTACACTAAGTAGTTATTTAATTGGAAAGTACCTATTCATATCCAAGAATTAGGAAATAATGGGAAAAGGGTTGAACTCGCACCCTTTGGGTAGGGTATACATTTTCATGAATAGTTATGAAAAGATGTGAAGATTTAGTGGAATTAATCTTAATGGTTAATACTAGGGAAAATCTCTTGCCAAGCGGTGTACCTCTTGGATGTGGAGTAGAATGACTAGCTTGAATTTTTAGCATTCTTGGCTATTACCATAGAAATTCCTTGGAGGAAGATTGGAGTGAGCCCTAGTTTTAGGTGAAAAAGCTAGTTGATGACTCTTAATGTTGTAAGAGTATTTAATTTTAGATATGAATTTATAATTATTATTGAATTTGCATATGTAGAGTCTTGTGTGTGACTTGAGTCATATGTATAATTGTAATAATATGTGATCTTCATTGAATAAATTTGACATTGTGTTGTGTAAATGCAAGTGCATGCATTAGATATTGATTGTGGATAAAATTCCTATGCATGAATGCATTGTATATTTATTCTTCATGGAATAAGCTAGGGAAATACCCTAACTACTACAGTTGTGTGTGTGACCTTGTGTGTGTTGGAGCATTAATCATGAGTGTGAAGATTAATGGAGATAATGTGAAATTAAGTGACTTAATGCATAAGGAGTGTAGTGCATAAGTACTTAATAGGATCTCAAGCGTGAGTGAGCATAACTTGAGTATCTTAAGAATAAGAGTGGAGTTCTTATTCATGTTAATGCAATTTATGCAATAATCATCAAGAGTGACATACCTTGATGCATGGCAAAGAATGTCATATGCATACATAAAATTAGCATTTAAGTCTAGCCTTAAAAGAAGGGATTCTTTAAGGTAGGCTAAGTTGTGAGTATTTAAAAGAATCTATCATAAGAGAGAGAGTAAGGTACAAATCTTTAAGGAAGACTTAAGAAAAGAACATAGAAACTTAAGAATCTTATGTCCAAGTTTGGATAACATAAGTTTATGAAGGTTAAGACCTTAAATACCAGAAGACCCTTAAGTTTAAGAGCTTGGATTTAAAGGAGTGTATGGGTGAGAACATGGAACATCATTTGCATTCAGCGAGATGCACTCCCTGTCCTGGTAGTCTTAAGACAAAAACTTAAGAACACTGAAAAGTTGATTTGGCCTAGACGGTACAAGTTCTTAAGGGATCACTCCTAAGTAAGAGTATAAAGTGCTTAAGAACTGAAGACCAGAAATTGTGTTTTTAAGAACAAGGAATCGATCAAGAATGAAGTCTTAAGAAATAGTCAGAGATCTTAAAGACTAAGTGGTACGAGTAAGTGTAGAATATCGAAGTCTTAAAGGGTTAATGGTGGATGAGTGAACTTAAGTAGAGACTTAAGAGGTGAACTTCTTAAGACTTAAGTTAACTTGTATGTGTGATTTTTGAGACTAATCTTTGTCTTAAGTACGTGATCACGTGGATCAAGTGGACGGACGTGAAAAGTGGAGCGATTTGCATGAGGTAAGACTTTGAATTCTTAAAGACTGTAATTAATGAACCAATGCAATGAGACTTAATGGAATCTTCCATTAGCCTAGTGTGGCATATGTTTAAGAGTTAGTGGCATAAACACAATCTTAAAAGGACTGATATTCCTTCTTAAGGCACGAGAGATCCTTTGGGGTTATACTTTGTGGATGGATCCCTTAAGAGTGATGCTAACAACTCTAATTTCCTAAAGATAGATAGATAACCTTAAGAATTAACCGAGAAGATAGCTTTAACAACACAATTAAGCTCCAATTACTTAAAACTAGGCGTATGATCATCCCCATAACGAATCCTATGAGGTGTAGGTATACTTGGGTGTTTTTTTGGAGTGGTAAAAAATCACTCTATAAGGTGATTGTCTTTGAAAAGGGACAATCTATAAATATAGTTGGGTTTATACCTCCAAGAACTTGGTTGAGTAAAAATTGCAGCCAGAAACTCAGTGTTTTCTTAGGACACAAACTCTCTGCTATGACAACGTAGACCCTTGTGGTGTCCCCTCAATGCCTCGTGGCCTTGTTGAACCTCCAAGTGAATACCCTCGAAGGCCAGAAGCCCATGTTCCGTTTTTCTCTAACGATGTTGCAAACCCGCTTGTTAACGTTGAAATCCCCGTTGCTGCAGAGCCGAGTGGGCACGTTCTCAGCCTTGGCCTCGTTTCCAAACTGGACGAAGTTTCTGTTCCCAGCCACATTCCAGACGTTCCTAACCTTGGCCTTGCTCTCAAAACATACGAAGTTCCATTCCCTAGTCATGTTCCACCTGTAGTAGACACAAATGGCGCAACACCTACTGATGTTATCAAGAAACCTTCGTGGAGGAATATTCACAAAAAGGTTCATAAGATTGTTCAGTTCCTACCACGTGGACCTTTGGACCGAACAAATCCGGTCTGGAAGCCTAAGATAAGTCATGGAGGCGGAATACCAAAAACCATTCAGATGGCCATAATACGCTGGGACCGACTTCAAGATTTTGTTGAAGGGGAAATGACCAGAAGACAATTTCCGTGTACGTTCATTGAGGACAGCTATAACAATTTAAAAAAGGACAGGGAGGGCATTGAGAGGACACAAGTGCAAACTGAATCTACCCATCAGGAAATCAAGTAAGTCGTCTTATCTTTTGCATGCTTAATGGTAATACATGGCTGATATATGATTTGAAGTAATACCATTTGTATTTTTTGTTGAAGGTTTTCCTCCCAATATGGTCCAGATGACCGTTCAAATCAGTACAAAGTAGAGGTACAAAATGTATTTGCCCACACTTTGATGCTGCGACGGAGTTCTAAGAATGAAAAAAAGGCTCTTCAACAGGCACAAAAGTTGGTCGACAAGTCAGCGAAGCTTGCTACCAGGGCAACAAAGCCGTCGAGGACAGAGACAGAGCTAGACCTCAACATTGAAGTGGTGGAAGAAGACGTTGATGAGATGAGTACTACCCATGATGCCAAACTTAGACTTCTTGAGGCTCAAAAGTTGATTGATGGGGCAAAAACATCAAGACGCAACAATCGTATTGAAAAAATTCAAACTAGTATGTCTATCAAACGCTGTTGTCAATGTTATTTCGTGGCCAAACAACTTGTACTTGATGAATCCTTGTGCACTATCCACTTCCATTGCATGGACCACGTGAACAAGGATGGGAGACCATGCCATGGCATAGAATTTGGCGGCCAAAGAGCCGGTTTATCCGGGTGGCTTTCAAAGGCCACCAAGGATTGGATTCTAAAGGCATTGAGGAGTGGCAAATCTCCAGTACAAGTCATGGCTGTCCATAAGATTGAGGTACTTCGCTGTGCAAAATTGAACTTGCCGACCACAAGAGATACATTTGTATTGCCTGCAGATGTCCACAAGATTGCAAAGGGGTTGGCAAAGGAATTATGGGAGAAGCATCCTCGTGACGCCCTAAGTGTACATATGTGGAAAGACGCCAACCCGGAGTCTTTCTATCACTACAACGAGTTTGGCAATATGATAGTGATAACCGGGGATTTAGGCTTATTATGAGCTCCAGGTAGTAATTTTTTGAGTTACTAAGTAGTTTTATTGGTAAAAAGTAACTAGTGGATGAATCTGGACAATGGATGAGACTGTCCGGACTGACAGTGGATGACACTGTCCAGTCGGGACTTTGGATGAACTGTCCAGATTTTTGATGAAACTGTCCGGACATGGATGTCATCCATCCGGACACCTTTCATCCATTAGGGCAGATTAGGGTTTGGAGGGGTTAGAGAGCCGCCTCTTAGGCTTTGGAAGGACTCTTCTCCTCTCTTCCTCTCGTCTCTCTTGGTGTGTGGAGCTCTTGGTGTGTTAGACTAGATTGTAGAAGTGAAGTTAGAGAGCTAGGAAGTGAAGTTAGTGTGTGGATCTAGGATTAGAGTGAGTGTGGATGTGGACTTTGTGGACGTTTGATGAAGTAAAGCAAGACTTTGCTACTATCTATTGTGTGTTTGTGTTAGGGTTTGAAGATGTGAGTAGATCTTGATGTTTGAAGAGCATTTGTGGTGAAATTGGGTTGTGGGTATTATAGATCCGGCCTAAATACGCTAGATCTGGTGTAGATCTAGCTTGATCTACTAAACCCTACTCAAATCTGGAGTATTAGAGTGAGAAAACGTCCAGATTAGTTGTGGGTATGGTCTGATCTGTTGCAATCTGGTGTGAAAACACTAGATCTGATGTAATCTGAAGTAATGATGACATCTTCCCCTTTAACAGATAGATCTGAACAATCCCCCTCCTAATGACGATCCGTTTTGTCTGGCCATCCAAACAAAATGGCAATTAGAAATGATGGTCCGTCATGGCCACCAATGAGCTCTGTCTATTCATGCAACATTTGGAACAAACGAGCCTAAGGTAACACATCCTTTTATACTATGTGCATTTCAGGCTTGATTTGATTTAGGGTTTTTGTGATCTTAATTTTGTCCTGTCCAATAGTACGCGCTCTATACAGTAATGGTGTTTGACGATTGGAAGCAAGTGTCGTAGTCTAGTGGTTCGTTATTCTCAAAATTAACCGAAATTAACCTTAACCAAGTCCACCTTTCTAGATCGTTTCGAGGGATTTTTATCGTGCATCAAACCCTTTAAATCTTAACAACAATTCACACATAATACCTCCGCATATCTCGAAGGATGGCTTCCCCGGTACCTTGATAACTGGTAACAAATAACCACATGTGTTTTAGTTAAACTCTGTTGAGCGTCAGAGTAGATTTTCGGTAAGTTTTTACAGTGCCCGAAAAGTCACTGCCCTCCGTTCTCGCAGTCCAGAGGCCGCAATATCCACAATCTAACCCTACACTTTGAAAGAATTAAAAAGGTCGTAGCCCATTCATCGGTCTTCACAATCTACCGGGAACTTGTCCTGGTAAACCGGTCACCCAAGCCCGGGTTCCAACTACAACCACACCCAATGAATCAAAGCAAGAAGATACAAGACTCACAACAAGTAAGTACTAAGCAAATCACATGAGCAAAACAACCTTCCACGGAGATCGTCGGAACTCATCCACTGCAAGGGTAATAATCCCGAAATTCTCTGGACTCAGGCTTAGCCGGGATGTCTTCCGGTGTACCGAGAGAAGGGGGATGTCACCCCCTACTCCCCAATAATCCGAACACTTCCAACTTAAGGGAGGCTATCATAAATAGCTGTGGGCTTCCCGGATCCCATCCGATAAAGCAACTCTTTCCGGTCCCACCGGTGAAAAGCACATCAACAAAGAGAAGAGTACTTAACACAAGAGCCCAAGGCCCTTAAGTACACAATGGCCACTAGCTACCCTCCAAAACTAGATCCCCAAAAGGTGGAAATGGCATCTAAAGAGTGCACTAAAGTTAATAGCTACGCTTCAAAACTAGACCCCAAAAGGACAAAACGGCATCTAGGGAGTGCACTAAAGTCAATAGCTACCCTCCAAAAGTACATCACTATAGGACAAAACGGCATCTAGATCCTAAAATCAAGGGTAGCCTAGTCATCGGCAGATTACCGGTAGACTGGTAAACCGGAAGACTCCCGGTCCCGACACCGGTGAACCTTTCCCTAACAAAAATAAGTAGCCGGAGAAACCACATCAAGTCGTAGTGACCGGGTGCGCAATAGGGCCCCATCGACATCACTACTCTCACCTTAGTGTGTAATTCTAGCAACTTAAAATGACATCTCACCAACCGATGAGGTAAATCAACACATAACATATAACAAAGACTCAATCGGAAGACTCTCCCGATTGAGACATGTAGGGATTGGCACTACGTTTGGAAGTATCCTCATGGTCAAGAGAATCCCCCGAGAGGTCCGATGTCTCAACTGGGAGGTCTACCGGTGGATTGGATATATCCATCGGGAGGTCTACCGGTGGAGTGGCGATATCCACCGGAAGGTTGGGTGTGTCTATAGATACATGCGGAGTCTCTTTAAGCTCGATTAGTATAGCCACACATGACTCCACCAAGGACTCCGGGGTTGAGGAAGGGAGGTCTACCGGTTCCTTCCCGGTAGAAGTTATCAGAAGGTTTTTTTTTCTCATAGACCTTCAAGTCCCACTCCTTGGAGGATGGAGAATCCACCCGACTCACCGGTAGAGCCATGTTGTTCAAGGTGGACAAAATCCTTACAGTGCATGTACTTCCACCAATCTTCCTATTAACTTGTCACAAACTCCGGTCCGGCCCGGAAACACAAGTCTACCGGTCAACCGGTAAACAATTCCGGAACACTTTGCTAGAATATGTGGATATAGGTGTCTCTCACGTCTAGCAACATACTAACAATACAAGGTCACATATAATCGTAACTAGGAGAGGACTTTAGAGACAAGAACTTAGAAAGAGGTTCTTCCCGGTTGACCGGGACGACCGGGAAAAATATAGGAATTGTGGGCAAGACCTAAAATGATAAAAAGAGGGAGACAATTCAAAATAACAACTTGCCACAAGGCTAGGACAATCAACAACAAGTACACATGTAAACAACACAATATGGTCTAGATGGAGTTCCTCGGGGGACTTTTTCTCTAGACCGGGAAAGATATTACCGGGGAGTCACCCCGGTAGACAAGAGAGGAAAAGACTCACAAACAAGAATTTCGCACAAACAAAAGAAATCCAACATGGGAAAGAATCACCTTTGTTGTTGTTCCCACAACCTCCTTCATTTGTCTCTTTTATCTTCTCGCTTCGGCCACAAATCTCCTCCACTTCCACAAACCCTAGAAATCTCCACTAAACCCTAGCTCACGCACTTCTTCCACCAAACCCTAGCTCGTGCACCTCTTCCACCAAACCTTAGCTCGAGCACCTCATCCACCAAAGCAAGGTTTTTTTTTCGTTCGCCAGATTCTCTTTCGGCCAGTGAGGGATCTTCCTTCCAAAATTTAACCCAACCCACATCTTACAACAAAGCGAATCTGTCAGATTGTCGCCAAAAAAAAAAGCCCTACACCAAAGCCTCTTGCGCTACCTCCTCTTCAAAGCCTCTTGCGCTACCTCCTCTTAAAACCCTACTGCATCTCCTTTCCACTTCTTCAACTACTTCTTCAAACCCCAACTCCAAACAAAGACTAAATAGAGAGAGAGGAAGAACCTATGAGAGAGAGAGAACTAGATAGGAGGATGGAGGAGAAAATTTGAGGGGGGGGGGAAAGATTTTAGAGAAGGAGGAGGAGAGAGAGAAGAGTTCTGGAGGGGGGAAGAGTTTCTGGAGAAGAGAGGTCAAATTTCGGGGAGAGAGAGGTCGACCATGACTGCTAGAGCTACCCGAGCTGCTGCTCGGGTGATACCCGGGCTAGTTCATATCCGGGTTGATACCCGGGTATGTATTTTTTTAAATAAAAATTTTAATATTTTTTTTAAATCTTTTTCTTTTCTTTTTCTTTTTCTTTTATCTTTTTCTATTTTTTCTTTTCTTTTCTTTTCTCTACCACTACTACTAATTCAAACAAGAATTAGCATGTAGAAGAACTCAACTATTTTTAACTACCTCCTAAACTTAACTAGATAATTTAGATTTAAGTGGTGATTTTAAACTTACGACCCGGGATCTTTCCCGGGACTCTTTTCAAATTGTTTCCCGGGACTTAAATTAGTGATTTTATAACCCGGTTTTATCACCACTGTAAACCTAATTAACTACTTAAGCATTTCCCTATTTTCTCTATTCGCTATCTAATCTAATTTCACACAATACTGACTACTTTTCTAGTTAACTAATATTAAAAAACCCTATTTTAACTAATTTCTTTGGTAAAGGCGACCAAGTGGGAGTTTTAGACTCCCACAACAAGGTATTCATGTGGCCTTCACAGTACATGGAAAGTCTCGCCAACAAGACGTTGTCGTATGGCTGAAAAAACTGAATGCCCGATGTGTGGCCATTAAGCCAGATTGGAGACCGAATGTTGTAGTAATAGATAATGACCAGGCAGAATTGAATGCCATCAGGTAAGCAACTCCCCTGCACTAGTATTTCTGTGACCTCCAAGGTAGTTCCATTTCGAATTTGTCCTCATTCAAATCGGATGTTTTGCAGGGAGGTCTGGCCTCTTATAGATGGCCACCAAAGACATGGGGACGAAACCGTCAAAATCTACCTATGCTTTTGGCATGTTTGGAAGGCCTGACTCGAACAAGCCACACAAAAGACTAAGGCCAACTACGTTCGTACGTTAGTGTTGCAGAAAATGTAATGACACTATAAGAAACCCGTGTTTTTTGTGGCAGGGCAACTAACGTGCAATTATGTTTTGTGCAGCATCCGGCACGTCAACGTTGACGTCCAAAAAAATCCGTTACAATTGACATGCGAAAAACATGCCAAAATCTCAAAAAACAGGCCCACGTTTTTTAAAACGTCACAAAAACTTGGGGGTTGAAGGTGTTAAAAATCTGCCATGTGGTTGCCACGTCGCGTCCACGTCATCGCCACATGGACGGGCAGTGCCACATCCTCAACTTTTTCATCCGGGCCCTTGGTAATGTGGCCCATGATGTGGCGCATGACGTGGCATACGATTGTGACTAGGCTTGCATACGTGGACCTGCCATCTTATGACGTGGCACCTTTAAAATATGACGTGTCACTTTTTAAAATATGACGTGGCATGTCCAATCAGCATAGTTTAATGCAATAATTAATTGTGGACAGTGTAAATTGGGACATCATTTCTAACACGGTATGTTTTCTGTGATGTTTGTTATGACGTTTTCTGTGACGTTCGTTGAGATGGAGGTCACCAAAAACAAGCACCAAGTCAGCAAAAGCAAGTGCCATGTCACCAAAAAGAAGCGCCATGTCACCAAAAAGAAGCACCATGTCATCAAAAAGTACCGTATCACTTTAAGTTTCAAGGGTAATTCAAATTCATCCAAATAGATGGATGAAAGTGAATCACTCTTGATTCAAGTGTGATGAGATAGGAGAGAAGGCCTTACATATATATACAATGGGATGCACAAGTGGTGACAATCCATATGGGATTATTGGATTTGTCATGGTGTTAGCCTCGTGTTAGCATAAACATTAAAATGTCACAGTAGACGTCCATCCAGACGTCTGTTCCAACATCCTCTTTGCCTACGTGGCAGCTGATTTCAACCTTGCCTACATGGCACAAACATTTTAAAAAGAATCCAATTCTACCTTGCCTACGTGGCTCAAACATGTTTTTCGTGATGTCAGTAAGGACATCCACGTTTTTTGTGACGTCAGTAACGACATCCATGTTTTTATTTTTGTAGAGGTCAGCCCATCTCCATTGTGTTTTAACCGTTGGGCAGTGTTTTACGGGAGGTTGCAGTAACAATCTCGAAGTTACTCACAGTGAAGCTAAACCCCCCTGCCGACGTGGCATTGTCACCTTTCTGAGGACGTTGTCTAAAACATGACTATGTTCACTAGGACGTCCCGCAAAACAAATATGTTTATGCTAACATCTCTGCGTTTTTCCGCCAATTTTTCCATGTTTGGTGCAACATCCACCAGAATCCAAGAGCCCAAGGCTCGGCCCGTTCACAAAAACATGTTTTGAAAAACACACTTGATCACAGCTAACGTCACAAAAATCACGGGTTTCTTATAGTGTGACCTCATATACAGTACTGGCATATTACAAGGGGAAGCAGCTGTGCAAACATCTTTTGACAGGTTTTAGGGCTTGCAAACCAAGTATCCGGGAGCAACCTCTTTCCTCAATTACTTCGAGAAGCATTGGATTCCAAAAACCCATATGTAGGTTACAGGGTATAGAAATATTCCACATGCTAACCAAGATACAAACGCTGGAGTGGAAAGTTATCACAGGAACTTGAAGTCCATCTTGGCAAGCTCTAGGTCACGCTTTAACGGGCATCGGATCGATTGGTTGGTCTACCATCTAGTCAAAGATGTCTTGATGCATTATTGGTACGATGTACATTGTAAGCTGTTCGGATTTATAAAAAATGGCAAGGCAGAAGGCATGGTCGCTAGTGTTGTAATTCGGGCACGCGAAATCCTTGACGACCACGTTTGTATTGACCGGGAACTCGACATTGCGTATGTCGCGAGCCAAACAAACTTCCCAACAATTTGGGTGGTGACAAGTACGAGGACAGATTGGGCGCAGTGCTCATGTCCATTGGGAATGCGTGGAAACATGTGCAAACATGTTGTGAAGGTATTTAAGATGATTTATGCAGGGGTGCAAGACGCAGCAATAATTAGGTATGTTGAGTCTCTACGGGGTACGATTGGTCTTGTTCGTAGTCCTGCGAATCTTAGCCTGGCATACAACGGTGCTTCAGAGCAGAAAGCTAATGTGCTTGATAGGGTTTCCGGTGTTCAGGGTACCTCTAATCCGCAGAAGATGCTTGCAGACATCAAGAGTGTCTTGCAAGAAATTGAGAAATTGGCTATTGAAGACGTGGAATTGAGGTCACGTACTCTTGCCAATGTGCAAGAGGCAAAAGGGAAGGTCCTGAATTTGAAGGTACGGGCTGACTTTGGCCTTCTACACCCAGTATCTCAAACTTCATTTCAAGTCAACGAGGGAAGTAAGAATTTGAGGCGTTTCAAGGCTTGTAGTGAATTTGGTAGAGGGCGGGCATGGTCTACATCCATGAGAGGTCGAGGGTAGGTAAACAGGCCTTAGATACAACCATGCACCAATATGATTTTATCTCATCTAAAGGAATTTAGGGAGGCTTGACATTTATGGACAGTTCAACGAGGTTTAGAGTTTGGACCAAACTATTTTCCTTATATACTAATGTTCACGTGAAGTGTTTTATCTATGTCAATTTCCATGTTTAATGGTGTCCTCCATGTTCAACCCCCCTTATTCAATGGTGATCTCAATTTCATAATCTATGTAATACACTGTGGTTGACGTTGAATGATAAAAAAAATGAATGATAATATCATCATTATGGATTGTAGACATTATGAGAAACAAAAAAGGGAAGAAATATTGGAACCCAAAAAAGGAAAAAAAATTTAGAACTTGAGAAAAAAATAAAATAATAAAAAAATATAAATGCGTGAAGCAAAAACAGAATAAGGTAATGGGCAACCGAATGTATTTTTCCTTAGAAACATAGTCTCAAATATAGGATAGAAATGGGAAAAAGAACCTACAATATTTATGAAGGAAAGAAGAAACATGAAACATAATTGTATGATTGAAAGAAAAAAAGTTGTAAATAAAAGAAAGGACAAAGCAAAAAAGAATATGGCGTATAAATATAGAGTCCTATAAAGAAAAGCTATGGTGGAAAAAACCTGCATATATAAATGATGATGAGAAAAATCTAACATATACAACAAAGAAGATGGGGGAAAAAAAATTAAAATAAAATAAAAACGAAAATTAAAAATGAAAGAAGCCCTTGAACAATGGAAGATTTGGCAAGGAATTGAACAAAACAGGATAAGCAGACAATATAAGATCGATACGGCAAAATATCAAAAAACTAAATACTTGAATCTATAAATGAAACAAAGGAGAAAAACTAGCATAATCACGAAAGAAGAAGAGCCAACAACACTACAATGAAAGAAAGATATAGTCCTTAGGGGAAATGCTATTTGAAATCATACAAAGACAATTGCAATCAATATTAAAGAACAAGTAATGTAACTGTGAGAAGTACATAGCGAATATGTAAAAAAATTCATACAGTGCACAGTATATAGAAAAATGTATGAGCCTGACCACATAATATGGTGTACAAACCACGAAACCCAGATGAAAACATGTCTGAAACAAAACTCATGTCAATGTCTTTGAAAGGCTACTATAAAAGTCTAATCGAAACATGTCTAGAACGAAACTCATGTCAATGTCATTGAACGGGTACCTGAAGGCATCTTCAAATTTGAAATACTAACAACTCAACCAATCTGGTCATCAACATCTCCAGCTGAAGGCATGCCTTGTCCTCCATGTAGAACCAGCTGGCCTTCATCTCGCAGAGTACTTCTCTCATCTCTAGTATCCACCTCAGCAGATCCTTGATCTCCAGACTCTCCCAAAGCAGCTTCATATGGACAAATGTCCCCCTGAAATTCTGTAGATAGAGGAGACTGCTTGAAGCTAGAGAAATCAGCTCGTGAGTTGTCCACTAAGATGCTCTCCAAGAACGATCGGAATGCAGTCTCACACTCAGCTGCCACCTTCGCCGACTCAAAGTGCATCTCGCCACTAGAAACCCACACTCCCAAGGTCTCTAAACTCCCACAAGTATAATATAAAGCAACATTTTCTCTTGCGAGGAGAACATTTCGGAACCTTGTGCTATCCACCTCCTTGACCACACCATCACTTGGAGTAACCCACAACTCCTGCAACTCATCCTCCATGTTGAAATGGAGCATATTACAGCAGGCGTGAACAATGACAGTTTGATGCCAATGGAAAAACTTTGGAAAAAGCTCCCCATGTCCTAGGCCAGACTCTAAGACTGTACGAAATGTATTGAAATGGACATCACCTATATCCATAGCATGGAAAAGGATCCGACTCCACCGCATCATAGACTCCATCGCAAGTATAACCTCCTCAGCATGTGCAGCCAACCTCTCACGCCCAAGACCTGTAATAGGACATATCAAAGGGACCTTGCAACCGTATGCATTAACACACATGAACTTCAAAGCCCTAGCAAGTGGTGGGCAATAAAGCTTCAGTACATTCTTCCGCTCCTCCTCCAACATCCATGCCACCAAGACTCTAAATTCAGTCTCAGTGTGTTGGAAGGGCCGTTGTAGACACGGTGCCATTGGTGCCATGGACATGGATCAAAACAAGCTTGACCACGACCATGCTGCATCCTCTCTATCCATAGCCACCCCTAGGTCAAAGGTCTTCAATGCAAGCGCAACGTACTGAACATGTGCGGTAGTCACCTCCTCCAGTCTGGAATTGTAGTCTTGAACCCGAACGCTGAAATCGTGGACATACTCGTGATGTTTTACAAATGCCTGAATCGCCTCGCACATCTTCTGCTCATTTATGGTCTGGAATACGTTCACGACATCTTTGAGGGCCTCCAAGTCACGTGCGGGGCTAGATGCCTACAAACAAAAAGTCCAAGACAGTTCTTAATCCACACATGTTAAAAAAATGAAACAGTAAAAAATTGAAGCAAGAATGACTTAAAGTGAAAAAGACGATCATCTAAAACATACAGCAGCCGGTCCCAAGCACGAGAAAAGAAATGAAATGAGGATGGTCACACACCTGTATATCAAGATCAAAATGGATAGCACCTCCTGCACAAAAAACCTTCTTTGCTAAACAACCCCCTGCATGTAGAGCCTCCATCACTAAAGCAGCAGAATTGGGCTCCTAAGATAGGTCAATGGGGAAGACATCCTCACTGAGCTCCACAAGAAGATATAAACCAAGAGGGGGTCCTAGCCTAATAGGCATGGCCGCCGGATCCACCTCTGGAAATTTATCGACTACCTCCGTGATGGCATTGGCTCGATGTCGGGCCCGGAGATCTGTACTAGGAGTCATAGGAGTCCCATGCGGAGGTGCTGGGCTCTTAGGAGGGGGCGGGGGGTTAGAGGGGCTGGTTGTCCGGAGGTGCTGGACTCCGAAGAGATGCCTCTCCAACAAGTGGACTAGACACCCCACGTGACATCAACGTCCTGCTCCTGCGGTGTAGAGCCAAAATGATAAAGTTGATAAATTTCAAAAAATTAGAGCTTGAAAGCTATAAAACAACTCCAAAAGAATAAAGTAAAAGTAAAAGTAGAAGTAAATTTTAAAAAAAATAAAAATAACTAAAGTAAATAGAAAATAGAATTAGAAAGGTGTGAAGAAAGGACATAACTCCTATTGATATGAAAAGGTTTTGAAATTAAACCAAAGAGGTGATAGGAAAAGTCATTAGGAAAAGTGGTACCTTTTCATAATTAGATAGTATAAGTGAATAGAAATTGATAATGATTACACCACATTTGAAGAAAATTATGTGAGTCCTAGCTCGGACTGAAGCTAGTAAAGAATTCTTACATGTGTTTTGTAAGAAATTTGTTTGAAATATATTTATTTATTGAACTATGTGTAAGTCTACGAGGTGTTAGCTACATAATTGTAATTGTTGTGTGAAATTTGATCATGTGTAATAAGACACATTAAGTAAAGAATTAAATTCAAAATTATGAATTGTGGAAGTTAAATTTGAAGAAGAATTGTAATGAGATTACAAAATTCATTAACAAAGAATTTATAATAAATAAATTAAAATTGTCAATTTTGGAAGTGAAATTGGTTAGAGTAGAAATTCAATGTCTACAGTACCAATTTGTGAACAAATTGTAAAAATTAAAAATAAAATAAAATAAATATATAAACAAAAAATATGCAAGACAATTAATGCATAGAAGTGAAGAAAAATTAATTGCAATCGGAAATAAAATTAATTCTAAATTGCATATAATTAATTTCAATAAAAAAATGCATTATGTATGTGATGAACTAATGTTTGTTTGAAGTTGTGATTCAGAATCATTGGAATTGGAATTCATGAGAATTGAAGTTTCAATTACAAATGCAATATTAATTTGAGAATTAATAATTTTGATTATTAATGTTTGATCAACACATGGTTGAGTTGATCACATAATATGGAAATTACATTGACTTGTGAGTCTAGTAATTAAATTGTAAATTTTAAATCAAGAGTCTAGTAGTGTTTAAAGTTAATCTTTAAGACTAGCTAAGAAGTAGAATTGATCGAGACTTATATTACAAGAATATCCTTAGAATGTGTAATAGTATACGAAGGATAATAGTGTAGTAAATAAGTTAGAATTAAACAAAGGAATAAAAGTTTGTTATCAAGAAATATTCAAAGTATAGGAAGTCTAATCAAAAGAGATAATAGTGCATCGAGTTAATTGAGACAAGAATTAGACTTAACACTTTGAACCTTTAAAGAATAGTACTAATTATTCCTTGTGTGTTGTTTGTGCTTTAACTTGTTGTTTGAAGGTGTGATGATGGGAAGTATAAAGTGAAGACATAAGGAAGCTCGGAGCTTATTGCTAGAGGTTAGATTGTGATTTATTAACTTGAATTAATTAAGGAATTGGCAATGAGTACCAAATGGATAGAATCCATTTATCCATGAGGATATAGGTTAGAAGTCGTTGGGCACTTCACAGAATAATGACAATGAGCAAGGCTCACGTCATACTTGCACATGCTTGTGGGTATAAGAATAATAAGTAATAATCCTTAAGAGTGTAGGTTATAGTTATACTTTTACCTTCAAAACCTTAAAGCAAACAACAATTGACACATTTGTTAGTGGAACTAGAGATAACTGCTTAAGACTACACGCCAAATCATTCCCTAGAACGAACCTAGCGGTGGGTGTAGCCTGGGTGTTTTGTAAGTCGACCCAAGTTTCAAACCTTACATGCGGCCATGTGGTGGACTGACCAAATTGGCATGCCCCTCAAAAGGATCCAAAAGAGGGTCTTCACATCCCAAAGGACTCTCCGTAGAGTCTCGGGCAGCAGTTGCAGCCATGGAAGAGGTCTGGCAGATAGGACCAACCACCGCTTGAGTTGGCCCAAGAGGAGAACTTCTCAGACTGTCGTGTGATCGCGTGAAGGTCACCTCAGATTGCTGTAGATGTGGTTAAAGTAGTGGGCTTGCCTGGCCCATGCGTGAAGGTAGGACGAAGGCGTCACTGGAACGGGACGCCGTGGCTGGGGGCCTCGTGAATGTTGGACGCTTCGAAACTCGTGTTGAGCTCCTCGGACCGTCCACATCACTCCCTTGACTTGTCCGCTTCAAACGAATCGCGTGTCCTCTAGACGGCTAGTTCCGCACAAGGTGTGTCAAAGGCTAATCATCATCATCGGAGCTCGGAATGTGGATTGTACTGTCCTCGAACTGGATGCTGACAATGGGTGCATCGTGGACAGGTAAAGCCGCCAAAGATGTAGCCGCCGACTTCTTCCCCTCATGGCCTCCGGAAGATGAAGTCCATATGCCCTAAAGATCGTCATGGCCTCCTTGTTCCCATCCAAACCACAAGATGGGAAGATCTTCAAATCTCCCAAGTCGTCATATAGGTCCTTCTTGCACTGCCGCCCTTGCCGATGGTAACCTAACGTGGACTTGACGATGAAGTCTTGGCTGCAATATCCACAATGAAAAGGCACCTTGGTCCTCCTGGTCTTTGTTGGCGTCCCATGTGGCCTCTTGCGACGCCAAATGGTGTTCACCTCCACCATGAGGTATTCATACTCACTCCACGTGTATGTAGAGCGATTTGGATCCTGGTGGAGATGCTTGGATTCACACACAATGACGCTCTCCGGCCCAAATTTCCCGTCAATGGTAAGTTGCAAAGAAGAGTAGTGGGTAAGAAGTGATGACCATAAAAAGTAGATGACTGAAAAAATAGTAGGGAGCTTAATTCAGGGACAAGACCCGGTTGGATCGTGTGAATTATATGTCGCTACTGTGGAGGAAGTGAGGACTCCTTCAGTATAGTTGCCCGTTGCTTTAACACCTCCATAGCATCATCATAGCACAATTCACTCAGATTCGGCATGGTCTGACACTCAACCTACAATGAAAACAACTAGAACCTAGTACAAATGAGATGTCATTGGCAAAACTAAGTAAGCAAAAATAAATTTAAGTCCCTCCAAATTCCATGGAAAACATAGGAGGGTGTTGAATACTTACAAAGCGGTCTAGGTTCGGAAGCATGGTGGAATCGATGTGTCTTTGCTTCAACTAAGAACCCTAATTCTACCGCGGAGAACCCTAACAACAAAGCGTGAACAGTGACCAGCCATAAACTACCCTAAACATCCTAATTGAAGCCTTGAATTCTATAGCCGTATATCCTAAAGCCCAACAACAACTATGTCATTGTGCACCTGGTGTCTTCATGTCCTGCCTAGAAGAAATGATGGTATGAAGACCTGGGGGGACAGATTCGAAGACAATTAGAAGTGGAAACGGAAAACTGTAATTAAAAAAAAATACAAACATACAAACCCTGAATTGGGAAGGAAGAGGAGTCTAGAACCTACCCCACAACGGCTGCAACACTTGTGGCCTTCCATAGCGGCGCTCAACCTGGGCTGCGAAGGCAGCATCTCTAAAAGAGGGACTGATTGCCGGTTCCTCCACTCGGAGTCCACAAACGGATCTTCAGCTGCTCAAGTTCGAGGTGGAAACAAAAATCAAAACAACAATCATGCATCATTAAATCATGATTTGATTACTCTACTCAAACACCAAAAAGATGCATGAATTCACATAGCCCTTGCCTTTTGAAGCCCAAGAAGTACCATCCAAAAAACAATCAACAAACTTGTGCCAATTCAAGGGAGAAAGGTTGGGGACATTCTTATCCTAATGCCAAGGATATAAGAAAGGTACCTCACTCTTCTTGATGGTGCTAACAAGCCCACAAAGTTCCCGGATCGGCAGCATGGCAGCCTCTTGACAAAGAGCCTTTAGATCACTTCCTGAATAACCTGTTCAAAACAAGTGCAAAACAAGGTGACTAACAAAAATGGTGATTTCGCTAGAGATCCAAGGTGCATGTGCACAGAAGTGTGCACTGACATAGCTCATCGAACTTGAAATGAATCACTTCTAGGTAAGGAGAAAGCTTACCCTCCAACATAGGATGTATACATAGTCCTACTCGGTATTTTAGTTTGGGTTCATTCAGAAGTGACAGGAAGAAAAATAAAGGTTGAAACCACAACTCACCATCAGTTTCGCAAACAAGCCTCTCCAGATCATCGCCTGGCAAAGCAAACACGAGTGAGGACTCCAGCTTCAAATATTCAGAGCAGCATGATAAATTTTATTTCATAAATTCTACAAAATCGTCAATTAGTGACATTACCTTGAAGGGCATAATCGTCCCCTTTGAAGAGATACATCAAAAGAGCTCTCTAAGCTTCTGCATTGGGTTGCGCAACCATGACGCGCTTCTTCGCAGGAGGCGTCACGATGCCAGCCAAATACGCAAGCGCGACGTGGTCACGAGCATGAACTGGTCCGCGGCCGGTCGTCACTCCATCGCCAGCGCCGCATTACCCACCTCACCCACTGACGACGACCCCAAACACTCAAATCCCCTCCTCCTCCTAAACCTCAACCTCCGACACCGCCCCCGAGCTCCAAACCCTAACGTTCCACGACAGTGTGATAATCGTTCAAACCTTACAAAATTCGCTGCAACACCACAAACCCATCAGAGAAAATCGTAAAGGTTCTTAAACCCCAGTCGCGCCTCCTCCCGCAGTGCCTCTCGCCGCGCCCAAGCCCTAAACCTTGCGCTCGCCTCCTCCCGCAGACCCTCTCGTGTCGTGCCTCCGCTGCCCTCTTGCGCTCGCCTCCTCCGGCAGATCCTCTCGCGTCGAGCCTCCGCTGCTCTCTTGCGCTCGCCTCCTCCCGCAGACCCTCTCGCGCCGCACCTCCGTTGCACTCTCGCGCCGTACCTCCTCCCGCTGCGCCTCCTATGCCCTCTTGTGCCACGCCTCCTCGCAGCCCTCACAAGCACCGTTCATAAGATCGCAGCGCTCAAACCCCACCCCGAAACTCAAATCTGCGCATCACTCAAGGGGAAGCTCGACGGAGGCACTCTAGACACACAACGTACACCTCCAATACAGAAAACCCTAAACCCTAAGGTGCAGGCACACAATGTTGACATGCGATAGCCCAAACTCCAAACCCTAAGGTACTCACCTGAGGTGCGAGACGTTGGGAGACCGGGCGGGGTCATTCGCTGGCAGGGAGTTTTTTGGGCACGCCGAGTAGCGGGCTGGCAGGCTGAGGCTCGGCCACCGAGCCTCTCACCCCTACAAGGCTGCGGCGTCGAGCCACGCTCGCCGGGGTGAAATAACGTCATCCGGTGACTAGGGACACATTTCATGACCGTAAAAGTTCATGAAGCCAGTTTGCTTGTTTATAAGTGTTTAACCAATGGAAATGGTTTATATACGATAATATAGGCTGTTGCAGTGGACTTCAAATGTGGGGTTTATGAATTTGAACTTTATGAATAAATGGGATATTCAAATGTAAATTTGGATAGATGTAATTGTGCAATTTACTTGAATTGTATGACTTCTACTTGATCATCTATTAGACGAGTAAAAGCCAAATTGCTTACATATGTCATATAAATGTAGAATTTACACAATTTAATAGCTCAAGTAAAAGATTTATAACCTACAACCAATAGTATAATTAATTATGCATACCTTACAAAGAGAGAGCTTAGTTAAAACAATTGATTCAATAGTAATGTCAATAGACCTTGTTTTTATCTGTTGAACCTTTCTAATAAATGATGTGGAAATTGAAGTTGACTACTTCCAATAATAAATTTTAATTAACTTCAATTTGTAAGGTATGAATCTGAGTATCAAGCAAGACTAAGCCCATTTTTTAAAAAAATTGTTGAGATATCATGAAACTAATCTAAACAAATTGTTGTTATTTTGAGTCATGAATATTTAATTTAAGTACTACAAGAAGGCACTAATTTTTTCATATAAAACTCATTGTGCGGATTGTAAGATACATGCATTTGAAGAGTGCAATATAGTTGTTTTTTACACATTGTTCCACTACACATTGCATAAATTTTATGGAACTATGTTCTACTTCATGTTGAGTCATGGCATGTCAAAAATCACAAGTAATGGAGGGAGGGATTTAGGATAAGGAAAAAAATTCTACAATGTCTAGGGATAAAGAACGCGACCAATTACTTAGCATAGTAGTTTTATTTCTTATTTGAACAAATAATAGTGGATCTAAATAAAGGTTGATGATTTCTTTTAAAGGGAGTTATTTTTTTATTTAAAATCTTGAAGAATAAGTCTTTGTCAAAATCCGGTTCAACATGTTTCAAAAATACAATGTTGTATATGTTTTACTTTGTTTGTAAGAACTTTGAAATCACCCAAAGCATGAATGATTGTGGGGCGAACTTGATATCTTAGCAAACTTTTGAAAGGAGGGCTTCACCAAGGGTACTTTTTCTAGCTCTATGGAACTAGGTGGTTTTCTTGATTTTTAAAAACCTTGTTTTTGGATATAATCTGTCTAAAATTGTGTTATTTTACTCCAATCTTCAATTGAATGGAGATACATGAATATTAATGATAGAATAAGATGAAATAGGTGACATTTACTTGAAAAGTGGTGTCTATCAATTTTATGGCTAGACAATAAATAAAAGTGGGGCCCAAATCCAAAAAAATTAGTATAAAGGTGCTTTGGTTTGGTCTTAAGAGATTCAAGGAAAGAATCATCAAATTTCAAAGTATTATCAAAACAAAAAAATAAGGAAATTTAAATAATATTGTAAACTAAAAGCTATAATAGAAGTGCACAACGGGCACAAGTCATACTACCATAGTTGATTATAGAGAATAAAGTCCAACATTACCTCAATATTACAATACAATGATTTTGGTATTTGATGTTATGCACAATAAATGATTTGTAAATGCTAAGAGTTTTTATTTTTAATGAAGGTTTTTCTTAAGAGCATAGCAATCTATACTACTCAAAGAGAGGGATCATTGTAGACATAGTTGGTAAAAATATTCATGGAGAGTAAAAACTTATAGCATTTAAAGTCATTTACTGTGCAAAACACTAAATACCAGAATCAAGGTTTGGGAAAGGACTTAGTATGTGAATAGTATGGGGTGAGGAAGCCTGGGGTTTAAGGTTAGGGTTTAAGGAGCTTCAAGTGTTCTGTCTATCTCTGCTCCTCTGTGTCTTTCTGAGACTTTGTTGTCTCTCTCTGTGTAGGGTTTCTGGTTGCTGTCTCGGTGCTCTCCATCGTGCGCTCGCCTCGTCCACGCCCTTGCGCCAGCCATGGCGGGGCCTGCGGGGATGAAGGTCACGGCCATGAACGGCGTCAAGGTGTACACCGTCTCTGGCCACCGCCAGTTCGCCTCCTGGCTGCCGCCCAACAAGAAGAAGGCCCTGCGCAAGGACCACGACTACCTCACGCGCATCGACTTGGTGCAGGACCTCGAGTTCAACACGGCCGCCACGCGCATGAAGACCACGCCCGACGGCCAGTACATCATCGCCTCTGGCATCTACCCGCCGCAAGTGCGCGTCTTCCAAGTCAGCGAGCTCTCGCTCAAGTTCGAGCGCCACCTCACGTCCGAGATCGTCGACTTCCAGGTACTGGGTCCAGCTCTTGAGGATTCCAGCCAATTCCTTGAGGAATTTCGTTTTTGAACTGACCGAGTGAACTGGTGGTCGCAGGTGTTAGGAGACGACTATTCCAAACTGGCCTTTCTATGTGCAGATCGTTCGGTTTGGCTGCACGCGAAATTTGGTAGTTACTTCAGCACACGTATCCCGAGGTGAGTATTCAAGTCTCGTCCCCTCTGGAACCAACTTGCAGGAATATTGATTCGAGAAGTGTCTGATGTTTTGTGTCTTGTGTCCCCCGCGTGGTTTCACAGAATGGGAAGAGACCTGTGCTATGATCGTTGGTCATGCGATTTGCTTCTCGGAGCTTCATCCCCTGAAGTGTACCGATTGAATTTGGAGCAGGTACGTTGTTCAGTTGTGGAGACACAAGCCAAGTTCATGAACTCAACAACTACTCATCCGGTTTAGGGTTTAGGATTTCTCATTCCTCTGAAATATGCTGTGTATTATCCTCATCTATTTGATCCTGGTGAGAATTTATAGACGACCTAAACTTCACTGTCACATTCACGGTTGACAGTTCTGTTTTGTGATCGGTCATGTCGGTGTAGTCTTGCTGAATGTGGATTCATGTGATTGTTTCATGTTGCAGGGTCGTTTTCTTGCTCCCCTCACCACCCAGTCTCCTGGGATTAATGTCCTCGGTCGAAGGTGATTGTTTCACCCTTGTCTTCATTTATATTTGCTGTTGGATCTTTTTACTAGTCTTTTTCTGAGCAGCTACGCTTCTATTTTGTTTGCGTCTCTCCTCCCTTGAAGGTGCCTCTGAGCATTTCATTTCCCGTTTTAGTTCATTCCTTAAACAAGTGCCTGGCATGTGCACGGTCGTAAAAGCCCAGTGCATGGGTTGATTGCATGCGGAGGAGAGGATGGATATCTGGAGTGCTTTGACCTGAGGCAGAAGACCTCCGTGGGGCGGATTCTTGCCGTAGGTGCTGGCAACGAAGACCAGGTAAGGGATGATCTCATGCCCTAGCTTGCCTGGTGTAAGGTTGCAGTAATGCTTCTTTTTGGTGCTGTCAGCGGCCACATGGAATGTGTTGTTTACGTTTATTTGCAAACTACCGACTTGACCTTTCGATTGAAGTAGGGAACGCTTAAGTATAAGTCGTCAGTTATCTCGTACGGCTCGTCATTTTAGCTCTTTAAAGTTTGTTGAACCCTCTTATCTCTGGATAGAGTTAGAATTATAAATGAGAATGGTGGTTGACTGCGTGTTTATGGTGGCTGTGTTCATTCCAGGAGGTAACGGCATTAAGATTTGATGAGAGTGAGGGCATGCAAGTTGCAGTTGGTACCAGTGGTGGCCAGGTATACTTCTCTTTTCAATCTGGACATGGTTGTCAGTATTCTATATTTTTAATGTGTTTCCCAGGTTTGGCTGCGCTATCATCTGTGGTTTCTCTCGATGAAGTTATGGTGTCGTGTTCCAGATGTTCACTGATAATCATTGTTCTTTACATTCTTCCAGTGGGTGTTATTAGTAGTTGTCTGTCTTGACTTTACGTTGCTATGTTTTGTGGGTCAGGTATTACTGTATGACTTGCGATCATCCACTCCAATCTTGACAAAGGATCACATGTAATACGGCCCACCCTTTTTCTTGATATGCATGATTTGACCACCTCAAACAAACGTTCATATTATGATACAGTGGTTAGTTTTGAGAGCTTGAGTTTGACTGCAATTCTACTGTTTATCAGGTATGGGAGTCCGATTATGGATATTAAGTGGCATACAAGTGTGAGCACTGCTGCAAAGAACTTGATTACTTCAGACAGTCATATCGTGCGGATATGGAACCCACAAACGGTCAGTGGCTTAGTTTTCTGTCTTGACCTTATCTTCTATTTCTTCTTCACGTTGTTGTGCACTCAATTTCTAGGACAACTGAAGGACCGTTCTTTAATCTTGGTAAACAATCGTTGGAATGTTTATGGGCTTGACGCATGTAATTCATGCTAATCGAAAAAGTAATGGAAGGATGCCCTGTTGACGTGTGTAGGGCGCCAGCGTGACAAACATAGAAGCACCAACCGGCGAGATCAACGACGTGTGTATTGTGAAGAATAGTGGTCTAATATTTATGGCTCTCGATTCTCCCCGCATATCTTCGTTTTTCATTCCCTCCCTCGGCCCTGCCCCTCGTTGGTGTTCTGCTCTAGAGGGTCTCACGGTACGTCTCTTCTCTTCTCATAAGTTTCTCTTTAGATTAGTGGACAACATTGGAGATATATATTATATTTATTTTTATGTATTCTTTTAGAAAGCTTCACATTGGATGGAGGTTCCGTGTAATTCTTTTGACACCATTACTGCGTGCCGGAATGTGAACAGGAAGAGTTGGAGGAAGGAAATGAAACCACTATTTATGAAGATTATAAATTTGTGACACGTGAAGATTTGGAGCGCCTGAATTTGACCAATTTGTTGGGAACCAATCTGCTGCGAGCTTACATGCATGGTTTCTTCATCGACCATCGTCTTTACGCCAAGGTTGTTCTTTCTTCCCTGCTTTATGTAATAGTTGAAGCGTTGATACTGAACTGCTTTGAACATCATATTGTTTTTATCAGTCACCTTGTTATGCTTCAAAGCTCTATCTGTTAGTCGGGGTCTGTGTCTGTCGATTATATCATGTCCCACAGCGATGGAACTCGAGGTGAAGGTAGTGAAATGCGGACGATACCAACATGTTTCGAATCGACTTTGACAAGTACACCGTTGATTTTGCAGGCCAAGGCAATGGCGAATCCATTTGCGTATGAAGAATACCGGCAGAGAACTATACGGGAGAAACTAGATGCTGAACGAGCTGCTCGTATCTCGGTACGTCAATGCCTCTGCACAGATTGGCAGTACAGTCTTGCTCACGATTATTTTTTCTTCTTGCTTTAAATTGCTCTCCCAGCTGTGTGCGTAGTTCACTGTATTTGTCTTCTCTGAACAACATGAAGTGAATGACAACCGGATCATGTGTTGTGATTTGCAGGTGAAGAAGAAGTTGCCGAAGGTGAACAGGGAGCTCGCTGCACGTCTTCTCGCTGGTGGTGGAGATGACAGTGTTAATTCTGACGAGGAGACGATTGAAGCCCCATCTGAAGGGGCAAAGAAGGATGGCCAACGGAAGAAACCGGATACCTCTCTTTTCAAGGATGATCGGTTTGCAGCAATTTTCAAGAACGAAGTAAGTTTCCTAGTTGTCAACATGTTTCCCTCATCAGTTTGTTGCTTAGGCATATTGCCTTCATTCTATGAGCGCGCAGGTGTTGTTTCCCACACATTTTTGACGTGGGTACCGAGTCTTGGAAGCTCTACTTGTTTGCTAAGTATCTGTTTTTGGCAGGGCTTTGAAGTGGACGAAGACGCGCCAGAATATCGAGCTCTACATCCTAACAAGCAGAAGAGCAGAAAATCACTTGTGGCTGAGCATTTTGACCCTGTCAAAGAAGAAGGTGAGGATGACTCCGATGCTAGCAGTTCATCTTCAGATGAAGAGATCAGACCTTCAAATAAGAAGCGACAGCAGCAGCAGGTCAGCGAGAAGACTGGTGCGGCTGGAAAGAAGCCAAGGTTCGTTCTCTGACCAGCTTTTTTGATACGTACGTCCAACGACAGACCTTCTGAACCAGAGGGAATATAGGTCTCAATTGCGTGAGATGAAGTTCCGCAGATATTTGCTTTTCCACAAAAGCCCCATGATCTTCTACTTGATTCTACTTTATGACACACCTACCGTTCTCTCGACATGTCTGTAGCGTGCTCTTTCAGTGGGGGGATCCCTGCAAGCTTTGTAGTGAGTGGTAAACGAAGAGGACGTTAGCTGTCATTCTTCTCACTCGTACGATGAAAGGAATTAGACTGACGATAAGGAACCCATGTGGCAGGCTGTACGAAGTGAAGGATGACGCTCATGCGCAAGCATTTAAGAACAAGGTGTCGCTAAAAGCCGAGAGAAGCCGGCCGCTGGAGGAGCGGGTGGCGGCGGGTGGGGTGAGAGTGAAGGGGCGGGCGGACTCGTTCTTCGTAGACGAGCCTGGCGCGGTGCGGGGCCACGGGGGAAGCAGGCAGGTCTCGTTCATTCCGCGAGGAGGAGAGGGTGGTGGCCGGGCGGGCCGGGGGGCCCGTGGACGAGGGCGAGGAGGCAAAGGTGGGGAGCGTGAGAGCGGGAGCCGGGACTTTAAGAAGCGCGGAGTGCAGTCGCTGGGGCTGAAGAGTGATCAGCCTGGCTTCGGGGGCCGCGGCGGGCGTCGTGGCGGTCGTGGCGGCTTCGGCGGGCGAGGCGGGCGAGGGCGAGGGCGAGGCCGCTCTTAATTTTGTGGCATGCTCTTCCCTTGTCTTCCATTACATTAATACGGGGCCATGTCAGAGTTCGCCTCAGTCTCTGTCGGGGAATTCCCGAATCCCCGTCCATGCCATTCCTTGCTCGATTTGTGACTCTTCTCCTCGATCAGAGTCATGGCGCGCTGTAGGGGTCTTAGGGTGCTCTTTGACACTCCTCATGGGGTATGCTTTTCCTCTTTTCTTCTTCCGACGGCACCGTAGTGTACATTGAGCTGAGCAAGGACTTCAGCGGAGCATTCTCAATATGACTGCCCCTCGCCTTGAGTTTCCCTTATTGGCTCCTACGCTGAGCCGCTGTCCTTTTTAAAGGGCAGTTGTAATTCCAACACTCCAACATTCTCTGGCTTTCCTTATCTTTGCTATCGTCAAAATCATTCCGTTGGCAGTTGTTGCTGACTCCAGAAAAGTATTTTTGGCAGTTGTTTCTGATTCCAGAATAATATCTTTGCGGCAATACCACCGGATTATTTCATACTGTCCACAAATGCCGAAATCAGTTTTCTTTGCTTGATGCAACTTATGTTCCTTGATATGTGCGCATTTGGAATCTCCAATACCATTGTTATCCACCTAAAACATCTTCCTAAATGGTGCCCCCTTCTCAGTGAGATGATAAAAAGGCATAAAAAATTTGCACAAAGTTCACTTGATCATGAAGCCAATTCCTGAGTTCTCATACGTTCAGTTCGCTTCTGAAGCTACATTATTGCTGAAGTTCGTCAGAGGTATTCAACATGGCAGGTCTCCATCTCTCACGATACAACAATCGCTTCAACGCCAGCTTCAAGCAACACAAGCAGTGATTGATGATAAAAAATGCCCCTTGGTAGAAGTAGAATCATAGTTGGCTTTGGGCAAAGGCAAATACAATGATGAAGCTGATGACCTAATGAAATCCGAAAATTGAACTACCTGAAGAATCAAATTCAACGGAACAAGCGAAGCAATCTGGTGACTTTTGTCTGACAATTAAGTTGGCCGCAGAATTCTATTTTCTTGCTCGCCGCGCATTCCAAACACGGACCCAAATGCTCTGCACCACAAGACGTTTTCACCGGGTCAAATCTTTTCAGAAACTTATAATTTAAGGCCGAGGCAAATGGAAAAGGAGAGCTCCAACAAGAGTAAAGGAGACACTATACAAGTACTACTACAAACAAAAACTACTTCCAGAAATCAGCTCTCTAAGAAACCAGTGAAGAAAAGAACTCACGGCAATCAATGATCAGATGGTCAGCCCTCCTTGTGAAGCAATAACAGCATATATTGGTCTGATCAAGGTTTGCAGCTCCTGTCGCTCCTTCTGAAGAAATAGTCGCATGTGGCTCCTCGCTCCACGCTGGAGTGGTCTCTATCTTGGAGAGCCCCAAATCGCTTCTCAGATCGTCAGGAAGTGCATGATCCATCTACAAATTGGAGGCAAAAGAGGTTATGGTTCAGACACCAAGGAAATGACAAAGCACAATTCAATCTAGTAAAGCTGACCACCCCGACAAACAAGAGTACACTCCCAAAATTGTAATGATTAGACAATAGGATTAGTAAATGGACCTGATAATGTAATGGGAGCTGAGATGCTGATGACTGAATAGCCGCACCACCACCGATGCTATTCATCTTCGGTTGCTCAGATATATGAAGTGTTGATATAGAAGCTAAAAGTTCGTCGTCTTCGGACCTTGAACGACTGCCGTACTGTGACGTTTGTTGGAGATCTAGTTCTGGTAAAAGAGTCGACCAGCTGGAGGACTTGGAGCCCTCGAAGAGATGCCGCTGTCGACCCTGTTCTACAGCAAGTGGATTGTATGCTAGTTTTGGCCTAAGAGGCGCACTACGAATTCCAGACTCAGGAACTTGAGAATAGGTCAGTGGTTCTGCCCCAGAATCTGGTCGTGCGCCCGTATCCATTTTTTCCGCCACAGATGTATGATAATTGCCCTCCCGAGCTTCCATGTGCAAGAGATTCTCCGTTACAGGATCAGGAGCAGATGCCTGCATCACCAAACCACCAACATCAGCCTAGAAGCCCAAATGTTTTCTGAAATTACAAAGATTCGTATTGTATATTCCTAGACAGCAAAATTATGGCCGGTTTTTATTAGCAGAACTAGTTGGTTAGATCCTCACACGATTAACATTCTGATCACACAAGAGTCATTTGTCCTCTGGAAAATATTGGAGTATAATATTATGTTTACACAAAACAAAGAACAGAAATTTCGAATCAGTGATTGACTTACTTTAGGAAATAGATGCGGCCAAAGAGCCATAGGAGATGGTGCAGCCTCTTTTTCAGGCACTTTTCTTGTATATCCATCTGACCAAACAGATTTCGCTCCATCACCATTATTAATTGATGAAGGCGGAAATGGAAAGGCTTGAACAGACGCAGATGAATCAGGCTCATGTGAGGTAAACGCTTGACCACTTTCTGGCATTCTAGCCCTTGGACTACTGGAAAGGGGGCTCCAAGTATCTGCACAGCAAGCGCACACAGATCGGCGTCAGCTGAAAGGTCATGATGTACAAGAAACTTGGCTGAATAAAGTAAAGCTCCAGTCCGGGAAAGCAAGAACAATTTCATCGATACACACAGTGCGAGAGGAACGCAGGGTCTCCTAGCATAATGACATACAGGGCACTCATCTAAGATCTTGTGAGGAGCTGGATCTCAACAACGTATGTAATACTCGATAGCATTGAACTACGAAATGCAGAAAAGATACAACTGGAGTATTCGAGTGACGGCAAAAGACATCATAAGGCAACTGGGATCAGATGCACCAGATTAAAATGTCCAAATTCCAGACACTGCTAAAATGTGTTGCCAAGAAGCAGAGGTGTGACAAATCAAGAGCAGATAGTTTTCACCTTTCGCCACCTCATTCATCGCCATAGAAGTTGGACCTGCAGAAATCAAAGACGGTCCCTGGCCCATTGCTTCCATCAGGCGGTCTTGTGAAGAAGAAGTCTCAGTAGAAACTGCACTGAACTCCATTAGCCCGTGAATACCTGGTAGGCCGTGAGCTGCATTGGTGGTTGAGGGAACCCAAGAAAGTCGTGGTTTATTTTTCCTCTCAAACAATGTCACCAGCTGTTCCACCTGCAAAGGCAACAAAGACGACTACATGAGATGTGGTTTTCAAGTTCAATCACTCGAATTTACATAGTTACTCTGATTATTTGAAAGCAACTCGAGAGTTGAGTTTTCATGCCCAAAAATGAAACGTTCATGCGAGAACACTTCACATCAAGTGCCTGACGTCCTCTTCCACAACTTACCGTGTTGGGTGGTAGAAACAAGGGTCTACCGTCCATATGCCTCGCCTCGGGCAGGACAATGTCAAGCTCGTCAACTCCAAGAGGGATCGAGTAGTTTTCAAGACAGTCAAATGCAACAGGAAACTCGTGACCAGCTGCCACCTGAAACATCAACCCAGCTTGGTCAGGAACTTCTCAAAATCGGAGTTCAGAAACTCTACCTGCTTATATGAAACTTGCGAAGAATGGAGGCATAAGCTCAAAGAGTATCAGCAGCTGCTTTTTCAGAACTCGGTTTCTCGTCAGCGGTGTAATATCTCCAAGAATCCTTTTTTTAGTTCATTTTTTTCACAGATTGTAAAATTCAACAGATAGATGTGCTATTTTTTTCATAAAGAACAAAATTCCAACACAAAGCAGAAGCACTTACAGCCTGCAAAGAAGATGATACATATACCCCATGGAGCTGTCTGCTCTCAATGTTGAATAAGAAGAGCTTACAACATCCTGGAACGATACTCTGCACGTTGACCAAATATCTGGCTTCTATGGAAAAGGACTTCATCTGCTTATACAAAGACAGGGTTTGATTGACACAGCCTATAACCTGGCAGCACATAAGAACGGTAAGTGGGTGAAAAATTGCTAAAAGAGAAATTAAAGGTGCAATCAGCAATGAACTCACTTTCACCTCATCATAACAGGTGACTATATTGTTCGACACCAAGATGTAAATAGGAAAGCATCATCATGATTCTTAGCCAGATAGAGGTTCTGCTTCAATGTAGATATATGCACTATTCTGATGACAAGTCAATACACCTAGCTGCTTGATTCCCAATATACAACGTCCAAAGAAAGGGATCTTAAGAAGACCCGAAAGGACAAGTACAAAAACATCAGAAACTCGGATGGAAATACTAACCTGACCAAAAGAGGTAGTTGTTGGAATCATAGGAAACGGGAACCCAGGCCCGGAATGAGTTCCTGGATGAATCCAAGAGGAATTACCACTTGCTCTACTATCAACGTGGAAAAAGGCAGGAGGATTGATCTCCTGCTGCAACGACATAGAACTGGGAGCGAAAGGTTGGCTTTGAGCAACTGACAACATCAATCTTGAATATGGAGCATTGCTGAGGTCCATCATTCTGGGACTAGATGAAGCTAGTGCAGGAGAGGGAACTCTTTTTCCTAAATGATACGAGGATACTGGTGCTTCTATAAAAGAGGATGGGTTGGGAGAGGCAGAGGGCATAATCATGCCCTGACTATTTCCAAAACTTTCAAGGTGAAATTCTGATTCATGTAAAAGGGTGGTGGGAGGATAACTAATTGCATTGGTCACAAGAGAGTTGCCAACTGATGACTGCGGTGCTAAGAGAGAGCCATTCAAGGATGTGGCAGGGTCTGGTGCAGCAACAGAATCTAGAAGTGCAGGATCTAATGGTGGAAACCATTTTCTGCTTGGTTTTGGAAGGGGAGGGGACACTGTTGTGACTAATGGTCTCATAGAATGTTCTTCAATAGATCCAGCATATCGGCCTTTCGTTAAGGATAAACTTGATGCACCGTCCTCCACGCTCTGGTCACCAGCAGAGGCAGGTAGTGCAGCTTTTGGAACAGCGTCGGGTAGAGTAACGGCTGCAAGACCAGAGTCGCTTGGCACTAGATCCCCCACTGGAGTTTTAACATGAACAGGTGCCGCGCTAGTTTTTGATAAGGCCACTGGTCTAGATACATCTCTGAGAGGCGCTTCATCAACTATCTCCGTGGCATTGCCAGCTGTTGGCCCACGTAAACGAGTTATTTTCCTATGATATGAATTTCATAAATAGAAAGCAACATGGAAAAAGGACGCACAGAGATCTAGAAGCGACTAGTAAACGGTCTTTCATGTAACTCAGCCTATAACTTTTGTAGGGAAAATTCGTAAGACCATTTTCAGATAGAATGAGATACAGCAATCAGCATCTTGGTGTGTAAGAAATGCCCACTTACTTTCCATCTTGCTTACAGTAGGTGGTTTCATACCCTCAATTGCAGAAGTGGACACAACTTCTTTTGGAATCTGAGATATCAGGTCACAGTTGTCAATATCATGAAACTGCAAATACATCTGGATTGAAATGCACTAATAGGTCAAGGTATATTTGAAGTTCGCCTAGTCAACATCAAAAGGTGTGCCATAAAAAAAAATATATTCAAATCAAAGTATCGACGTAGGCCACCATTGAAAAGAAAGCGCTGAACTCAGATAAATATGCAATTTGCCAATTAGTGATTCACGAAGAAGGGTGGAAATTACTTGATTTTTCACCGCAGAAGTGGGTAATTGCAATTTATTGTTAGACTCAGATTGCCTATCCAGAACAGGTGTTGATTCAGCATCATCAACAGGCTCTGTCGCTGAAGGAAGAGTGAAACCATCCCGGAACAAATGTAGCTTCTTCCCTTTCGAGGCCTTTGCCTTCTTTGCCTGCAGAAAATTTTCAGCACAAAAAGTTCCGTCTTTTGGCACATATAATTCACACATAAACAGCCCCACGCGATACATCTTCGAAGATAAATTTTTCTGTAGTAAAATAAATGCACCTGTGCATTCCAAGGAATCTTGGAACCCATTCTCTATTTACAAAAGTTCAAATGACTTGAGGCAACAAGAAACTTAAAATCTGAATATAAATTCCAGATATAAATTCCTTTTGAATACTTTCATGTTGTTCCTGTTTTTTCAGACATTATATCGTCCTATCGTTTTAAAAAAGCAGAAAGAAATTTGATTTTTCACCGACTAATTGAATTCAATACAAATTTTGAAGTGAAATTACCTTAGTTTTGCGTTTTGAATCCTTGACCACCACCTCTGGTGGATGCTTCTCTTTTATGTATATCTGAAGAGGCATATCCTGTAGTTTGGCCTTGTCTGGTATCGCATCCTTCTGGACTACTTTCTTTTCCTGAACATAAACGAATGCTGCTTAGCCCCTCACAAATGTTAACAAAAAAAAACATGTATGTCATTAGGAAGGTCCACTAGAAACCTTGAAGAAGGCACTTACTTCGAAATCCTCATGCAATAATAAAAAAAAACCCCACTCATTTGACGCTGAAAATTTTCCAATTTGGAAATACTGACGATATCCACATAAAAAGCTATTGGCTACTCCTGCAAATTCATGCTTTCAAAATGCTCTCTGTTAAAATTTCGAACTGACCAAAGGAGTTGGAATCTCAGCCATCTCTGTGGCCTCGTTTGAATCATCCTTGAAGGAAATCGTTTTCCCTTGCAAGTCCTTGGATTGCTGAATCGCATTGTTCTCCAGAGATACGCCTCCTTTATCTTTCGGTTCTAATGTATTGACCTGCGACATGTTGATCATCTCCTAGGATTCAATTTTCTTGACTACAAAGATGCTATGTCCTGCAATGTAGATCTTGCAGAGATAGCTAGAGTACCTACACGTTTGAAATCACTACCTGCTGATGATGATGGAGCTGAAAAAGAAACAGGCTAAAATATGAAAGACGTAAAGCAATTCATCTAGACCTGTGGCTGCGCCATGATAAGTATTTGCAAACAGCAACCTACAGGAAAGCTGAAGAAACAGCACATTCTACAGGGGGTCTAAAGTACATAATCCATGAGGGTACTCTTTGATTTCGGCAGTACGAATGTAGAATCCGCAATTTCAAGCGAGGCATGAACGAAAAATTAAAATAATACTAGCTCGGAAATCAGAAACTTACCAACGCAACTTGACTTTGATTCTTCGAGGATTTATTTGAGGAATCTGCGAAAATTGTGATAAAAAGAAACAGGATTCATGTCAGGAACATGGCACCAGGACTGCATTACACGTACAGGTGCTATTGGAGAAAGCTGATGGCATCACAGAACCAAAATAAAAGTGATGAAAAATGGAAAACCAGACTCCAAAGGCTATGTTCCACACCTGGTGTAGCATGTTTTCCATCACCCTTGCCATAAAGAAGACCTCTTGGATCAGATTCTCGCCCAGAGCTCCGCTTGTCGGGAGCTTTATTATTAGGTTTACTCGATAGGTCGTTCTCCTTTGAATTCAACTTTTCATCGCCTAGTGTTGATTTACTGGAAAGAGGAATTGTCCGTGATTCCACATGATTTTCTTCGTGAGGAATATCCTCCAATATATCGTCTGTTAAAACCGGTCCATCTGTTGCGTAGTTATGAGAAGAGCCATTTCCATCACTCTCTAGCACCATTTGCAAGTCAGAAGCTTCTTCTTCCCTCTCAACGATCCCACTGGTTCTCTTATGAGTCTCCGTCAAGTCCCTCTCAGCCATGATCTCAGCACTTGCTTGATGCACACTTATGTCCTGCAGGCAACATAATGAGGAGTATCACGAACTGAGATCATGAGTAATGTAAGGAGGTTACGCATCAAGAATCAGATAAAACAGTCTGAAGGTTCTTCTTCCCGTCAATATTGAAGATCGATTGAATGACTAGAAAACTAGAGCACACAGTGTGGAGTACTGTTGTGATTCTAAGGACAGCCTGCAGCACCAGGTGCTCCAAGTAGAAGTTGCACAGAAGTGGGGATGTTACCTGTTCATCAGAATTATCCGAGAAACTGGCACGTTTGAGGAGGTTTTTGGGAGTGTCGGCCACTGTGCACTTGAACATCGAGCCAAACGATGCCGCGCCTTCATGCACCTTGTGCGTGTGTCCTCCGTTCTTGACCTTGAGTTTCGTTTCTGGCGCAACTGGATCGCCTACTCCGCTTGCAGTAGGTTTGTCGGCACGTTTGGTAGCCATGTAAACCTCGATTCTAAGGTGGAAAAGGACGGCACTGAATTAGGTCATGAAGGTGCGGACAAAGACAAATGGAGAGGAGCGGGAGGCGAACGAACCGCTGGTCGAGATGGCGGGAGCAGAAGCCCTTGCGGAGCGCGCCGAAGAAGGAAAGGTAGTCGCAGGCGGAGTGGAAGGAGTTCTTCTTGTGGTGCAGGTGCGCGTGAGAGTGCGAGTGCGAGTGCGAATGAGAATGCGTGTGCGCGTGCGCGTGCTTCTTGATCTTGGTGGTATTCCAGGCAAGCGAAGAGTCGTCGGAGTCGGAAGAGTGATCGTAATCATCGGCGGAGTCGGGGCGGTCGTCGCTCCAATCGTCTAGGGAATCGGGGGAGTCGTCGTCGAGGAGCGGGCGGTCCACGGCGGGGGCATCGCCGTCGTCGTCGTCGTCATCGTCGTCGTCATCGCTGGAGGCGGAGGGCAGGTAGGCAGCGACGAGGCGCGGGAAGTCGGGAGAAGGCAGCGGGGGCGTGGCCATGGCGATGGGAGGGATGAAATGCAGGCGCGAGCCAGAGAAGCAATCACTAAACTCACTCGCTGTCTGAATCACGGCTGGCACGAACGGAGGGAGACGAGAATTGGGCGGCTACAGGTCGGGAGTGCGTGAACGGACCGAGCATCCACAGCTTGCGCTGCGCAGCATCAGTACAACGGCAACGTACAAGAGGAGCACAACCTTGGATCAACGGATGAGTGCGTCGATCGGTCGGTTGTGACGACTGAGAGTGTCTGTGTCTCGTGAGAGTGCGTTTGGAGCTTGTGTCGGGCTGAGGTGGTCGCGCTGCTACAGTACCAACTTGGCCCGACCCTAACTTCCCTCACGGACCACCGTACCCAGCCTCGGATTCGGCTTTAAATATTTCTTACAACAGCTGCCGATTCTTTTGGAAAATCTTCAGAAAAAACTTCCTGCTTTCACACCGATGACGTTATTTCACCCCGCAAGCATGGCTCGACGCCGCAGCCTCGTCAGGGTGAGAAGCTCGGTGGCCGGGCCTGAGCCCGCCAGCCCGCTGCCCGGCGCAAGATGGAAATATCGACGCCCGCCCAATCTCCCTCCGCCCGCCCAGGCTCACTCCTCCTGCCCGGTCTCCATCCTCCCCACCCGGTTACGGTGTACCAGAAAGGCCATGCCTCGACAGTTTAGGGTATTCTCTTCAAATACGTAGGCCACCCACGGTTTAGCGTAGGCGACCATCGCGCATGCCCAGGCTCCCCGCGCTGGAGCACAGGCCACCTGCGATCCACACCTCCCCGTTTTTTCCATCATCCGCCCGTTCTTTCTTCATCGTCTGCCCGATTTGTTTTCATCCATTGCCGCAGGGTTTGCTCTGTCGCGGTAGTTTGCTCTGTCTGCCGCGGTTGTTTGCTTTGCCACAGGGTTTGCTCTGTCTCGAGCAGTTTGATAACTGGAGCTGGGCGCTCGTCAGTCGTCGTTGTCGGCGGACTCCGTTGAATCCAAGACGGCGGACGAGATGGACGCGGAGCACGATGCCCGGACTGTGGACGAGCTCATGTTTTTGCAGAAGGCTCGCGAAGCCGGCGTGGTGTACTTGCTGGGCGACACCGATGTGCACGCCAATTCGTGCATCACGCAGCAAACATGATGATTGATAAACGTGGTTTCTGGTCACTGACTTGTGGTGATGTTGTTAGGTTTTGCTGGTCCCATCAGCGTTTACAAAAACGACAGGAGAGGCCCATTGGGAGCTTCTTCTCCGAGCTCGTGCTGTTGAGACGCAATGCTATGTATGGTCATTCTTCCTCTCTTTTCCAGTTGGTCTTGTTCCCATGAAGGCCAACAAATACCCTTGTTAACAAGAGCAGAGAGTGTCACAGTTTCCTCTACAGAAAAATTAACGTAAATGGCTGCTGTGAGGATGCTCAATCATCACACACTGAGCGTTGTGCAGGCATCTTTTTGTGTGGGTGTGGTTTCTGGTTGGGTTCTTCTAGTTTTTATGAAAGTCTTTGACCGAGAAAATCAGCTTCGTCTTTTAGAAACGGAAAGTTAAGCCTGGATGGGAAGATTCTGAAAGTAACAAATATGGGTTCTCGCTGCCTTCCCATCTAGCCCCACTTCCTTCGCATGACAAGGTATAGCTCCATTTTATTCCCCATGATAAGGTTTGGATCTTGTTTGCAGGTGTTAGCTGCAGCTCAGGCTGGGAAACATTTATGGATCATGGCATTGTCGTACTCCTTGTTTCCATTTCTGTACTACCCGTAGCCTGCAACTGATGTTGTAGTTTGTGAACGCTTTCTCACTTAATGCTTGTGTTTGTTCAGCCTTGAAGACCGTGCCAATGGGTGGGTTCTACTAGGATCGGACATTTTCACCATCGATTGCTGCTGCTTCTTCTACACTCCCATCATATACAGATGATGTTTGAGTGAGTGGAGAAATACGTTAGAGTTGGATTGTTTCAAAGGTTTTGGATAGTTTTGTTTCCTAGTTTTGGATTAGTGTCAATTTTGAGCATACGCGGCCATGCATGATATGAATGGAAGTTTGAGAGCTGGTGGTAATGACTGCCAAGAACAGGCATTATGCAAATCTTAGAATGATATGAATGGAAGTTTGAGAGCTGGTGTCTGAGCAGCTTCGATACAAAGTTGGCGTGTGAGTAGGGGGTTGTACAGGCAGAAGACTATGCCCATATCAAATCTGGTCGACGAAGGGCGAAGCGGAACACACGGCTTGCTGAAACGGAAGGAGCGGTGGACGTTTATTGGGATGGTTAGGAATTGGGAAGGGGCTGAGAGGTAACGCAGTAGGCAGGTTTGGCATGTGGACGAAGTGGTCAAGGGCGTTTACATGAATGGATTCTACGCAGTCCCCAACTGTGGTTTCGGTTAAGACGGACTTCTGTACCATTGGACGTAGTGGTGACGAGAATGATAAAAGCATCGGCGGACCTTGAGCCATCCCTTTAGAGCTTGTTAGGGTTCCTGAGTTGCTGGTTAGCCTTTGGCATGAGCTTGGTCGTCTGAGCTCATTAAAGACTGTATATATGTTTAATCGTTATGTTTGAGTTCTACGTTGGAAATTGTTTGGTTCCATATAGTGGTGCTGACGCTTGATGGGATTGGCTTGTTGATGGTCTTATTAGTTAGTGGTTTCGAAAATTTTCTGAGTCACAGAAGTCAAAGTTATTTGAGTTCTCTGCATACTGAACTTTGGTTGTATGACACTATGTCATAATTGATTAGGATTGCGGACACAGTTTCACATGATGCGCTCCTGAAATGTGTATGTTTTTTTTTTTGACGAGATTCAATCTTTCGTGAGAATGTCGGCAGTATGATGCGATCTGGGATCGGGTTTTTCTCTTCCTGTTTTCCTGTTGCAAATCAAAAACCCTTCCTGTTTTCCTGTTGCAAATCAAAAACCCTTCCTGTTTTCCTGTTGCAAATCAAAAACCCTTCCTGTTTTCCTGTTGCGAATCAAAAACCCTTCCTGTTTTCCTGTTGCAAATCTGAATGACAACACGGTTCACTTTGAACTTGTGACTATGACTATCTGAAGCATGTATTCTTTTTTGAAGTTGGTAATTTGCATGCTTTATTGCTGTTTAGATTCTTTTCAATGCAAGGGTGATTCTCGATTTTGTCGCTAGCTGCACATTTCATTTTCTATTCTTTCGCCTCAAGGGGGACGATTTGAATCCTAGGAAATAAACATAATTGATTTTGTCTGAGGCATGTTAAAAATACTAGAGATTGTGGTTTTATAGATGGATGTCTGCAACTGTATAAACATTCAGTTAACAACTCTAATACTCAGCATGAACAACTACAAGGATGAAATCTTCCCTGGCACAACTCGAGGTTCTTCACTGCAACTTGATGGTCCATAAATGTCATAGCACCGGTGCTGAAAATCCATAGAACATGTTAGTCTTGAAGTGCTAAATGGACAACTTATCTCAATTTCAAAAAGTCTCGCATCCAAGTTGTCAAAAAACCATATAAGTCTCTAAGAGGTGGACAAATAATCCTGCATTAAAAGAGTTGTAAATAGGAAACTGTTCAGCTTATGGTTGTGGTTCACCTGTTCAACTGGCACTCGAGGTCTGACATTGTGTAACTCGGAATGGTCAATATCTGCAATTGCCAATCTGGTCTTCAACTTGTCTGTAAAGGCCAAGAGTAAAATAAATCAACAAAGCGTCCCTTGCCATAGCTCACCACATCTCAAATGAATCACTTTAAAATTTCTAGAAAGAGGTTCAAATATACACCAATAAAAAGAAGAAGAAAACTTGCCCTAGAGCATGGGGTAGTTTGGATACAAAAAAGGAAGTTCATGTTTTTGAGTATACAGTGATGAACATTTGTTTGTAGCAAAGGCACCTAGGGGTTACACTGGAACCTCTTTGTTGTCATTAGGTTGGGACCCAAGGACTTTACTATTGCATGTTTCCATTAAAAAGATGTTCTAATGATGAAGAAATTTCACACTAATCAGGAATGTTTTGTGACCCTTGTTTATATCTCAATTCTAAGCATATCCTTTGATTATCCAGGATTTTTGTGACATGAAAGAGGTTAGATGTAGCGAGAAAAGACAAGGGATAAGTGTACCAGGTAAGCGTGCGATGACCTTGCCCCAGGGGTCTACTATCATTGCGTCTCCATAACTCTCTATTCTCGTTGTGCTTCCCAGCCTGAGCTGCAGCTAACACCTGCAAACAAGATCCAAACCTTATCATGGGGAATAAAATGGAGCTATACCTTGTCATGCGAAGGAAGTGGGGCTAGATGGGAAGGCAGCGAGAACCCATATTTGTTACTTTCAGAATCTTCCCATCCAGGCTTAACTTTCCGTTTCTAAAAGACGAAGCTGATTTTCTCGGTCAAAGACTTTCATAAAAACTAGAAGAACCCAACCAGAAACCACACCCACACAAAAAGATGCCTGCACAACGCTCAGTGTGTGATGATTGAGCATCCTCACAGCAGCCATTTACGTTAATTTTTCTGTAGAGGAAACTGTGACACTCTCTGCTCTTGTTAACAAGGGTATTTGTTGGCCTTCATGGGAACAAGACCAACTGGAAAAGAGAGGAAGAATGACCATACATAGCATTGCGTCTCAACAGCACGAGCTCGGAGAAGAAGCTCCCAATGGGCCTCTCCTGTCGTTTTTGTAAACGCTGATGGGACCAGCAAAACCTAACAACATCACCACAAGTCAGTGACCAGAAACCACGTTTATCAATCATCATGTTTGCTGCGTGATGCACGAATTGGCGTGCACATCGGTGTCGCCCAGCAAGTACACCACGCCGGCTTCGCGAGCCTTCTGCAAAAACATGAGCTCGTCCACAGTCCGGGCATCGTGCTCCGCGTCCATCTCGTCCGCCGTCTTGGATTCAACGGAGTCCGCCGACAACGACGACTGACGAGCGCCCAGCTCCAGTTATCAAACTGCTCGAGACAGAGCAAACCCTGCGGCAAAGCAAACAACCGCGGCAGACAGAGCAAACTACCGCGACAGAGCAAACCCTGCGGCAATGGATGAAAACAAATCGGGCAGACGATGAAGAAAGAACGGGCGGATGATGGAAAAAACGGGGAGGTGTGGATCGCAGGTGGCCTGTGCTCCAGCGCGGGGAGCCTGGGCATGCGCGATGGTCGCCTACGCTAAACCGTGGGTGGCCTACGTATTTGAAGAGAATACCCTAAACTGTCGAGGCATGGCCTTTCTGGTACACCGTACCCGGTCTCTCCTCTCCCGCCCGGTCTCTCCTCCTCCCTCCAGTCGTCCAACGTTGAAGAACGCCATGTTTTTTTTCTGGCAGTTTCTTCATGATGGCGCCGCCACATTTTTCGCCCCCCACATTTAGAGCTCGCAGCCACCTTCCAACGCCTCCACCCCATCAATGTATATGTTTGGATTTGAATGGTTGAAGTTGTTTGTGTGCACACTGATGTTCTCTGTCAAGTTTCTTTACAAATGGTTTTTGAGAGGGTTGTGCAAATTTAGGGTGATGTCTTCATGTCGTTTTCATGCTTTATCAACCTAGGTTTTGCAAGGATGTACTCTCCTTAAATTGCTTTGAGGACCTCTCAACTTCTTCCTTAATCTCCTTGGTGTAAGATAGTGCATTGAAGAGAGATTGTATAGGGTTTAGGGTGATTTCATAAGTTTACTCATTGTCTTTTGCATGTTTAGGGTTTACTGGTGCACCTTCATGTGCTACATGTTTGGAGATACGGATTGGCAAGTCTGTATTTAAAAAACTAGATATGAGAAATTGTAGATTTGAAGTGCGTAGGACAGGAGAGTCTAATCGAAAGCACCATCCATAGATCACATGTCCATGGGCAAGGTTTGAATGTCCACAATGTAGGCCAACAATCAATGAATACAAATTTCATGGATTTAGGGAGTGGAGATGAAACTCACATGTGGTCTTCAGACTATTCCAATCCAAATCAGAATAGCTATGTCCGTCCTTTGCAATCTTCACAGCACCCTCTATGTTCAGTTGACGTTCATAAGCCTGGTCTTGCGCATACGCCTTTGAATGAGAATATGTTAGGTCACGTTTCAATGTCTGGTCTCCTTCAGAGGCCACGCCGCGTTCACAGGCCTGACATCGGCAAGAGTCCCGGGCTCCTTAGAAGCCCTACTCTTAATTCCAGGCTTCTAAACGTTCCACGGCCTGCTATCGTACACGGGCCTAGCCTCTCCTATACTCCTCCTCTCAATCCTAGGCCAATTATAGATCATGGGCCTGCTATCGTTCCAAGGCCTAACCTCGTCCTCAGATCTGGCCTCCTCCATAGCGCTCTTCACATTCGTAGCCCTGGCCACACACCACGTTCCTGTAGTCTGGTTCGAAACACCAGAGGGCACGCTGAACAACCTCACTGCCCTATCCCAGATCTATCTATCCATGTTTCGAACTCATTTCTTGATATTCGAAAGCCCCCTCGCCCCCTTCCAGATCCGATTAGCTCTAATCCAAACCAATTTAAAAACAACGTAGAGCCCCATGGTGTCCCCTCAATGCCTCGTGGCCTCGTTGAACCTCCAAGTAAACACCCCCGAAGGCCAGAAGCCCATGTTCCGTTTTTCTCTAACGATGTTGCAAACCCGCCTGTTAACGTTGAAATCCCCGTTGTTGCAGAGCCGAGTGGGCACGTTCTCAGCCTTGGCCTCGTTCCAAAACTGGACGAAGTTTCTGTTCCTAGCCACATTCCAGACGTTCCTAACCTTGGCTCTGCTCTCAAAACAGACAAAGTTCCATTCCCTAGTCATGTTCCACCTCTAGTAGACACAAATGGCGCAACACCTACTGATGTTATCAAGAAACCTTCGTGGAGGAATATTTACAAAAAGGTTCATAAGACTGTTCAGTTCCTACCACGTGGACCTTTCGACCGAACAAATCTAGTCTGGAAGCCTAAAATAAATCATGGAGGCGGAATACCAAAAACCGTTCAGATGGCCACAATACGTTGGGACCGACTTCAAGATTTTGTCGAAGGGGAAATGACCAGAAGACAATTTCCGTGTACGTTCGTTGAGGACAGCTATAACAATTTAAAAAAGGACAGGGAGGGCATTGAAAGGACACAAGTGCAAACTGAACCTACCCTTCAGGAAATCAAGTAAGTCGTTTTATCTTTTGCATGTTTAATGGTAATACATGGCTGATATATGATTTGAAGTAATACCATTTGTATTTTTTGTTGAAGGTTTTCCTCCCAATATGGTCCAGATGACCGTTCAAATCAGTACAAAGTAGAGGTACAAAATGTATTTGCCCACACTTTGATGCTGCGACGGAGTTCTACGAATGGGAAAAAGGCTCTTCAACAGGCACAAAAGCTGGTCGACTAGTCAGCGAAGCTTGCTACCAGGGCAACAAAGCGGTCGAGGACAGAGACAGAGCTAGACCTCAACATTGAAGTGGTGGAAGAAGACGTTGATGAGATGAGTACTACCCATGATGCCGAACTTAGACTTCTTGAGGTTCAAAAGTTGATTGATGGGGCAAAAACATCAAGACGCAACAATCGTATTGAAAAAATTCAAACTAGTATGTCTATCAAACGCTGTTGTCAATGTTATTTCGTGGCCAAACAACTTGTACTTGATGAATCCTTGTGCACTATCCACTTCCATTGCATGGACCACGTGAACAAGGATGGGAGACCATGCCATGGCATAGAATTTGGCGGCCAAAGAGCCGGTTTATCTGGGTGGCTTTCAAAGGCCACCAAGGACTGGATTCTAAAGGCATTGAGGAGTGGCAAATCTCTGGCACAAGTCATGGCTGACCATGAGATTGAGGTACTTCGCTGTGCAAAATTGAATTTGCCGACCACAAGAGATACATTTGTATTGCCTGCAGATGTCCACAAGATTGCAAAGGGGTTGGCAAAGGAATTATGGGAGAAGCATCCCCGTGACGCCCTAAGTGTACATATGTGGAAAGACGCCAACCCGGAGTCTTTCTATCACTACAACGAGTTTGGCAACATGATAGATTTGAACAATCCCCCTCCTAATGACGATCCGTTTTGTCTGGCCATCCAAACAAAATGGCAATTAGAAATGATGGTCCGTCATGGCCACCAACGAGCTCTATCTATTCATGCAACGTTTAGAACAAACGAGCCTAAGATAACACATCCTTTTAAACTATGTGCATTTCAGGCTTGATTTGATTTAGGGTTTTTCTAATCTTAATTTTGTCCTGTCCAATAGTACGCGCACTATACAGTAATGGTGTTTGACGATTGGGAGGAAGGTATTCCTATGGCCTTCACAGTACAGGGAGAGTCTTGCCAACAAGACGTTGTCGTATGGCTGAAAAAATTGAATGCCCGATGTGTGGCCATTAAGCCAGATTGGAGACCGAATGCTGTAATAACAGATAATGACCAGGCAGAATTGAATGCCATCAGGTAAGCAACTCCCCTGCACTAGTATTTCTGTGACCTCCAAGGTAGTTCCATTTCGAATTTGTCCTCATTCAAACCGGATGTTTTGCAGGGAGGTCTGGCCTCTTATAGATGGCCACCAAGGACATGGGGATGAAACCGTCAAAATCTACCTATGCCTTTGGCATGTTCGGAAGGCCTGGCTCGAACAAGCCACACAAAAGACTAAGGCCAGCTACGTTCGTACGTTAGTGTTGCAGGAATGTAATGACCTCATATACGGTACTGGCATATTACAGGGGGAAGCAGCTGTGCAAACATCTTTTGACAGGTTTTAGGGCTTGCGAACCAAGTATCCAGGAGCAACCTCTTTCCTCAATTACTTCGAGAAGCATTGGATTCCAGAAATCCATATGTAGGTTACAGGGTATAGAAATATTCCACATGCTAACCAAGATACGAACGTTGCAGTGGAAAGTTATCACGGGGACTTGAAGTCCATCTTGGCAAGCTCTAGGTCACGCTTTGACGGGCGTCGGATCGATTGGTTGGTCTACTATCTAGTCAAAGATGTCTTGACGCAATATTGGTACGCTGTACATTGTAAGCTCTTCGGATTTATAAAAAATGGCAAGGCAGAAGGCATGGTCGCTAGTGTTGTAATTCGGGCACGCGAAATCCCTGACAACCACGTTTGTATTGACCGGGAACTCGACATTGCGTATGTCGCGAGCCAAACGAACTTCCTAGCATTTTGGGTGGTGACAAGTGCGAGGACAGATTGGGCGCAGTGCTCATGTCCATTGGGAATGCGTGAAAACATGTGCCAACATGTTGTGAAGGTATTTAAGATGATTTATTCAGGGTGCAGGACGTAGCAATAATTAGGTATGTTGGGTCACTACGGGGTACAATTGGTCTTGTTCGCAGTCCTGCGGGTCTTAGCCTTGCATACATCGGTGGTTCAAAGCAGAAAGCTAGTGTTCTTGACAGGGTTTCAAGTGTTCACAACACTCCTACTCCCCAAAAGATGCTTGCAGACATGAAGAGTGCCTTGAAAGAAATTGAGAAATTGGCTATTGAAGACGTGGAATTGAGGTCACATATTCTTGCCAATGTGCAAGAGGCAAAAGGGAAGGGTCCTGAATTTGAAGGTACGGGCTGACTTCGGCCTTCTACACCCGGCATCTCAAACTTTGTTTCAAGTCAACGAGGGAAGTAATAATTTGAGGCGTTTCAAGGCTTGTAGTGAGTTGGGTAGAAGGCAGGCAGGGTCTAGATTGAGGAGAGGTCGAGGGCAGGCAAACACGCCTTAGATATGGCCATTCACCAATATGATTTTATCTCATCTAAAGGAATTTAGGGAGGCTTGACATTTATGTACAGTTTAGCGAGGTTTAGTGTTTGGACCAAACTATTTTCCTTATATACTAATGTTCACATGAAGTGTTTTATCTATGACAATTTCCATGTTTAATGGTGTCCTCCACGTTCAACCCCCTTATTCAATGGTGATTTCAATTTCATAATCTATGTAATACACTGTGGTTGACGTTGAATGATAAAAAAATGAATGATAATATCATCTTTATGGATTGTAGACATTATGAGAAACAGAAAAAGGGCAGAAATATTGGAACTCAAAAAAGGAAAACAATCTAAGAACTAAAAAATATAAATGGAAAAGAAGAACCTACAATATATATGAAGGAATTATAACATACACAACAAAGAAGATGAGGAAACACAAAATTGCAAGAAAAACAAAAATAAAATAAAATGAAAGAAGCCCTTGAACAATGGATGATTTGGGAAGGAACTGAACAAAAAAGGATACTCAAATATTAATAGGTTGAAACGGCAAAATTTTGAAAAACCAAATACTTGAATCTATAAATGAAACAAAGGAGAAAAACTACCATATTCATGAAAGAAGAAGAGCCAACAACACTACGATGAAAAAAAATAGAGTCTTTAGGGGAAATGCTATTTGAAATCATACTAAGACAATGTCATTCAGTATTAAAGAACAAGTAATGTCACTGTGAAAAATACATAGCCAATATGTAAATTATTTCATAAAGTGCACAATATATATTAAAATGTATGAGTCTGACGACATAATATGGTGTACAAACCACTAAACCCTGATGGAAACATGTCTGAAACAAAGTTCATGTCAATGTCTTTGAAAGGCTACTATAAAAGTCTAATCGAAACATGTCGGGAACAAAACTCATGTCAATGTCATCGAACGGGTACCTGAAGGCATCTTCAAGTTTGAAATACTAACAACTCAACCAACCTAGTCATCAACATCTCCAGATGAAGGCATGCCTTGTCCTCCATGTAGAATTAGTTGGCCTTCATCTCGCTCCATACTTGTCTCCTCTCCAGTATCCACCTCAGCAGAACCTTCATCTCCACACTCTCCCAAAGCAGCTTCATAAGGACAAATGTCCTCCTTGACGCTAGAAGACAGAGGAAACTGCTTGAAGCTAGAGAAATCAGCTCGTGAGTTGTCCACTAAGATGCTCTCCAAGAACGATCGGAATGCAGCCTCACTCTCAGCTGCCACCTTCTTCGCCGACTCAAAGTGCATCTCGCCACTAGGAACCCATACTCCCAAGGTCTCTAAACTCCCATAAGTATAATGCAAAGCCACATTTTCTCTAGCAAGGAGAACATTCCTAAACCATGTGCTATCCACCTCGCGGACCACACCATCACTTGGAGTAACCCACAACTTCTGCAGTTGATCCTTCATGTTGAAATGGAGCAAATCGCAGCAGGCGTGAACAAAGACAATGTGACGCCAATGGAAAAACTTTGGAAAAAGCTCCCCTGGTCCCTGGCCAGACTCTAACACTCCACGAAATTTAGTGAAATGGACATCACCTGTATCCATAGCCGGGAAATGGATCCGATCCCACTACAACATAGTCTCCATTGCTAGACTCACCTCCTCAGCACGTGCAGCGAACCTCTAAGGCCCAAGACCTGTAATAGGACATATCAACGGGACCTTGCAACCGTATCCATTAATACATAGGAACTTCAAAGCCCTAGCAAATGGTGGGCAATAAAACTTGAGTACATTCTTCCGCTCCCCCTCCAACATCCATGCCACTAGGACTCTAAATTCAGTCTCAATGTGTTGGAAGGGTTGCTATAGACACAGTGGCATGGGTGCCATGGACATGGATCGAAACAAGCTTGAACACGACCACGCTGCATTCTCTGCATCCATAGCCACCCCTAGGTCAAAGGTCTCCAATGCAAGCACAACGTACTAGGCACGTGCGGCAGCCACCTCCTCCAGTCTGGAATTGTAGTCCTGGACTCGAACGCTGAAATCGTGAACATACTCATGATGTTTAACGAGTGCCTGGATCGCCTCGCTCACCTTCTGCTCATTCTTGGTCTGGAATACGTTCACGACATCACTGAGGGCCTCCAAGTCACGTGCGGTGTATGATGCCTACAAACAAAAAGTCAAAGAAAGTTCTTAATCCACACATGTTATAAAAACTCAAGAGTAAGAAACTGAAGCCACAGTGACAAATTATGAAAAACACGGTGGTCTAAAACATACATCAGCTAGTTTCAAGTACGAGAGACATATGAAAGGAAGAAGGCCACACACCTGTATTTTAAGATAAAAATGGATAGCACCTCCCGTACATAAAACCTTCTTTGCTAAACGACCCCTTGCATGTAGAGCCTCCATCACTAAGGCAGCAGAATTGGGCTCCTGAGATAGGTCAATGGAGAAGACATCCTCAGTGAGCTCCACAAGAAGATATAAACCAAAAGGGGGTCATGGCCTAACAGGCATGGACGCCAGATCCACCATTGGAAATTTATCGGTTGCCTTCGCAATGGCCTTGGCTCGATGTCGGACATAGAGAACCGTACCTGCAGTTATAGAAGTCCCCTGCGAAGGTCCTGGGCTCTGAGGAGGGGGCGGGGGATTGGAGGGGCTGGGCTGTCCAAAGGTGTTGTACTCCGAAGAGATGCCTCTCCAACTAGTGGACTAGACACCCCATGTGGCATCAACGCCCTGCTACAGCGGCCATGTGCTGGAGTGACCAAACTGGCATGCTCCTCGAAAGGATCCAAAAGAGGATCTTCACATCCCAAGGGACTCTTCGTAGTGTCCCGGCCAGCAGTTGCAGCCATGGAAGAGGTCTTGCAAATAGGACCAACCACCACTTGAGTTGGCCCAAGAGGAGAACTTCCTGGACTGCCGTGTAATCGCGTGAAAGTCACCCTAGGTCGCTATAGATGTGGTCGAAGTAGTGGGCTTTCATGGCCAGTGCGTGAAGGTAGCACGAAGGCGTCACTGGAACCGGACGCCGTGGCCGGGGCCACTTGAATGTGGGACGCTTAAGAACTCGTACTAAGCTCCCCAGACCGTCCACATCACTCCCTTGACCTGTTCGCTTCAAACAAACGGCGTGTCCTCTAGATGGCTTCTTCCGTGCAAGGTTAGTCAAAGGCTGATCATCAACATTGGAGCTCGGAATGTGAATTGTGTTGTCCTTGAACTGGCTGCAGACAATGGGTGTGTCGTGGTCAGGCAAAGTTGTCGAAGATGTAGCCGCAAACTTCTCCCACTCATGGCCTCCGGAAGAAGAAGTCCGTATGCCCTAAAGATCGTCATGGCCTCCTTGTTCCCATCCAAACCACGAGATGGAAAGATCTTCAAATCTCCCAAGTCGTCATATAGGTCCTTCTTGCACTGCCACCCTTGACGATGGTAACCTAACGCGGACTTATCGACGAGGTCTTGGCTGCAATACCCACAATAAAACGGCACCTTCGTACTCCTGGTCTTTCTTGGCATCCCATGTGGCCTCTTGCAAGGCCAAATGGTGTTCACCTCCACCATGAGGTATTCATACTCACTCCACGTGTATGCAAAGCGATTTGGATCCTGGTGGAGATGCCTCGATTCGCACACAATGACGCTCTTTGGCCCAAATTTCCCGTCAATGGTAAGCTGCAAAGAAGAGTAGTGGATAAGAAGTGATGACCATAAAAAGTAGATGACTGAAAAAATAGTAGGGAACTTAATTCAGGGACAAGACCCGGTTGGATCGTGTGAATTATATGCCGCCACTATGGAGGAAGTGAGGACTCCTATAGTATAGTTGCCCGTTGCTTTAACACCTCCACAACATCATCATAGCACAATTCACCCAGATTTGGCGTGGTCTGACACTCAACCTACAATGAAAACAACCAGTCCTTGGTCCAAAAAAATGTCATTGGCAAAACTAAGTAAGCATAAAACAATTTAAGTCCCTCCAAATTCCATGGAAAACAGAAGAGGTTGTTGTATACTTACGTAGCGGTCTAAGTTCGGAAGCATGGTGGAATCGATGTATCTTCGCTTCAACTAAGAAACCTAATTCTACCGCGGAGAACCGTAACAACAAAGCATGAACAGTGACCAGCTAGAAACTACCCTAACATCCTAATTGGAGCCCTGAATTCTACAGCGGTATACCCTAAAGCCCAACAACAACTATGTCGTTGTGGACCTGGTGTCTTCATATCCTGCCTAGAAGCAATGCTGGTATGAAGACCTGGGGGGACAGATTCGAAGGCAATTAGAAGAGGTAACGCTAAACTGTACAAAAATATAAAATTTACAAACAAACAAAACCTGGATTGGGAAGGAAGAGGAGACCATAAACCAAAGCCACCTCAAACAGCAGGAGTGGCCTCCGACAACGGCGCTCAACCTGGGCTGCTTAGGCAACACCTCTAAAAGAGAGACTGACTGTTGGTTCCTCCACTCGAAGTCCACAAACGGATCCTCAGCTGCTCAAGTTCGAGGTGGAAACAAAAATTCAAAACAACAATCATGCATCATTAAATCATAATTTGATCACTCTACTCAAACACAAAAAACATGCATGATCTCACATAGACCTGGCCTTAAGAAGCCCAGGAAGTACCATCCAAAAAACAGTCAACAAACTTGTGCCAATTCAAGGGAGAAAGGTTGGGGACATTCTTATCCTAATGCCAAGGATATAAGAAAGGTACCTCACTCTTCTTGATGGTGCCTCCAAGCCCACAAAGTTCCCGGATCAGCAGCATGGTAGCCTCTTGACAAAGAGCCTTTAGATCACTCCCTGAATAACCTGTTCAGAACAAATGCAAAACAAGGTGACTATCAAAAATGGTGATTTTGCTAGAGATCCAAGGTGCATGTGGACAGAAAGCTTACCCTCCAACATAGAATGTATACTTCAGAAGTTGATATTTTAGTTTGGGTTCATTCAGAAGTGATAGGAAGAAAAATAGAGGCCTAAACATAAACATGTGTGGTCGTTGCAAAGCCATCCCTCTACTGTCAATTCGCAGAGCTGGAGCCTTGCATTCAAACATATCATTCAACAAGTCAGAACACGAACTGAATTCAAAGGACCAGGAAACAACACTAAGAACACTAGTTTCATTAGAAGAACAGGAAAATTGCACATTGTACTACAATACTCTCACATAATTTGATGTTGCCTGATTCGATTCTTCACTAGAGCACTTGGCGTTCTGCACGTCCGTGTTTGAAGTTGAGAATTTGAGGTCAGTAGCTACAAAGCCTGTTCTAGAAGAGTTATATGGAGTCCACTCTAGGCATATCAGGGGCCTTCCTCTCCCTTGCCTCGTCTCCCTTCACTTGAACCCATCCAACACACTTGATTGGCATCATGTGTCCATCTTCGCGGAACTCTATCCTTGTAGTGAGTCAATCCAAACCTTGAGCCTGAAGTTGGAGTACTCACCAGCTGTAAAATCGATTGACATTGTCAAATCGAAACCCCTCTCATACGGAACTTAATTCATCTAACGTTTTAGTTAAGCACTTACCTCGAGGTTTTCGACACTGACGGCACTGATGTCTAAGAGAGAGCGTTGCATTGCCCACCTCACCCACTGATGACAACCCCAAACACTCGAATCCCCTCCTCCTAAACCCGAGCCGCGCCAGAATCCGCAGACCCTAAACGCCGCGCCCAAACCTTCAACCTTGTGCTCACCTCCTCCGGCAGACCCTCTCGCGCCGCGCCTCTGCTGCCCAGCTGCGCTTGCCTCCTCTGGCAGACCTCCTCGCGCCTCCTCTCCTCCAACAGACCTCCTCGGGCCGCGCCTCCGCTATCCAGCTGCGCTCGCCTCCTCCTGCGCACCCTCTCACGCCGCTCCCCTTGTGTTGAAGTCAAACACCTATATATTCAGCCAAGTGTTTCTACATCAATGAACAACGTTCACACGTAGGATTCAGAAAAAGAAAATGGAAAAACAATCCTGAGATGGACAAGGGGATGAGGATTACACACCGATTTGATGACTTCTTCAGCCTAAACCTTCGTACTTGTTTTCCTTCATGGGGCAGCAGATCTGGAAGTCGGTGACGAAGTCCCACAACTTCCAGAGCTGGTGAGGGAGCTCTCGTTGGTACCTTGCTTGGCTTGCTGCCGATGAAGGCCTACGGGCAGTACCACATGATGTAGTGCGGCGTGAACTGGGTGTACGTCCCGCGCTCCAGGATTTGCGCCACGTCCTTAAAGTTGCGCACGAACTCCACTTGCGCGTCGCACTTGGGCCCGCACTTGTCGTTGTTGTTACTCCAGCGCTGCGCCTAAACGGGTTGCCTCCTCGCGCCGCCCTCATGCGCTCGCCTCAACCGTAGGCCTCCTCGCGCCACCCTCTTGCGCTCGCCTCAACGATAGGCCTCCTCGCGCCGTTCTCTTGCGCTCGCCTCAACCGCAGGCCTCCTCGCGCCGCCCTCTTGCGCTCGCCCCCTCCGGCAGACCCTCTCGCGCCGCGCCTCCTATGCCCTCTCGCGCCGCGCCTCCACGCAGCCCTCACAAACACCGTTCATAAGATCGCAACACTCAAACCCCACCCCGAAACTCAAATCCGCGTATCACTCAAGGGGGAAGCGCGGCGGAGGCACTCTAGACACACAACGTACACCTCCGATACAGAAAACCCTAAACCCTAAGCTGCAGTCACACAACGTACACATGCGAACGCCCACACTCCAAACCCTAAGGTGTAAACCTGAGGTGCGAGACGTTGGGCGACTAGAGGGAGGAGGAGAGACCGGGCGGGAGGATGGAGACCGGGCAGGAGGAGTGAGCCCGGGCGGGCGGAGGGAGACCGGGCGGGCGGCGATTTTTCCATCTTGCGCCGGGCAGTGGGCTTAGGCCCGGCCACCTAGCCTCTCACCCCGACGACGCTGCGGCGTCGAGCCACGCTCGCCGGGGTGAAATAACGCAATCCCTTTCACACGGCGTACAACGCATTTTGAAGAATATTCTATTTCTAGAACTTTGCCAAACTTCTATTTTTTTAACTTTAACAATTTTTTTGACTTAAGAGTAACGACTCCGACCCTAGGGTTGGTAGTCGCCTCAGGGCCGGGCCCACCATTCCCTTCCTTCGCTTGTCCTTTAGCATTTGGGTCTCCTTTTGGAAGTGCTCCCCTATGGCAAAAATAGGGCCTCGTTTGCAACACGTTTCCTATTTCTAACATGTCATTTGTCTTTGTCCATTTTCCACCAAATTTTAACCCTTTTTAACGCCTACGAGGCCCTAGCACGGTCAATTTTGGTGCTTTTGATACAATATGGATCCTCGTAGCTTGATTTTGCAACATGACAATGCTTTAAGGCATGGATCAACATCCCTACAAGCGCAATTTAGAAGTTTGTTTGTAACCTACCATTCAGGGATACAATGTGGATACTTGCAAATGACAACCTTTTCAAGTTCCCGAGTGGCAAGCTCAATCACTAGATTTCAATCTGATTAAGCACAGGGAGAAGAACATCCATTTTCTTCACTTCAAACACCGTAATCTTTCAATTCGTGTGCTCAATGTTTTTGAAATTGTGTAAGATGTGGTTTTAGTAATTAAGATTAAGATCTCACGACTGGAGATGAATATATAGACTTTGGTTTTCTTTTTCACATGTAATTTAGGGGTTGACATCTCTGGTAGATTTGGGAAGAACATGGTTCTAATGAGCTGTTGGGGCCGTGAATTGGTAGAGAATGCCACATGTATGTGTTCACACTCAAGAACGAAAGCTGTTAAGCAAACGGAAAATGGTCTCATGATACATTCTAAAGTACATGCAACTGCAAGATAAGCAATGCTGCCTTGCATCTCTGCGTTGCAGGAATGTTTAGTCTCTGAAACAATACCAAAACGGATCTGCGCCTAGGTGATCATTATTATGTCTACATGTAGAACAGCAGTAAGCAGCCCCACAAAAAACAATGGAAGGAATCCTAAAAAGGGGACGCAGGTCCAACTACTTTGACAGAGGAGGGCGGGGTATCACTACCACTACTACCACCACTAATACTACTACTACTACTACTACGCTATCAAGCTACTCAATCAAGGCTAGTCCTCATGGTAGCAAAAATAGTACACCTCCCAGTGTTAAAACACATGGTCGAGGTTAAAGTACACCCTCTTGCTGGCGTGCCCAGCTGTGTGTAACCCGCGTTGCCCGGAATTTCAAATACCACACTCCTCGGAACAATCTGTGTGAAAAGGCGACAGGCTCAGATCCCTGATCAAGTCCAAGAAACAGATCAAGGAAGTGCCTTCAATTCGATGACTCCCACTCTCTGTCTCTCTCAAGCATCATCGTGCAGATGTGCCCTGCTCAAACTGGAGATCATGCCATAACGCCACCAGCAGGTCATCTCTGCAAGCTAAAAAACAAGAAGTCGGGAATCACACCCAGTTTATGTTGGCGAAAACATCTATGTCAGCAGGGGCAGCCGGCCTCCAAGCCCTGTGAGCAGGATCTTCTGTCTAGGCCATCAGGAAGAGCTTCCCACGACTCAGACGAGCTCAGAAACAGAACTGTTCTGAGGGGACGCCACCACGTTGCTATTAGCGGACAGGCTTGGGGAACCGGTAACGGTTCGAAGAATGATTTGAACCATATACTCTTGATCGATGGGCTTGGTGAGGAACGCGTCCATTCCAGCATTCAAGCACTTCAATTCATCACTAGCCATGGCATTGGCTGTCAGCGCCACAATCGGGGTCCTGCATGCACGGGACTTCTCAAACTCTCGAATCGCCCGGCAAGACTCATAGCCGTCCATCAGAGGCATCTGCAAGGGTCCAATAAAAGGGCACGCAACTTTAATCATGTACCAAGAACTTCGATGAGCTCAACAACTGAACTTAGATAAGCTTTCCTGAGCAGCTAGGATGACTTTTTCAACATCAAAGCAGAGACCATTGCTGCAAATAAGACCTGGGCTGCCTGCCATTTGCTGGTGAGAGAGACCAACCTGGCAATCCATCAAAATACAGCGAAACGGTGCTTGACCATTTTGATGTCGCGCCACGACAGCCTCCAACACTTCCTGTCCATTTGAAGCCTCGAACGTCACCGCACCCAGTCTTCGCAACATGGCCACGGCGAGCTTTCGTAATAGCGGTGTATCTTCAGCCACTAAAATTTCAACCCTCTCTAAAGGCTTGGGAGCACCATTACTGCTCTTCCTGCCATTCAGGCCTTGAACACTTCTTCTGAAGAGCTTGGTAGTTGAGCTCTGACTCATTACCTCAACCGGTCTCGTTTCCATCTCTGAGTACGAGATCTCCTCGAGAGGCGCTGACTTTGCAGCTGTGGGTCTGTGTCTCACATTCCTTCCTTGCATCATGGCAGAAGGAATTGGCCGAGGAGTCGGTTCTCTTGCGAGTGCCACTTCAGAGTCGCATGCATATGGGTCGTGCCATTCCTGCTGCTTTGCGTAATTGATTATGTTGGACGCAAGGAGCTCGGGTGGACGTTGATTCTCCAAGAGGGACAGCAAGTCCCCTTCCCGAGACACCAGATGGAAAATTTCCATAAAGCGAGCTGTATGCAGCGGTCTTCTTACGATGAACGAGTTCCGAACTGCACGAAGGGCAGCTTTGATAGGCTCGTGGACATTAGATGCGCACACCCACACCACCGAAAAGTCTCCTTGCAGGTCTCTGCGCTGCTTGTCATTCAAGTTCAGCGTGTTGCACACCCCCAACTCGTCCAGACACCTTGTGGGTGGGCTCGTGAGGAACCCTGACTCCCGAAGATACTCTTCCAAGTGGTCCGCTTTCACATCGCTGGGCAAAAGGCTTGTGTCCAGTATCATAAGCTGCCTTACTTGTCCAGTAGCAGGCCTTTCGTCGCTGTCTTTCCAACTTCTCCAAAACTCATACCTGTGTGACCACGACGTCCGTGTCGGTGCAGATACTTTCGTTTGATCTGGCACAGCAGCAAGTTGGTAAAGATCCTCTGCGCTATCTAATGACAAGTTCTCGAAAAACCCAGATTTTCGTCCAACATTAGACCCTCCATTAAGTGCTCTCATGTATAAGAGTATCTGCTCCCAGGATTCAACCTGGTGGACATTTAGACCAAGCTTTGTTATCCACTCGCATGCGATTACTCTGCAGTCAGCATCAGGAATGCCAACGATAATCTCAGTTCCCTGGTACGAAGAAGGCAAGCTGAAGGGAATCGGCTCGCATGATGTTGCCCGCTGAAAGCAGATGGAAAATTGGAAAACGGCTCCCGGACCATTTTTCTCAACGATTCGAATACTTCCACCCATAAGCTGAACAAGAGAGCGCACAATGCCTAGACCTAGGCCTGTCCCGCCATGCCTGCACCCACCATGCAGTCATATAAATGTCAATTGGACTATCCTTCAAAGAAATAGCCAAAAAAATTCCCAATCAGCAAGCTGAAATTGCGAATACAGCACTGCTAAACCGTCTCTACTTGGGTAAGAAACTTGAAGCTGCCCATCGTGCATCACAAAAACAAGCCAATCACTTGAATTTTGATCAAAGACATACATGCGAGTAGTGCTCGCATTTCCTTGCACGAAATTTTCGAAGACTTTCTCCCGCAAAGCTGTCAAAACAAACAGAAGCAACATTAACGGTAGCATGTGGATGATCAAGTTCGTGCAGTAGGATTATAGAACGGATGCTCATTACGGTAGATTACTCAGGAGTGGAAAAGGAGATTCACGAACCTGGCTCAATCCCTGGACCGGTGTCATCGACCTCAAAGACCAACACCACAGCATCAGGAACATTGGCTGCCTCTGTGAATCTTTCAAGTGAAAATGGACTGAAACTTCGTTGATGAACCCTCCCAGATACATCGGTTTCTGGATTGGCAATTCGACCCCGCACGATTATACGACCCTTGGAAGTAAACTTCAAGCTGTTTCCTACAAGGTTTGTGAAGACTTGCATAACTCGGGCTGAATCGCCAACCACTCTCTTTGGTACATCATCTGAGCATCGAACAGAGCAGTTTAGAGGTTAGCACTTCTCAATGACTACATACGTGCTGCACGGTAGAACCACGTATTCAACCTACGTTGATTTCAGTATATGAACTCCTTATCAATCCCTTCTCAACACAAATCAAACTAACCTGCCACGTCGAGAGATATAAACAAGTTCTTGTTATCACACTGCACTGAAAAGACATCGATAAGTGCAGTTAGTTCTGCTTCTAGATTGAATTCCGCTTTCTCCAGGACCAGCTTCCCTGATTCCACCTGCAACATAAACCACAACTGATATTAGTGATTCAAACAACCCTTACAACATACTCCCAGAACACACTACACATGGAGCAAATATGACAAACAGTCTTCACAATTCTGCACAAAATCTTAACAAAATTAGAACTACAGAGGAACTGAAGGGAAAGCTGAACCTTTGCAATATCTAGTGCAGAATTGAGCAAGGAGACGAGAGACGTTGCGCAACGATGAATTTGCCGAATACTCCCCTCATGCTCCACAGTAAGGTTCTCCATCAAAAGCATGTCTAAAAGACCTATGATGCATGCCATTGGCGTTCTCAGCTCATGGCTGTCCATACAAAAAACATGAAGATCGTCAATATATACAACGTCAACAAGCCGATCGCAACTCAGATAGCAGATCTTTAGAGTGAAGTATGAGTAGATCAACAATTCTCACTAACCTCATACTTGAGAGGAAATTTGTTTTGGCATCTCTACTGGCTTCCGCACGGTTCTTTGCCTCAGATTGCCTCAGTATTTCTGCTCGGAGTTTCTCCTCCGCCTGTACTTGCTCAACCAGGAGGTAGATAAGACTACACCCAATGAAGACCACGCCTATGGAAAGGAGAGGCAGCGATATCCATGTGATGCGGGTGTAGTAGTCCATAGGGCCCCAAAAGCTGTGCCGCGGAATGACCACCACCACAGACAGCCTCACTGTCTTAAACGTGTATGGCCAACTGTCAACTGAATACCGCTTGCCCTTCAAGATAACATCAGATACATGTGTTTCGCTCATGACCAAATTAGCCAATCCAACCCGGTTTTCAAGAAATGACTTTCCATCATTTAAAACAGAGTTCCGATCTAGTGGGGAAATCTCGCACTCGCTTCTGTTGCTCAAAACACAGACCGTTGGCTCAGACGAGAATAAAAGAGTCCCATTCTCATCGGCAATAAAGACGCTCCCCCCTACCATAGGTTAGGCCAGTTATGAGAGTCCACATATCGTTTATTCAACGATCTAACGTATAAGAGGAATGTTAAAATTTCAAACACATGCATCAATTGCTAACCAATAACCCAAGTCCCCCTCTAATAAGATCCACATACTAGCTTCTACACCAATAAACAATTGGATCAGAAGTACAAAAAAAAGCTTTGAGGTACCTTTTAACTCCAGGGACGAGATAAAACTGTTGATGGCAATAGCACTCAATGACGAGTGAACCAGAGCCACTTCGTTGGAGGCCCTTGCTTGCTTGGATATCCCACACTGCACGAATGCTTGTCCACCTGCATGCACATTGCCGTCAGCCATCTCCAACATAGTTGAAACGGTTACTCAGCGTTCTGAAAATATCATTCCCAACCTCAACAATTGCAATTAACCCAAAATATTTTAGCCAGAATGGTTCTTACTCGTCAAGCTCCGACCAATGGTCCAAGTGAGATTGTTTACAGGATAGGAGATAGCTTTCTGGAACCAAGGTGTATCCTGAAGAGCATTTGGAAATTCCAGAACTAAAGGTGGCCCCACTGGGTTACCAGTCACCTCAGACACATACTCCTTATAATAAATTGGGGCACCAGTCGTGTCATTAGAGTAAAGACAGAAATTTCCTCTAAAGCCTTCGATTTCATCCTTGAAACCACGATTATAAACTGCTGTGAGCCCGTTGACCGCAGTCACCCCTAGCGAAGTCACCACTGGAAGAGCCTTGAACACTGCCCACGAAGCATCACGGATCTGCAGAAGGAAAACCAAAGCATTTGCAAATATTCTAGTCAAGGAAGTTTCGAACGAGGCACTGACGACAACGATGAGTTTCGCAACGCTTTTCCTTGCACGTGAGTACCAATGCACACTTGCAAACTAGCCCTACGCCCTGCTCTTTAACAAGCAACAGCAAAACCCCCAGCATCCAGGAAATAACACCCTTGCTGCCCGCGACTAACGATCACAGAAATGCCCTAACCACCCTACTTCGAAGTCGAAATGTGCTCTGTACAAAGTTTCATTGTGATATCACATACCCTGTTAAAGTTTTCTATGCTGAAATCGTCCCCCAGAAAGTTCTTCTCCATCAAATTTGCAATAGCCATAGACCCATAAGTGTTCATTGAAAATATTTCATCCAGAAGCTCGGATGTGTTTTCCAAGATTTCAAGGCGCAAGGATTGCGAAAGACTCGCAACCGCACTCTTTGGATAGCTGTGCGTGAAATACCAGGTGCTTACAGTCAGGAGTCCCACTAAAACTGCCACAGTGATCTGCAACGAGCAAATCACCAATCATCAGCTTGCAGGTCAGCACTCCATCACACCTGAAACTGCAAACCTTGATACAAAAGAGACGCAAGTCATAGGTGTCGAAGCTGTGCAAAATCTGTGAAGGGTAAAGTGAAGCGGTGTTTAAGGGTTCTCACCATTATGACCACCCGGGAGACAGTAAGATTGCGACTTGGATGTGGTAATTGCTCCATTTCTGGGTCCAGGGGTCCATAAGACCCCTGCCTTTCCTTGGGCAAATTCCATATAGTTTTGAAAGCCATCACCTCAAAAAAATCTGCACAAAATCTACACTATTCTTCATACACATGATAACCTCTCATGCCATGATCACGCAGAGCAACTGTCACGAGGAAGTTCCTGTACTCAGCCCAAAGCTATTTTCCATAACTTGCTCTGCGTTCAGCTGCACGGGTCCATGTTCGGGGACACAGCCCACAACAATACGCGACTGATCATCTCTCCACTTAAAGTCACCATGCCTGACCAAAGCACAAAAACCGAATAATTAGTCCTCATCAACTGGAACAGCTGTCAGACTTACAACAGGAATATTAAGAATCCGAAAATGCACGCAACCACGATTTTCTTCAAAGATACTCATTATCTTCACTGAGTTACACGGATGCCCCAAACTTGAGACGCTGACGGTTCACGCAAGCACCATCAACTAGAGACACACATCCTTGCCCGGCCGGCCTCTGCTGCAAGAAATTGCCGCTTCCAACGGTCATCTCTCTCAAAACCAAACCACTTGGCTATTGCAAGAAGTAACAATCTTCAACTAATCCATTCAGCTGCTGAGACAAATTATTTTCCTTCTCGACAAAGTTACTTGTCCCAAAAGCAAACTGAAGCCTGAAAGGCCTTGACCTAAGACAGAGCGTTGGTGTTCTCCACACTTCCGGTCATCAAGCAGACATCCGCTGCCTTTCGAAAGCCCAGGAACATAAAATTCGCGTAGTAAAGACGATGACAACTTCCACCTAAAACCCAATCGAGTCACCAAACCAAGCCAGCTATGAACTTCCAAAACCGACAGTAATGAAACAAACAGCAACGAGTTCACTTCGGGAGAGAACCAAGGCGATAACCTATCAAAAACAAATACAGTTACGAAAACAGAACGCGAAAAACCGACCACGGCCGCACACATGAAACATTAAAAACAGCAACGACCACAGGACAAAAACGCAAAGTAAGGATCAGGACGGCAATCACGCACGCACCAGAATTCCAAGACCAAAGACACGAGAACAATCGCCAGACCCGGGACAAATACCAAAAACCAGGTCGCAGCGGGGGAACTCAATAGAAAACGTGCACACCACGAAACTCGACAGAGTGACTCTGCATAGATCGATCAAAACAGCCCCAAAACACACGCAAACGCCTCCCCCGGCCCCGGAAACAGCACACGGGTTGGATGCGGACCGAGACTGGCAGCACATTGCGCAAAATCTGCCCCGGCGCTGGCGTCGACCGCGCAGCCATGGGGTGCAAAACCAGAACGCAAAACGCCGGCTATGGCACCGCTCACTGAACAAGAGGAATCTGCTGGTGACAACACCGCCAGAGGGAGAGAGAGAGCGAGCGAGCGAGCGAACAATTCGCAGCACAGAACGATACGCCGGAAGAATTGAAGAGAAGGGGGCAGCATCCGGAAAGCTAGAGAACCGTCTGGCTATGGCGAGCGCCCGGCGCTGCTGCAAATCTGTCGCACTCGCGGCACTCACTCCAGCGCCGTGTCTGCTGCCAGTGTGATGCGCTCGCGGCCGCGAGCGGAAACGCGTCACAGGGTCCGAAAGCGCGCGACGTAGAAGGAGGGCGACGCGATGAACATGAGGCGTAGATAGGGTGGGGTGACGGCACAGGGAGCGGGAGGGGTGGTGGACCCGGAAAACGGTTTTCCGTGACGCCGGGCCACATGTACGGGCGGGGTAGAGGGCAACGGGGGAGCGGGCACGGAGAGCGGGTGAGGGTGTTGGGGCTGCGAAGTGTGTGGTGTGTCCAAGGCTGGGGCAGTAAAAAAGGGTAGCTTTTGGAGACTGGTTGTCGGGACACGGGCTCCAGTCGGGGATGAAACTCTACCAAGTTAGTAGTGATAGTAGAGCACTGTACAGTAGTGTAGAGTGCGTGAGTGATCCGGCAGCCTGCAGGTGTGGTTAATCCGAGTCCCGCGCTCAGGGGATTCCGTCCCGTGTTCCGGGCGCAGGCTGTGGATGGGGCCCACGAGTAAGTGTGCGTGGCCGTAACTTGAGCGAGGTGGGGTGAAATCTGGCTCCGCGCTGCGCTCGCCTTCATTGCAGCCTGTGCAGCATTGACGACGATCTCCACAGCCTCTGCACGCAGTCACGGCACGTGCCCTCTCTCATCTTCTGTTCGTCACCGGCATCGCTTGGGAACGATTATTCACAATACAACGTCATCTTATAGTTGTGTTTTGTTCTATTGCCATTGTCCACACTACGTGACTTATAAATGCTTTTCTTTTTCTTTTCTTTTTAATACTCGTAACATTCTAAATCCAATGCTATCATGCCATTCCATTTACAAATCATTGATGAGGTTGATTCTTGATGGGTTTAGAAGTTCTCGAATCAAGTAAAAGAGACTAATGAAAATGAAGCATATAACCATACCAAAATGAAAGAGATTCATATCTGTCAGCAATAAAAAATGGGCACATGTGGCATTTTTGGAAAGTAACCTATCTTGATCCCTAAATACCCAAAGTCTAAAGCTGGGTTTTGGAAATATTAGGCAAGTTCCATGATTTAAATTTATTATTGTAATTCTTCAAATTTGATATGAAATGTAAGAAGGTAGAAGCTACGTGGTTATTATTCGTACCAAATCTACCAAAAAAAAGTGATGTCATCTTAAGTGATTTTGATTGAGGGCCAGCAACTCCAAACAATTTGATACACTACTCTATTAAATATGTGATTTTTTATAAAAGAAATTAACATGATTTTTGTTGAGATTTTCAATTTAAATAACCTTGCATAGTGTAAAAATGCTTCTTGAATTCTTTCCTACTTCTAAGAATTGTTGTACAAAGAACTAACATCATGTACAATAGGGTGACATTCAAATTGGCCGTTTAGTAGTTCCAGGGATAGTGTCCTACACTGCTGCCAACTTTGACACCCTCCCCAAAGCTGAGAAATTGTTATTTTACCATGAAAATTTGGGGACATCATCATCTTTATGTTGAAAACATGCATACCAAATTTCAAGTCCAGAAGACTCATACAAAAAAACTTATGCAAGATCTACCAACATGGGATAGCTGTGAGAAAAGTGTCACAGCTGCCAACTTTGACACCCTCCCAAGAATTGAGGAAATTTTTTTTGCCCATGAAATTTTTGGAGCAAAAACATTTTTATGTTGTTTGCATGTGTGGAAAATTTCAAGTCCAAAAGACCCATACAAAAAATAATATTCCAAATCTACCAACATGTGTAGTTTTGAGAAACAAAGGGGAAAACCATTTTACTACTTCCAATTTTGACGCCCTCCTTAGGATTGAGTTTTTGTTGATACATAACGAAATTTTTGGCACAAGATCATCTCTACGCTGGTAACATGTGGGATAAATTTCAAAGCCAAAAGACATACATAAAAAAAGTTATTCCATATCTATCAACATGTGTAACTATGGTAAACAATTTGAAGGTCATATTGAAAATGTCAAAATATCTTTGACACCTCATGCTTTTTCATTGAACTCAATCATGTGAGTAAGCCACCAAACATAAATGCTTCTCAAAAAGATCAATAACATCTAAATGAAGAAGTGAAGAGGTGTTCCATGCAGAAGAATCCACTTGGCCATAAAGTGTGCATTAGACACATGACAAAAAATTTCTTCTAAATATCTATTGAACACTATGTAAAGGGAATGGTGTGTGTGATTTGTGATAGACTGAATGTTGAGACAATCCTCAAAACAAAGACTGTTGTATTGTGGGATGCATGAGTGTTGATTCACATTGGGCATACATGATGAGTGATTAAGAGCAAAACGATTTTTCATGTATGCATATGGGCTTGTGTTTTGGCGACCCTTCTCTCTCCTCTCTGCTCCAGCGCCTTGGCCCCCTTCTCTCCCCCTTGCTCTGTTCTAACCCCTACTCTACTGTTGTAGCTAGCATCACGCACTCTAAAAGTTTATGATGGCAATTTCAAATGAAATTCATGCTCGCATCATAGGTTTGAGTGAAGGAGGATTTACAGGAGTTCAAATTGTAGCTACTATTGGAGTTCCTATTAGAACAATTACAAGGTTAATAAAAACATTTAGAGAAGATGGAACCTACAAGCGCAAACCTTGCGGTGGAAGTCACGCTAAAAAGCTTAGTGATAGAGATGTTCGTAGTATTGTGCATTACTCAAAAATTCATCGTTGCTCTTCACTCTCAGAGATTACCAATGCATGTCCTACTCAAGTGTGTAGACGTACTATTCAAAGGGTCTTACATAAAAATGGCATTTTTAGTCGAATTGGAGTCAAAAAACCTTTTTTGACACCTTGTCGCATGTCTCAACGATTAGCTTTTGCTCAGAAGTACCATGGATGGAGTGCAAAAGAGTGGGAGCGTGTTGTTTGGACAGATGAATCTACTTTTGAAATTGGAAAAAATTCTCCGCAAATTCATGTTTGGAGAAGTGCATACGAGCGTTATTCATCAAGTTGTCTAGCTCCTACTTTTAAAAGTGGAAGGACTTCTTTAATGATTTGGGGCGCATTTGCCGGAGGACAAAAGTCAGAACTTGTCTTCATGCCTAAAGGTCAACGTTCTGCTAAGGATTTTATAGAAGTGGTTTACGATGCCAAATTGGTTCATTTCATGGGTCAAATTCCACAAGGAGTGCTTATGGAAGATAGGGCACCCGTCCATAGGAGCAAAATATGTGAAGAATGGAGACAAAGCCACCTTCTCGAAAAGCTCAACTGGCCTGCAAACTCTCTCGATCTCAATCCAATCGAGAACGTTTGGAGGATGTTAAAAGATGTTGTGCAACATGGCAAACAATGCCCTAGAAGCTTAGATGTGTTGAAGGTAGTTCTTGAAAGAGAGTGGAAGTTAGTCAATGGTACAAAACTCCTTCAACTATGTTATTCTATGCCCTCTAGGTTACTAGCAGTGATTGATGCTAATAGAGGACATACACGTTGGTAGATATGGAATAACCTTTTTGTGTACATCTTTTGGCTTTGAAATTTATCCCACATGTTACCAGCGTAGAGATGATCTTGTGCCAAAAATTTCACTATGTATCAACAAAAATTCAATCCTAAGGAGGGCGTCAAAGTTGGAAGTAGTAAAATGGTTTTCCCCTTTGTTTCTCAAAACTACACATGTTGGTAGATTTGGAATATTATTTTTTGTATGGGTCTTTTGGACTTGAAATTTTCCACACATGCAAACAACATAAAAATGTTTTTGCTCCAAAAATTTCATGGGCAAAAAGAATTTCCTCAATTCTTGGGAGGGTGTCAAAGTTGGCAGCTGTGACACTTTTCTCACAGCTATCCCATGTTGGTAGATCTTGCATAAGTTTTTTTGTATGAGTCTTCTGGACTTGAAATTTGGTATGCATGTTTTCAACATAAAGATGATGATGTCCCCAAATTTTCATGGTAAAATAACAATTTCTCAGCTTTGGGGAGGGTGTCAAAGTTGGCAGCAGTGTAGGACACTATCCCTGGAACTACTAAACGGCCAATTTGAATGTCACCCTATTGTATAGTACATCGTAATGGTGCAAAATTTAGAACTCTTATGATGCAAATTTTTTACACCAAGTGAAGTCAAAGTTTGCTATTCCTTTACGAAGGACAAGGAAAAAAATCTCTTTCTCACTCTAAACACCATAATCATCCAATTTGGATGGTCAAAGGTTATGAAAATTCAAGAACATGGATTTCTAGTAATACAGATTAAAATCTTAATGTTGGAAGTAGAAATAAGAATTTTATGTTATTCTCCACTAATGCGCTAAAAATGGGTAGTCTTGGTACATGATGAACCATGAATAAAACAACTTGGTTGTAGCATAATGTTCTAGACCAATGCTACAAGGGCAATCTCTTAGGTTTTTGGAATCACAATTCATAACTACAGGACAACAACAGGATTGTCATCCTTAAATCAAATACTGATTATCTTTTTAAAAATTTAATATCAATAATAATCATAAATTAATAGATTAATAGATTGGCCTTTTAGCAATACTAATAAATAATAATGAATTAATAGATTAAATTAAATATAAAAACGTGTGTCCTCTAAATATCCATTTTCTTTTTCAGCAAAGTATTTTTTGCTGGCCCAAACATGGTTCCTAATAGAATTGTTTTGTTTTACAAAAGATTATTGAATCACCTTGATGAATTGCTCCAGTCTGCATTCTCGATAATGACGATGATTTCTTTCTCTTGTGGACAGTGTCATTCTCCTCGTAGTAATTTCTGGAATGTCACAAGGGTGCACAAGGATGCCAGCTTATTGTGATTGCATCAGAGGTTAATCTGCCAAAAGAAGTGATAGTGAGATGGTCTGTGGGTCTCCATGTGATGTGACTGGGCACTGGACAATCTGGACAATTGCAGCCATGGTCCCAATCAATACGGACAGGCTTTGTTATCGCTCACCTTCCATGCTTTGGCTTGTCTAAACAAATCCATCCAAACGTCATTGATGATGAAAAACGTTGCTTTAGTGGACGACAAACCATTGGACTGGAATCCATTATGGTGGAACCGGAGGGCCCGTCTCCAAATACTCATGTCTTAGCCAAGTGATATCCCCCTACAGATCTCTCTGTCCACAATTGTAAGTAAAATCATCGTACCCCACACCATGCTTCTCATGCAGGCCCATGGCTCTTCATCTCTCCCGGTCAAAGAGGTCAAACGCATTCCTCCAAGGACAAGCTCTTCTCTACCAAGTACAAAACTCAGGCAACCACCTCAAGACACACTCCTATTCTAGGATTCGGTGAGAATGAAGCGTTTCTTTTTCTCTTCATCTCCCATACGCCTAAGCAAGAAATGGACATCGGCTTCAAACCTAAAGTAAAGTAGAATGTTGTGAAGGAAACTTTCTTCTTTCCATTGGTATGTACTTATTAAATCACATGAAGATTTGTTTAGAAATCTACCTTGGGAAGTGAATAATAATAGTATTCTCCCTAGGTTAGACCGGTCTAAAGCCAAAACTGTATGTTTCCTTGTTGTAAATAGCATAAAAGCTTAGTTATGATATGAGATTGATCTCATACCCTATGCTATGGTCAGTTTCGTACATAATTAATTCAAAATGGGGACTTGTCCAAAATTTTGGAAATTTCAAGAGATTTGGCTAGGCGATACCTATGTAATACCAAGGTGACACCCGTGCAAGATCTAGGTGATACTTGTGCAATACCTATGTGATGTCCATTGTGTCGAATCAATGTGACCAAAAAAATAAAATGCTTCGGCACTTGCCTGCCGAAACTGACCGTAGCGTACGGTAGTTGTAATTATTTTGAAAGATAATAATCTCTATATTCTTCTATGTATCTAACCCCTAAATTTCTTTGACAATTTCCCACCAAAAACACTTCAAAACTATTGATTCCAGTGCAATGAGTAAGGAAGGAAACCAAAACCTTAATTTCCAATTTTTAAAAGTTGTGCAAGAAGTAGAGTCTCAAAACTGCCAATTCATGTTTTAAATTTGGTGAGCTTGATATGTTTTAAGATGAACATCCAAATGGTCCATAAGAAGTTTTACACCACATCTTGCACTAGAAAACATAAAAGGTAGAAAATGTGAAGATTCCTAAGTTTTATGTGGAAAAGAAAAAGCTTTTGTGGTACTACCTATGCAACAATGTGTGGCAATGCATGAAAATGTTTGACTTGTGTTAAAATGTTATTTTCACTAACGACAAGATTTTTTTTGACAATGTGGAAGGAAATAATATTAATTTACCTTAAATCTCATACCTAGTATTGAAAATCTCACATTTAAAAGAGAGTCCTAGTAAAAATTTTTGGAGTTGCTTGATGTGCCCGCACTCAAGAAGATTTACTTTGAGGTGCCATAACTTTTTTTCTAAAGGTCTGATGAGAATAAAAATGATCTTCCCATGTACCTCTTCTCTTATTGCATCATGGTACAAAATTTCAAGAATTATGCGTATTAATTGGAACCATGCTGATGCGCTTGAGATATACAAAAGCCCACCTTGGGACTTTTGTCATTTAAGGTTTGAAGATTTCATTAAATAATCAAACTATAAGAAAGAACAATCGAACTATCATGTAAGGTGATTGTTATACATCATGTGATATCATATATTCCATAATACAAATACAAGAGTAGATGCATGTCATCTCCGAGAAGTCAAAGGCAATCCCGGTGCAAAACCTTGTCGTGGCGTCATGCGTTATACCCCGTTCCAATGCAATACCCCATTCCAACGCAATACCATGTCTTGGCATGGTTCCCCTTCCCCCACACAATACTCCTTTCCAGCATGGTACTCCTTCCCAATGCAATACCATGTCTCAACATGATTTTCTTTCCTAGTTCTGGTGCGGTTTGAGAATTCATCGGACTAATTTCACTCAATGAATTCCGGCACGAAACTCTTTAGGATCTCAAGACAACAAATATATACACACATGTAAAAATACTATATTATTTTCATAGGACCATATGATACACCATATAACACCAAAACCTCCATACCTCTAACTACCTCTTATTAATGAAGATATCATATCTCTTATTTTATCTTATTGCATCACTACATTAGTCAAGTTTGTTCTTAGTGTCAAACGGGTGGATGGACTCAGTCAATTGATATCACGTAAAAAAATGATATACGAGAGTCCAAACAATCACTGATATTTTGAATTACTGAGTTAACAATCACAGATATTTGAATGACTAAGTTAACAACCACTGATATTTGAATTCTATTTACTATGTAGAGAACCCACAAAATTGCAGGTCTCCAACAACATGCTTCGGCTAATGCCATCACGAGAAAGTGAAAGCATGTGCACTACGAATATGCCTGTGCAGCGCATGGTGAGGCTGGGCATAAAATCAACAGCATAGGTGCTAGAGGAGTGCCCCATCATAAGAGTGCCCCATCATAAGACACTGGTACTAGCATCCGATGGGCGTTCCCTTACGCTAACGAAAAGGGCAGCTAGTAGCACTGGTGAAATCCTTTTCCAAAGCAGACATTCGCTTTGACAAAATTGTCCTTACCCTAGCGACAAGTGAAAGATGCCTTTTCCAACCATGTCACAACTCACAAGATCCAAACACATACTGAGGCAGAAGCACCATACACAAATATCATATGGGTGACACAAATATCATATGGGTGACACAAATATCATAGGGGTGACACAAATATCATATGAGTACTTCCATACCACTAACAAATATTAATTACGCACCTCAGTACTATCCATTGTAGGTCATTGCAGAGTGCCTTTTCAGACATATTTCACATGGCCATCAAGTGGTTGGGAGTTTGGCTTCCTCAGTTTTGCTTGATGTTACATGCACTTTCACTTTAGTGTTAATTTTGAATTGTGCTAGGTTTGTTTCTCCCGTGAGTTTGAAGTCAAGAACTCATACAACATAGAATACAGAGTGTTGGTGAACATGTGAGCACAGTGCATGACAGTGGGTATGTGATAGAATAAGTGACAATGTGTAATCAATGATACAGATGTTCCTTTTTCTGTCATGGCATTTTCCTGGACTTCGGGCAGTGGTATGCTACTTGGGCTTGACCTTCAGTGACTAATAGCATTGTTCCCAGGGCGTCCCAGCATTACATCTTGATTTGAATATTAGTAAAGAAACGAGTGTTTACATTGCGGCATAGTACTTCTAGTCTATGAAAATAGAAAGAAGATGTTCCTCCATGCTCAGCAGCTCCTCACTATTTCTGTGCAGTTTGCTAATTCTAATGTAATTTGGAATACCACAGCAATGTACTCGTAGAGCAGACAGTCATTGTTCTGGACATGTTAAAAGTTGAGACAGTCTAACATAGAAGTATCTCTCGCTTTGTTGGTAATCTGCTCAAACGTGCAGTTAATCTCGAATGCACACGAAAACGTAGCCCCCAGAAATCATCACCGAAGAACAGTACCTGGACGTTTACAGAGGCGAGGGATGCGATGTGGGATCGGATGAAGATGTCAGCATCTCTGGACCAACACGACAACCCTCCAGCATGAATATCACCTCCGACATAGTAGGTCGGTCAACTGGATCTGGTGCTGTGCACAACAGAGCAACTTTGACCGCCAACAAGAACTCCTCCCACTCTGATGATTCAGGGTCCAAGTCCAACAGACTGGGGTCAAAGAGCTCCGTGATTTGCCCTGTCTGCAGCATCTGTTTCACCCACTTCACAATGTCTTCGTCGTGGGTCGTGAACATGGCAGGCCTGCGTCCCGTCAAGAGCTCCAGAAGAACTATACCTGCATAAACCAGACACCAAGTATCACACTCTCAAATTCAACAGATGTTATGGCTTGAAGCGAGCAATCGAATTTTGCTATCTACAGAGCAGAATCGATCCTAAGCCGGGGTTAATGATGGAAAAATCTCCACATCCGACGTCATCACGCTGGAGTGCAAATTATGTTTGCCTCCATGAACAGATTACTAGTGCTCTTGACGAAGAGCATTACCGAAACTGAACACATCCGCTTCTCTTGTAAGCTGTCCAGCGTTGCCAGTTTCGGGCGAAACGTATCCCATTGACCCTACAGGAGTTGATGAGCACGAAGGATCTGTAGGTGTTGCTTTGAATCGATCTAAGCCGAAGTCAGAAAGGTGAGCTTCAAAATCTGCATCAAAGTGTACGTTATTGGGCTTGACATCTCCATGGATGATAGGGGGATCACATTGTGTGTGAAGAAATGACAGCCCACGTGCAACTCCAAGAGCAATTAAATGTCTCATCGGCCAATTCAAAGCATGGCCGTCCTGTTGTGAGGCTTCTTGAAGCAGCGAGGCAAGACTTCCATTTGGCATGTAGTCATAGATCAAAAGCCGAACATCCCCGTGCACGTGGTAACCTCTTAATACTGTCAAGTTCTGGTGCCTCACTCTTCCCAACATTTCAGTCTCTGCCTTGAAGACATCCTCCTCCATTTGACCATCTGGAAGCCTTCGCACTGATAGGACCGTGCCGTCCTGATATATCAGACAAAGCAATGAAGTCAAACACAGACGTACTCTCGCATCAGAAATGGAAACCTTTAATGAATAAACTTGAACTTAGCATGATTTAAAGCAAGTCCTAGTTCGTATATCGTAGATCCCCTCAAACAACCATACAATGTGTGGGCAACAGAGAGGAAGTATTATTACCTTCAGAATTGCCTTGAAAACTATGCCATGTCGAGTTCTGCTCAGGACGTGTTCCTCGTTGAACTGCCCAGTGGCTTCTTGGATGTGTGCAAACGTGAGTGGCTCGCTAAACATCACAACCTGGGCATCAGTGGACGCAAGTGTCGTACATGCTTTCTCTCGTTTTCGGAAGGCGTGGCATACAACCCCGAGGCAACACAAGAGAGAGAGGAGAACGAGGCCGAGCACACCCCCACCAACAGAAAATCCTACAATTTCCTGTGTACTCCAGCGTCTTCTCTCACGAACGACGCTTCTAGGACTATCCTGTTGTGCACTTGGATGAGGAGAATTAGCTGGCGATCCATCACAACCTACCTCCGTGCAGAGTAGTGGATTTCCAGTGAATGAGGTCATGTTAAACTTCAACAGGGCCTGTGGTACAGACCCCTGAAGGTTGTTGTTCGAAAGGTCGAGAGATTGGAGGTTATTCAAATCGCCCAGAGAAAGAGGGAGATTTCCAGTAAGATGGTTATCAGAGAGATTCAGGTTCTGAAGCAAAGTCAGAGCACCGAGCGTAGATGGGATAGGTCCTTGCAGAGTGTTGTTCTGCAACCAGAGAGTGCGAAGGTTCCAAAGTTCACCAATCTCGCCCGGGATATCTCCGCTAAAATTGTTTCCTTGAAGATTCAATACAGATAAATTCGTGCATTTAAATAACTTCGAAGGAATGCCACCAGACAGTTGATTGGTCCCAAAGTCAAGAACTTGAAGGTTGGATAATTCGCCCAGCTCTTCGGGAACAGGGCCAGTCAACTGGTTGTTACTGAGTGACAACACCATCAAACTGAGGCATCTACCGAGGGACGAAGGTATGTTGCCAGTCATGTTGTTGTTTGACAGATCCAGAATAGACAGGCGTGGATGAGCACCGAGATCTGGAGGCATATTTCCGTTGAGTTTATTTCCCTTCACAGAAAACACTTGAAGTACTCCACCGGAAGCTGCAAAGCCGGTTGGGATTGGACCGGTGAGAGAGTTGTAATCAGCAGAGAAGCTCTCCAGCTTGTGGAGTGCACCGTATGCGAGAGGTACACTTCCAACGAAGTTTTGTCCACTCACATCCAGCCGAATAAGATCCGCGCAGTTGCCTAGCTCTGGTGGAAGTAATCCTGACATATTGTTTCCGCTGACATCAAGGACTTGTAAATGCAGAAGAGCACCAAGAGAAGATGGGATGCTACCCGAGAGTGCATTCTCCTTCAGATCGAGAGTCTTCAGTGGATAACACCAGGATACAGAATGAGGAATTTCACCCACCAGTTCGTTGAAGGAAAGTGATAGGTAGGTCAGCCTGTGCAGGAAGCCAATCTCGGTGGGAATCGTGCCAGAGAAACTGTTATCCCCTAAGGAAAGCCATTCCAAATTGAATACTTCACCCAGAGACTGCGGAATAGGACCTGAGAGGTTGTTGCTAGCGAGTGAAAGGGCTTGAAGTGCCCTCAGTTGACTAAAAGACGATGGGATGGAGGAGGCAAGTCTGTTATTATTCAGCAATAGGGCCACCAGGTTGCTCAGGAGGCCAAGTTCTGGAGGTAAACTGCCCGTTAGAGAATTGCGTGAAAGGTTTAAGATTCTCAGCTGGACCAAACTTCCTAACGTTGCTGGTATAGGCCCAGACAAGTTATTAGCACCCAATGATAAGTACTCTAACAAGGTCGCATTGGCAAGCTGGTCCGGAACCCTTCCACTGAACTTATTTTCCTCCAACCGCAGAGTCTTAAGCCCGATGAGACTCCCAAAATACTCTGGAATAGTACCAGTGAATCGATTTCTTCCAAGGTCAATGACTTGCAGCTTGGTGCAGTTCCTCAATTGTACAGAAATATCTCCGAATAGAATATTGCCACTCAAATTCAAGCTTGTAAGATTGGGCAAGGATCCAAGTTCGGCTGGGAGGTTTCCGTACAAAAGATTTCCTTGAAGGTTTAGGATTACAAGCTTTTGACATTTTAATATGCCCTCAGGAATCCCCCCTGAAAGAACATTATCAGCCACATCGAGTGCTCGCAGATTACTGAGCTTGCCAAGCTCTGAAGGAATACGCCCTGATAATTTGTTTTGTGCCAAGTTCAACGTCTGGAGTGCCTGCAGGGCTGCAAGTTCTGTTGGTATGGTCCCAGATAACTCATTCTGGAACAAAAAAAGATCAGTCAACACCCGGCAGTTGCACAGTGAAACTGGAATTGCGCCAGTCAAAGAATTCGAATGAAGATTCAGTTTGCGAAGCTCTCCTAAATTGCCTATCACATCTGCCAGCCAAAAATGATGTAAGGTCTCTCTCAGGTGGCGAAAACTTCCGAAACATCCCAGGTCGAGCAAATACAAGTATGTGCAGCTGGAATTAAAGAGACCAACGACTTCAGAAACTTCGCCCTTCTTCAGAATTATGCATTTGCACACATACAGTTATACAATACTCAAGCTGAAGAAACTAGTACTTCCACACCTGCTGGTGGCTAGGATATCGACCCAACCCTCGATACTTCTAAAGTAATCATACGTCGGCACTTGTATGGCTGATTATCATTTGATATTATTATCATGAATCTTTGTATATCCTACGTAATGGTGAATTTGACAAGTGATATTAGAGAAAATGATGTGCATACTAACCAACTACCAGAATAAAGGAATATGAATTTTCTCTGTGAAAAGGGACTACTGCTGCAAGACATTATATTTTAGAATGTTGATCTTCGGTTGCGTGTACATTTGAAACATAAGACGTTGTAAACGTGAACAGCTTCTTTCTTGCCTGACGTTCATGATCAACTTTAAAACCGTTTCCGATTATTAGTCTTTTGCACTTTGTCACGGTTGATCACATATTCCTAGAACGATTCAGATGCGCATCAGCATTTTCAGGTGAGCATCGGTTCAAGTAAGAAACATGACTAAAGCTGTTTAACGCAATTGCAAGCATGATTTCTCGTTATCGTCCTTCTATTTCAGCAGTTTTACTAGTGGATGTGTCTCGATCTTCCATCTCACTCGGGTCTACCTCTGTTCAGATGAAACGCTCTCGACACTAATGGACAAATCAATTTTGCTTGCCCTTACAACATGTTTGAAAATTTTGTTTGATATTCCGCGGTGTCGCATGCTATACTATTAAACGGAAGGCAGTGCATTCTAATTCGGAAACATACAGGGAACAGACGGAATAAAGGAGAAGGATACAGAACATCCATTAGAGGTGGCCACGCACCTGAAATGTGGCCTTTCAGTCCAGCTCCAGCCAACCGTAACTCATCAACACGCGCATCTTTGCACACTACACCACGCCAGGTGCATACGGCGGCGCCGTTCTCTGTCGTCCAGTCGTTTAAAACACCTTGTGTATCATTAAGAGCTTCACGAATCTTAAGTAACGCGACCAAGTCCGTTTCTAAACTTTGCAACTCTCCACCAGCGCATACCAACAGAGCTAGGCTTCCGAGCAGAAATAGTGCAAGGCCGAGGGCCGAGAACCAGGATGCCCCCATTACCGATGCTTCAGCGGGTTGTAGTTGGCATTGTAAGCATCTTCGTCTTCAAGAAAATTTATAGCGATTGAAGGCTCGCTCGTAAATTCGCTCGCTCTTCATGCACCACCGGCTTACCCTAATTTGCGAATGACATGGATTCTCGCCTTATCACACAAGGCTCAGATCGATCAGTGGGTGGCCATCAAGACTTCTTTGGTACATAGAACGACTAGAACATGGCGGTCAGGAGTCAAGCTTGTAATGATCGACGGACCATATTTCCTAAACATGATGCTCATGCTTTCTGATGTACGAGATCACTTTAACAAGCATTGTAGCTCGGTCCTCCAATTAGCCTTACAGTGCCTCCATAAAAATCAATAATCATAGTTCCTTCACAGCAAGCTCCAGCGACGCAGTACAAGGAAAGCAATGCAGGTTCATCTTCTCCGCTGACAAGGATATTCTCTCTCCAGCTTCAGCCTGACGATAGGTTTATAAGTATACGCTTAATCCTCCGCACTCTCCTGTGGCATTGCCAAGAGTCCCTAGCCAGCTCGCCTGCTGAGACACAAATGCACATAATCGCGTACAGTAGAAGCTGATTAACCTCGAGGGTCGATTGAACGTCGTCTCTGATTCTACTCAAGCCTATTAGATAAAATCTTAACAAATGTATCAACTAAACGTCCTCCATTCGCCGGCCCTCCGTCTGGACCTCCAAAAACTACCTCACAGCTAGCTCGACGTCCACGAGTATCACACTTCCATGTCTCCCCCCTCCCCCCGGCTCCCTCTGCCATTCTCTACTGTATGCCCGCTCACTTTCTGTCACAGGTACACCGCAGCCAGGATCTTCGAGGATTATTCTCGAAAAATCAACTTCATAGAACGAACCATAGAACAGAATCGCCACCAGCGGGACGAAGGATGCAGCAGAAATGAGAAACTGAAAAGAACCTCGGACAAAATGAAGCAACATAAGCTCCCTCGCCACGCATACATCCCCCGATAGACAACAAGCCGCAGAGGAAGGCGCAAGTGCTCGGCTTGATGCACGAACTCGCCGTACCCGGCAGAGTATGAGGCCAGTATTGGGCGGGTATAATGCGGGTAATTCCTCAGGAGAGCCCGGATATGAGCAACGGTCGCGAGCGGGGGAAGAGGCTGCTCAGACGTCAGTGTGGAGGCCTACAGAGCAGATGGAGCAGCAGTGCAGAAGTGGCGCCAGAGCGCGTGCAGAGGGAAAGGCTTGGAGCTTGGTCCAACGCAGTTCATCACCCCTGCAGCTTCAGGTCATGACAGGCTTTAGTGGAAGACTGACTGTTCTATGCCTTGCAGTGGCCTTTCAATGGTGGAGGCGGGAATTGCCAAACACGTTCAGGGTTCCACAGGAAACGTAACTTAGTCAGCTCAGTTGGAGCGAACTAAAACCGTTCTCTTAAATCTTAACCCTCTCAATTCAAATGGCTTCAGACGACATGTACTCCTGGGCTACACTTCCGTCCCCAAATGAAAAGAAGTCGTACATATATGACAGTTGAAGGTCACGTGGTGGTTTCCCTGCAACCCACCATAGCACATGGAGATAGGCCCGAAAACTGTTCTGCAGCAAATGTAAGATACTGCCGATTAGAAAACTGATCTCCAAATCATGAATGATTGCTGCAAAGTTCCAGGACTTTTACGCCTGTGGACCAGTGGTTTGGGTTCAGTAAAGACCAACTCTTGTGCATCCGATGCAGTAGTTGGCAGTAACTGCCACTGCGGCCATGTTATGCAGAGGAGGGAGATGAAAGCTGGAACAGGAAGATTGAGTTAAGTTACATGGACAAGAAGGCAGTACAAACATATGCTCCCAGTTCCGCCCTATATCCCATGTGCATTAACATTGTCAAGCCAGGAACGGATATCATTTCCTGCACCCAGTCATGAATTTCTTGTCCTGCAGGTAAACTCATAAAAGAATTCAGTCCATTTAACACCATATTCATTAATTATATTATGTTTTCTGTGCAAGGTCATGATGTGTAACACTGAAAAACACAAATTTTGGCTGTAATAGTGGTCAGAAGAATAATTATAAACTCCAGACTGAGTTTGTTGATGATGCAACCTGCCCTGATCCAGTTGCAGGTGATCATTCACTCACATAATGGGTACAAAGGTGAGACGCTCGGAAACGGATCTCAACCACATATGGTTGAAATGTACCATATTTGTTCCTTCTCGCGTGGAAATCTAGCATTCTAGTTTACCACTTTTTTTTTTGTCACGAAAATAACTGCTGGATATTAGACCTATGAATTTAGACCCTGGAATGAACAAATGCGGTTCATAGCGTTCGATAGTCTATCTTCTGTCGGCATTCTATTGTTTTTATGAGGATGATGAGGCAAGGTTATCAAGTACGGAATATATGTATTTGTATTCTGACTATAGTTATATGTATTTTGTTGTATTCTACATTCCGAGTACGCTCGAGTACATGATTGAGTGAGGCAGAGAATATGCCACTTAAATGTTACATACCTTTCTAGCCCTTTTTTTTGGTTGTTGTCCATTTTAGGACATCCTATCTTGTTTTCTATTCTTAGATTTATTTCAGCAGGTACAATATTACATTCTGTAGAGACTCCTTTGAAGACCTTTCTAAAAAAGGTATTACTATTACCATCTAAAAGACATTTAGTAAAATATCTCAGTTGAATAGTATTGGTTTTGGAAAATGTTTTTTTCAAATGTAATTGAGATTTTGGTGCCATGATTGTCTTTTGAAGAAAGTTAAAATATTGAATCGTTTTATTCTATTTATAAACAAGTATAAAACCTTGTCATCCATGACATGGAAATGGCACTCCCGGAGACCCTGTCCCGCAACAATATCCTATTGTGGCACGAGTTCTTTTCGAAGTGGCTAAAATGTATGAACACAAACTAGTATGGAATTTTATGATTGCTTGCACAATGTAACTTTTTTCCCTTAGTTCATAGTGACAAGCCATAAATATAACCAAGTTTGGGTCTTGATGAATTTTGTGCAGGAAGTAGCAAGTGCTACAAAGCTTGTTTGTGTTTACCACTGTGTACTGGCGAAGGATGTTTGCAAGGTCAAGCAAAGAAAGAACTCCCTATAAGTTGAAATTTGTCTCAACTATATAATTTGATGAGAAACGAATAGGTTTCAATCAAGGTTGTCATAAAAGATGGACATGGCCTAAATCCGGCGGTTTGGACAGACACATCTCGGAGGGGGATGCGACGAGGGTGCGAGCGCTTGAGAGGGAGGAGGCGAGCGTCTGGAGGGAGGCGTGAGCATCTAGGGGGGGCACAAGTCTACAAATTTGGGGGGCATTCAAGTTTTAAAATTGAGCTTCCATGTTAGAATAATTCGTTCAAGGCTGATTAAAAAATTAGTGATCACCGCAGTGACAAGTGTGTACAATTTACATTCACTCAATGAAATTTTGTCATTCATGAAGTGTACAATGTGCCGGATAATTGTGAAGCAATAAATATGTCATTTGATTTAAAATCAAAGATTTACAAAAATCGTAATGGCCATTGTCCTCCTGCTACTGTATAGTCTAAACTACTTGACATGTTTACTCATCCTCCTTTACTTCTGCCGTGCCGCTTGGTCCAGCTCCATCATCACGAAGAATGTTACGCCTTGCCCGCATCCAAGTCCGCCGAAATGGACCATCCACGTCAGTGAGATTACACAATATTTGCAAGTTTCTCAATTGAACCAACATTTGCAACGTCGATGGACTATGCTCATCCAAAAGATAGTTGATTGCATCGTTTCTCCATAGCTCTCTCCACTCTGAAAGATCCATCTAGATTGCAAGTCGGCTATCCATGTCCAAATTACCGCAATGATCTGTGATCAGGTTCCCCACTTTGTTCCATATGAGGCCTTGAGGGTGTTGACCAAATTGGAATCAATTGTTCTCGGAATCCCAACACATGTTTGAAGTTTGATAGAAGAAATTCCGCTTGCCTTGGTCACTTGGAGCAGATCCAATGATCTTCTAGCACACCCTCACAATCTCTTGGTGGTTGTGCTCCCATCCAAACATCGCACTGATGTCATTTTTAAACACCGAATGCGTATAGGCACGCCATCTCCAAATCAAATCTTTGCCCCATTGATTGTGGTACCTTTTACCATGAGTGTTCTCGGGATTTCTCTCATGGCTTGGTGGCATGTACAAAGTGAGCTCAAGTACTTCGTACATGCATTTGTGGAACATAAATTTGCAGCATGGGCAAAATCTTCAAACAGAAAATACGCCAATTAAACACATTGGATGGAACTTGTACTGATATGATCCAAGTGCCCATGCACCCTTGGGGCCAAATGGATTGTAACACACGGCGCATTTGGTTCCGTCTAACATCCATGGTGTTGGATTTGGCCAAAGTTTTTTGCCTTGAACTCTCGGCCTCATTTGGAGATCATGGCACGACGTCGCATTGACGTAATCAAAATCCAACTTCGTCCAGTCGATTAGCGATGGATTACTTGATTGCGTTGGCAAGTCAGATGGAAATAAATCATTTGAATTGGCCCAAGATGTGAGGCCAAAATCCCATTGCACGTTGTGCTGTAAGTATTCATTGTTGATCTTCTTGAATTCTATTACAATATGACGACCGCAATTGACACTGAGTATGATTGCCACCTTCCATTGGTAGTATGTTTCAGCCAAGGCTGAAACACAAAGGTGCAATGCATCATTTGCACTCCTCAATGCGTTCACTTCCTCCGTTTTGGTGTTGGTTAGAAATGACAATGAATCTTGGCTTAGTGGACCATTGATGTCCACATCCGGTTGTGCAAATCGGCCCATTAAAGGCACAACAAGTGGAACACGTTGTCGTTTAGCTGATATGCAAATATCTTCTAATATGCCAACCGTTGCAATATCAACGACATTGTTGATGATCTTGTCATCCACCTTGAGTCTCGAGGGCATCATCAACCACAATTCCTTGACTCGCTCAAACTTTGTGCATTTGTTGCCCTTGTTGCAACGAATTCTGCAGATTGGTGATTTCTGTGTCCATCGCCGTTTCAAACATGAAATTTTGGATGATTTCTTGCAATCGCGTAATGAGACCATCATGTTTTGAAAGTTGACTTTGCAACAGCTCCATCTCATTGGTTTGGTTGCCTTGTACACCAAATGATACACCGTGAACTATGGTAGGACTAATATCGGCCACCACTGGTTGCCCCTCCACGATATCTTCTTCCATGTCTACAATAACTTCCATTGTCATTTGAACCCCTCCAATGTTATCCACAAGGTCCATGTATTGATCAACATGGTGTGCTGCAATATTTATCGGCATAGGATTTTCTTCCACTATAGTCTTAGTGGCCTCTGCTATAGCTCCATGTGGTGGTCTTGGGTCGCGAGAACCGTCAGAATCAAAGTTTGGTTTTGATTCAACTATCTTGTACTCTCTATTGCTTGGTTTCACCTTCATTTTTCTTCCCAAGCCACCGTCTCGGAATGTCCTCTGCCTCAAAATGTCCCGCTCCATCGGCATCCTAATATTCTTCATCAATTTTATGGTCATCGAATCCACCACTTATGAAGAATCACCTCGGCATACACCATTTTGCAAATGAAGAGAGGTGCTTCATTGCGTTCCACATGCTTGAGTTTGTATAGAAATTGATAAACTTCTATACAATGTTCAACAAACACTCCATTCAAGCAATGTGTCAAATTTGCATTGTTTGATATGCGATGGTGTCTGTGGCGCTCAAGCAAAAATTGCTTAGTGATGTGGCACTACTCAATGTGCTCCTCGCATGTGGAATATTTCCATGGTTGTGGTTCATCCTCCTAACCTGTGAATGCCAACTTCGTAGGGTTGTTCAAAACATGTAGTCGCTTCTTCATCTTTCCCTCCCCCCGCTTTTGGATTTGATCTCTTTGTCTCTTCCGGTCTGCCGGAGTGAGTGGCGCTTGTGGCGCTAGATTTGCCCCCATTGCAGCCCTCCGATAAACTCAAGTGTGTGTAAAAGCCCACTAAGAAGTCCAGCAATCAGCCACCAAAAGGTAGTTGAAGGCCGGATTCTGTTGTGGGATGATGTACAACGTGAAAATAGTAAGTATGGAGCCCATCCAAGAATCTAGTAATCAACCTTCGTGAGGTAGTTGAAGTCCTAGATTCCTAAGTAGGAAAATCAAAGTGAAGAGGTGTGGGCGCAAGCTTGACTTAAATGGCGGGGGTGCGAATGGGTCTGGGGGGCGCGAACAAATTAAAGAGGAGGCGTGAACCAGTAGGGGAGGGGGCGCAAACGGGAAAGGAAGGCGCGAACAGGGTTGGAAGGAGGCGCAAACGTTTGGCTAGGGTATAGATAGGCTAGAAGCTTGCGCGTCCTCCATTCCTTTTCACGGTGGCTCCATGTCCTGACATGTGAAGACGTGTCTTGCTTGGAACTACACTTTGTGGAAAGCCAATAGCTTGGGGAGGGAGGTTCTATTTTTTTGTTTTGTTTTGCAAGGCACTTGGTTTCCATGTCTTCAAGGCAAGGCTCCGGCAAAAGGCCGGTCTATGAAGATTTGGATGCTCCGGAGGCCATGGACCCTTTAAATCGGTTAAGATTGAATTTTCATACTGATTCTACTCCTTCTAGCTCTAAGGGGAAGAAGAAGAGCAAAAATATCTCTAGCCACAAGAAGGATGAAAATTATCCATCCAAGGAATACACGCAATTTATTTGGGAGGTGACCATTGATAATTACTATCATGTTCGTTCGCGAGATATGTTGAATCAAACATATTTGGAACATGGACGTAAGAGAATCTTGCTACTACAAGCTGATTTAGAGCGTGAATTTTGAAGCCGATTGGATCAATCTGAGCACTTCATAGATTGCATGAACAATACTATTATTCACTAAAATCGATGGCACAACATGAAACTTTAGCTACAACATACATCACGCATGTGTTTAAATGCCTGGTAGAAAAAGCCAAGGGCGAAGATTGGAGCGATACAGAGAAATAGTTTCTCGAGAAACTACAACGGGTTCAATCAGTATGTGCAAAGTTCTCTTGGAATAAAACTAAAATGATGCCTTGGAATGAACAAGCGCTCAAGGCGGCAATGGAACAATACATGCACTTTGGAGTGGTATGGATTCTAGAGAAGGCAAAAGTTGTGTCATTATTTGGTTTTGATGCTCAGGGCGGATACGGCAAGGTGCGAAAAGTGCATATCGCAAATATGCTAAGTATTCCAATCCACATAGAATTTGCGAGGAAGCTTTCAAAGGCTAAAACTAAACGTGAGAAGCATGAGCAACGATCAATCAAGGCTCTTGTTTGCCCTCTTTAGCATCCGGGAGTGATTAAATTTTGGTCTATCCATTCAAAGAGCATCGAAGCCTACACATTGTGGTAGAACGGGGATTGCCTTTGCAAATTCCTCCAATTAAATACCAAGGCGTCAGAGGCAGCAAGCTACACCAAAGTTTTGAAATTGAAGAATATTACCAAGGAATTGTTGCCTTTTGAAAGAATAGAGCAATGTTGGTTTGGTCTTTAATATATGTGATGCACCTAGTCCATAAGGCAAAAATCATCCACAATGATTTAACGCCATCAAAATATTCTACTCCACTTTCCACCACATCAAGTGGAAAATGCATATATAGGAGTGATTGGGGAATGGCAAGCCAAATTGTAGAGAATAAGGCTTCATATTATGGTTTTATAAATGAATGTGATTGCCAAGAAATAAAGAATGCCAAGCGAGGGGTAGCCCCTAAGTTGTTTTTTTGTGTATGGCCCACGTGACAACAATGAGCGCAATTTGGAGCGCATGAAGAGAATGCATCCATGTACAACGGAATCTGATGCATTTTCAATTAAATTTTTGGCAAAGATGATTTGGAAGGACGAGGATTGCAAAGAGCTCTTCAAAAATACAATGGCTGCAATTGCATTCTCAGTGAAGTTGGATGCCCTCGTTCACGAAGACCCCACAACGAGGCCATCACTTGCAAGAGTTGTAGTAGATTTGGTGGATCCCCTCTACAACTTCCAGTCCCCAATAGTTGTTCTAGATATACAATTTAGTGCCATAGTTATGGACATATGTTTTGAGCATTAGACAATGTTTTATTAACATTTTTATTTCTTACATGGCCTTGTTTTTATATTTGCAAAATCAATGTAAATCATTTTTAATCCCTAAATTACCAAGCCATTCACAAACAAAAAACACATCAAAAGTGCTTGTTTCAGTGCAATAAGTAATGAAGAAAACCGAAACTTTTATTTCTGTTTCAAACCCTAGGATCTAAATCAAGACCTAGGTGGTAACATACTCACAAAATTTCATCAACTTTGACCACACGAAGTGTGAGATTATAGTGTTTAAAGTACAACAAAGGGCTCATCTTCTTCCCTACATTTAGTGGATTGGCAGACTTTGACTTCTCCTAATGACTAGTTTTTGCACTACACAAGATCTAAATTTATTACCACCATATTAAGCATGACATTAGTTCCTAGTTCATCAATTTTTAGATGTAAATAAAGGGAGTAGCATATTCAAAAATATTGTGCAAGGAGTGGAGGTTCAAAGATTGGCAATTCACGTTTTATTTTTTTGTGAAGTTAATACATTTTAGAATGAGAATCCAAAGAGCCAATGAAAAGGTTTACACCACATAATGCCGTGGAGAAAATCAAAAGTAAAATATAAGAAGATCTCTAGGTTTTATGTGGAAAGGAAGAAGATTTTTTGGTACCCTGCCGGACAATATCCGACAATGTGTGAAATTGTTTGACTTGGCTTGATACGCTATTTTTCTCAAAAGACACAAGATTTTTTTAGATAATATGAAAGGAACTAATACTCTTTCCTATTAATGAAAATCTCACATTAAATAGAGGGTCCTAGAAATAGATATTGGAGTTGTCTAAAGTGCCCGCCTTCCCCCTCCGAGATGTTTGCGCTCTCCTTCCCAGACACTTGCGCCCCCCTTCTCTCTTATAAATATTGCCGAAGAGGGTCATGCAACACTTCATTTTAAGCGTTGGCATGTAGCCCTCGAATTCCTCATGGGCTCCTTGCTCGAGACTAAGTGGATTGCATTGGCCTTTGGTTACTGTCTACACATACCATCATTTGTTTTACACCTCACGTACTAACACTTGCAGACTATGGATCATTGTACTTGTACAAAGGTATGAAGCATAGCCCCCCAATATCAACAACCAACACCAGAGTGGGCCCCGTGGTGGACGTTTGTAGACAAAGATCATATTAAATGTGTGTGATGTAAGGAGAATTTTTGTTACAAACAACAAAGAGCTTTTAAATACTACGGATATGGTCTAGGTTCAAAGAAGTGCCATTGTCCAAAGACCCCTAAACCGGTTTTCATACGCTTTGCTAATTGTGGTGGTGTAATACCGAAAAGAATGAAACATGCGGAAATATATGGTTCATATGCTACTTCATCCGCAGCCACTGCCGCACCATATTCTAGTCAATCTATGCATGATGGGCAGTGTGTAGAAGTGCCGGTCCCTATGGATGAGGAGAGAAATTCAGCCAGGATCCCTAGAAAAGGTGACTCTTGTACTCCAAGGACTATGTGGCAATAAGGCATGATGGAGACGTATCAAATTAGGAAGCAACAAGAATTAGATGAGAAATGGGCAGCCTTCTTCTATGAAGCCAATGTACCATTTAATGTGGTTAGACACCCAACCTTTATTGCAGTAGTGGAAGCAACCTTGAAAGCGGGTTTTGACTACCATCCACCAACGTATAATGCAATGCAAACCAAGCACATTGAGCCAGCAAAGAAGCATGTCTAGATGCAAATTGAAGAGAAAACAAAGCATTGTATCAGCCTATATGGTGCAACTATTTGCTCAGATGGATGGGACAACGTTGTTCATCGGCCATTGATGAATGTGATGCTTGTGTATCCCGTGGGAGATATATTCCTTCGTTCCATCGATACAAAGGGGAACAAGAAAGTCAAAGGATATATAGTTGGGAAATTGAAGGAGTACATCGAAGTTGTGAGACCACATATTGTGGTGTAAATTTGCTCTGATAATGCCAGTGCAATATTGGGAGCAATGGACCAGGTGGTAGAGGGTTCTCCACACATTTATAAGCAAGGTTGTGTAGCTCACATCATTGATTGCCTCTTGGAAGATTAGGGCAAGGAACCAACCTTCAAGCAGTTGATTCTCATGGCGAAACGTATATGCGTTTATATACAAAATTGTCACATAACATTGGCGTTGTTTCGCCAGTTCATGCCAAAATTGTCTCTAATCTTGCTGGCAGAGACAAGATTTGGCTGCCAATTCTTGATGATTAGTTAACTACTTAAGGTGAAAGCGGCACTACTGCAAGTGGTAGTCCATGAGAAGTGGAAGGAATACATGAATACTTTTTTCGATCACCAAAATGAGCTTCGTACACATGCATTGGCATGTTTGGTCAGGAATATTATTCTTGACCAGACATTTTGGGTGCGTTGTGAGAACTTTGTGTATCTCCTAGAGCCAGCTATCGTGACTTTCAGGACCTTTAATGGACAAACTCCGGCAATGGGGAGGCCATGGTTGGCCATGAATAATCTGAGGAAGCATGTATTTGGTTTACGGAATGCACAATTCTCACTTGATCCTATTATAGCAACCCACTTTGAGAAGAAATTTAAACGGAGATGGAAGATCACTAGTAGAATCTGGTGTTTTAACGATTGCCACTTCACAAGTGCAAAACAGTCGTATGTGACATGGCACGACTTGTATACAACTGTTGCAATCGTAAAACAGGCACAATTGTCTTTGAGTCATCTCGTAGTCGTGCCGCAATTATTTGTATGTACGTAGTCATATTTTTACGACTTGAAACTTTCCATCCACACGAAAATCATCCTCTGCCCTTCAAAACTTTCACTACCTCAATCCCCCTTGCCCTTCTTTTTCTTCTGTGGCAAGAAATCTTTTGCACGGTTTCCAATGTTGCATTAAATTTTCTCAGACACATGATTGTCAAGGCGGTCTAGTTGTGCCAAGTGTCATAATCTCATAGGAGTAGAATTCATTTTTAATGTTTGATTTGAATGTTCACCACGCTGTAAGAGTAGTGATGTAGTTGTCCCGCAGTTGACCAACAATTGTATTATCATGGAAATTGAGTTGTTTGCCAGTTATCCCGCAGTTGCACAACGATTTTACTATCACACAATGACCTAGTTGTAAAATAGTCGTGAAGAAGTTGTGTAATGGTTATCACACACACACACACACACAGATATCACATCAATACTTACATCACCTTAAACTTCGGATCATCGACACCTTCACAAGTAACAATCCCATTCAAAAGCACCATTCCTTTAGGGTTACTCACACAACTACAACATTCCTTGCAAGTTGAACTCCAATCCACACAACAATGTTAAACACAATCACAATGTAGGAGAGAAGAGAGCAAATTGGAGGAGACTAGAAGAACCTGCACAAAATCGCTACAACTGCAAGAGTTTCTAGGAGTCTTGGTTGTGGACAGAGGGCGGCGGGCGGAGGTTAGCCGTCACACATTATGTTGATCTCAAAATGCAGGCATAGTCGTTTTGTAGTTGTATGTACAATTGCATATATGAATGTTCGACTAGTGATAGTTGTTTTGTAGTTGTATCTTAGTAGAAAATTTAGTCGTAAAAGCCTTCACCTCACTCGTGTGCCATGACCCAAACCACTACACCAAGGCCGTGGTGCCTTGGTCGTCACAAGTATCTAATTTGCTCCACAATTGATCGTTTTGTCCACATTTTATTAAATATCCTCTTATTAAGTTGAGTGGGATGTTTTATATGTGTGTTTAGGAGGTATAATACATTGATGCAGTCTGTGAAAATGTGTGCCGGTTTGTTGGGGTATTACATGGTAATTATTTTGAGGGGTTTATAGATAGCCATCATTTCGGCTCTCGGGATATTTTGGAGTCTGTGTAATCTTTTGGCAAGATTAATTTGTTTGGTGGGGTTGTATATTCCATAGCCGGCTTTTTCCCGGTGCTAGTGTCCTAGACATACTTTGGTTGGTTCTTTGAAAGATCCATTGGTATAATAACTAAAATTGAGGTCAAATTTTAGAGGGGTGTGAGTTTGGTATGTCGGAAGTAAGGTGATTGGGGGGGTTGATGGTATAAAGTGGTTAATAGATGGGGTCTTAGACCATTTTTTTATTTTGGTTTATAAGGATTAGTGTGGGTGTGGGTGGAGCAATTGCCGTATATACTTTATTGATGATGAGATTTTTTGCGATTATTGTGAGTTGAGCGAGGTGTTCTGATGTTTCAATTGCTCGGTTTTGATAATGTATACAAAGTATACGTAGAGACGTTGATGGTTCAAGTCTAAGTTTTTGTATTCCTGGTGGTGTAGTGGGTTCTATATACACCATTGAATCCGCTTCAAATAGTGCTATGATATGGGAGTTTGGGAATGGACCCAAGTGTGGATTGCAATTTTGTACCAATTGATTTTGGGTATGATAATAAGAGTTGTGGTGTGGTTAGGGTTGTTGTGTGCCGCTAGGCGCGCCCAATGTATGGCTTGTTGTGTTTCTTTGTCATTGTGGGGGTATGCAAGGCATATTCCGTTCCATCGATAGCCGAATGCTTTCCCAAGTGAGCCAAATATTCTGTCCCTTTCGAATGGGGAATAAAATTTTGAGATATTTATGGAGCATGTGACGAGGGATAAAAAGTATGAATGTATCATATTTAAGGATGTAATTTGCAATTCTAGTATAGGGGCGGGTAATAAGTAGTGTGCATTTTTAAGGGGGTCATTTTTTGATATGTGGTGTTTGTATCTTTGGTATAGTCAAACAATTTCGGTCTCAAATGGTTGAGGTGAGGGTTCAATTTTCATGGGGGTTTGTATTGCGGTATGGTATTGGTTCCACAACCATTTTAGTCTAGCAACCGGTGTAGTAATTAGGTGTCTACCGTCTTCTTCATATATGGAGGCATTGTCATGGTGTATCTTTATTGTATTTGTTTGTGTAAGAATGTCTATTTCAGGGTTACATTTGGTCATAAAGATGTTAAGGAGGGGGATGATGATAGGCGGTGTAACAAATCTAATGTCTCTAAGTTGTGCTTGGAGGTGATATAGTTTTATGCTTTCTAGATTGAAGTTGTTTTGGACGTTATGGTAGTATTGTTTGAGGATTTTGGTGTTATGGAGTGAGGTGTTGCAATTGTGCCAAGGGAAGAGATTTCTTTGCAATAGCCATTTACTGTAGATTGTGTTGTTGTGTTGCCAATGGCACATGTATGATGCGTCCTTTTTGCTTATTTTGTTGGAGTCTATATATTTCCTATGTTTGTGGTTGGTAATGTTGTTGATAGGATATGTGGGAGGATTTTTTAGTATGTGTGGTGGTGGGAGGGGAAGGGATGGGTGCGGTGGATTAGGGAGATTTGGTGGAGAATTATTGTTGGATTGGGTGTTATTGTTATTGATGATGTATGGGTCTTTTGTGTGCGAGGTGGAGCGTGGGTGGGGGGGCATGGGGTAATGCATGTAGAAAGGCATGGTAGATGGCAAAATAGTTGTTTAGCAACATTGAGTGCACTTTTTAGAAGCTTATGTGGAGTACCCTAGAACGCTCTATAGTTATTGCGGTTAACACATTCGTAGAATAGATTATTTCTTCCACAGCCTGAAGGACACGTACTCTAATTTGTGCATCCTTGATTTTTTGTACAACGTTCTCAGTCCACATCTTTGATACATGCCATAAACATACGATAATGGTAATCGTGGCCAAACCTAGTTATGTCCTTCTGTCTTGATTTTGCTGTGATGATAATAGCAACTAGAATCCCATTTTTCCATTTTTCAAAGACTACGACAATATATAAAGAATACTTTCATATCAAAGGTGAACACATTGTACATTAGGACAATCGTAAAGAATATGGCATCCACAAATAAAGTCCTATTTAATAACAACGTTGATTATAACAAAGTACATAACTAGGCTGTAAAACATATGGAAGGATGGAAAACTTAGGTTCGTTTGTCCCGAAAGTGGCGTCCATGGACATCTGTTGTTGATGTCCATACTTGACCATCATATCCAGTTGCCAAGGGGTTTAAATGGCAATACAAAATGGTGCTTCTTCTTTGTCCGACGGTGGCACTTCATGATGTAGGTCAAAATTCCCAAACTCTTTGCAATTAAAGACGCAATTTGCATTCTCTTCCTTCCATAGTCTCACACTTAATGGGTCACAAACATGTTTTTCCCACAATTGACCTGCTCTTTTCTTTCCCAGGATGGACACATTGTCTGACATAATAAAGGTACACGATATGTCTTTTCTTGCACACTCATATACCTCTCTCCAATGCTCAACTATAATTTAAGCCGGACTAAATCCTAAAGCTAATTTGGATCAAATTCACTCCTTTGTGCACCATGATAGCCTAGCTCCTAGAGAATGTCAAAAGCCAATGAAAGATTTTTGATGACTCGGTGTTGGGTAGAAAAGAGTACGCTGTGAAAATTTGCATGGAATTTGGTTGCGACTAGGAATGGATGGCTAGAGAGTTTAAGGGTGTCTTTGATTCTTCCGATCTTCAAATCTTCAAGTCTTTTAGCTGCTCCCCGTTGGCCTATCCTATAATGGCTCTAAATAGGTTTAAGGATAAGAGTAGGATAATAAGAAACCACAGGCTTCGGACGTGTAAAACAGGACGGCCAGACCACGAGCTGAAACCGTCCAAAAGATGGCTCCTAAATTTTAAACCCACGATGACCAGCAATTGTGCCTCATCGGAAGGAACGACATAATGACCGTGTAGGTGATCAACCCCACTTTGCCGCAACAATGTTTACAAAGCTAAATGAAAAACAACTAGTCTTCAAAACCGGTTGGGAATAACAAATAAAGACAACGAGCCTCCAAAGTTGGCTAGGAATAACAAGCCAAAAGCCACAATACACGAGTCCTCATGTCTTCTTATCTTCAAGTCTTCAAAACATTAAAAAAACTCCCGAAAAATAACTTCTATACTAGTTGTGAATTTCAAAATAACGCCACAAATGGTTTAAACCTTCAAATTATAAGTATAATAGCCTTTTGGAAAGCAAAACCTCTGCCCTCTCTTTGGATGGCCTTGGGTTTTTACAATTTGAAAACCTTCTTAAATTTACAATTCATCTCTAAATCTCAATTGTAATAAGTTTCTAGAAAGCTATTATAATGATACAGAAATCTTTGAAAACTCAAAACAAGATAAAAAAACACAACAAAAGTTTTGGCTTGTCAAAACCTCTGTCCTCTCAATGGATGGCCTTGGGTTTTCACAATTTTAAACCTTCATAACTTTTGCAATACATCTTCAAATCCAACTTGCAAACACAATTTAAAAATCTCTCAACACAAAAAACAGTCTATCAAAATTTAAATTCCTAAAGACTCATGCTCAATGAGCTACATCCAGTCAAAATTTGGCTTGAAACCCTCCAAACTCACCCGCATACACACACACTTGAACACACAATAAAGAAGTTCCTCTCTAATCCCTTCTCCTATCTAAAGTGGAGGTGGGGCACATAGCATATGCTCCCTTATCTAAAGCCCCACCAAAGATATTTATCCTTTTTCTATCCACACTTTCCAAATCATCCAAAATCCTTTATGAATTTATTTTATTGAAAGGCAAAACATGGACCTTCCAACATCTAAATAAGTAAAAATAAAATAGATAAACATTAAAAAAAATTACCAAGAGTAGTCACGCCCCTCTTGTGGATGCATTAAAGCGTCAATTTCTTACTTTCAATCGCCAAGCCGTAGACTTGGTTGGAGAAGCAGTGGTCATTGGTCGCCCGTCTGTCCGGGTTCAAAACCAATCAAGGTTGTCGAGCGACTCTAGCGGCCCACGGCTTAGCTCGCTAGTGAGGCAGGAAATTGGACCGACCAACCGGCTATCTACTCCCTGAGCTGTGCATGTGACAAGAGTGGTATAGCATCCGCATGCAAACAGACGCTCCATTACCCTCAAACACTAGTTCTCACCACAACAAAGCCCTTTTGCCTCAACTCCTAGCTTATTAAAATCCAAACATATCAAGCTTAATAATTACATCTACATGATGGAAGAATTTTTATTAGGACAACAGTTGTCGTTCCTTGTTGATGTGATCCATTTCATGATACTGAATCTCGCAAAGTGAGTTGTCCATGTACAAATGTTTTGCCACAAAGTTGCATTGACAACTCTGTTTTGACGTCAGCTCCGCTTGTACTCGACCAACTAGTCTTTTCTACCTGCCATTTGAGTCCCTTGCATGGATATGGAAGAAGTTAATGTCTTTTCCTCACTTTCCGATCCATCCTGGAGCTCCTCCACGAGTAGAACATCATGATTTTGCAACATCTCCGTATCTACGACCTCCCGCACAATCTTTCGTGTTTCTTTTGCAGCCTCTTTTTCAGCCTTCCTGGTAGCCTTCTCTTTTTGTTTTAGGGCTAGTTATTGGTTAGTCGAGAGCTTCTTGTTAATGGCACTTGCAAAGATCTTGTCCACTTCCGTCTTTGCGTTAGCTGTCTTATCTGCCGGCCCGTATTCCCACTGAAACCTATCAAGTATTCTAGAGTTTATGTATCTAAAATGGTCTTTTACATGAAAGATATGACAATTTGCAAATTAGACTTTAAATCTACTAAAAAAACAAATGTTAAATTATCTTTAAATTTGAATGCAATGCTTGGAATATGACAAGTTTATAGACATCAAAAAAGGCGTACCGAATTAATCGTATGAAGCTTGTCTATTTTGCATTCTCAGCAATTCCTTCTACGTGACCGGCTTTGGCCCTCTCATTGAAGGTGCATGGAAGGTCCCATATACTTTGCTCTCCAGATATAAAATCTTCAATTCTATTCCAAGGAATAATGGTTGTCTTAGTAAACCTCAGTTTGCCAAGCCCATTGTTAGCTCTTTCCTCCCATTGTAAGTCTATCCTATCAAAAGGAACTACTCGGGGGTTTGCAGAAGTGCACGAAGGTTTTATAATGTCATGTCACGTGTCTTTGATCCTATCTTTGTCTCTATGGAAATTGTCCTGATGTTGTCCTCTACATATAAAGTTAAGGGCATCAATAGCATGATAATAATATGACATAAAATGGGTTCAACAAAAATTTCCCCAAGGTTGTTCTACCCTAAATGTTTATCCAATCACGGTGATATAATATACGTTGTTGATGGTAAGGTATACAATGTGTCATTTGGATATCTTCTATGAAAGACAACTCAAAAGGAGGAGATTTGACATAAATGGATTATATCCAATCTGAATGCCTGTGGTTGTACGGCACGAATTTTGCCTGTGGGGACTTCGCGCCAATGCAATTGTGCGTCCTAGTCTCTTCTTTAAAATGGTGAGTGACTCTTTGCAATACAATGATCCATCACCATTGCAATGGTTGTGTTGTGGTCGTATCTTGGTCATATCATGGTGGCGTCCTTGTCTAACGAGATCCAAGTATAAAGGGAGTGCCTACTTGCTCTTCAACAATGTTGTGGGAGCTTCCACGAGAGCTCGGCAGTGTCAACAAAGCTTCACAGTGAGTCCGTGGTTGAGTTGTGGATTTTAGCAACTAAAACTAAGACAACGAGGATGTTGTGATGGTGTCAAAGTTGAGGAGCTTGTGCTGTGAGTATTGTGCCAATCCTGAACTCAAAATCCAGTGCCAAATCCCAAAGTCAAACCGTGAATGAGGAGCTAAACCCTAAACTCCTAATCGGCGAGGGCTGCAGTAGAGAACGCGAGGGCGAGGACTTGCACAGAGAAGACGCGGGCTCTCCAATCTCGGGCTCTCCAATCAGGACTTGGGCTGTCCTCCGAGGGTTTGGTCGGGAAGACCGCAGGTGACATGGCCGGGGACTTGATGCGGGGCAGGAGACTTGATGGGGGGCAGAAAGTTTTGGGCTCGGGCGCCGGGCAGGAGACTTGATGGGCGGCAGAAAGTTTTGGGCTCGGGCTACGTGCCATGGGGCGAACCTAGCCCATCATTGCGGAGATCCCATAGAAAACGTCCTGGCTTTTAATAAAAACCTGAAAAGGAACTAAAAAGAATCATAATATATGGATGATTCACATCGGTCGGTAAGGCCAAAGACTTCTGTGCGTGAGTTTTTTTTTTCAACCAAACCGAGGAGGAAACAGAGACTACTACATCTTTCAAGGTATTTCTGAATGCTTTTTCTGGTGAAACAGAAACCATGGTTGTGTCTGTGTCACTGAAGCAGTCTCATTGAAATTTCCTTCATTGCTCCATCCTCTGTCCACAAATTTCTAAATTTTCATGTGAGAATGCAACACAGTAATAGCTTCATGAGCATGTCATTTTCCCAGTCGACCTACAGAAAAAAGATTATACCATTCTATTGTCCAAAAATTTGTCACCATGGAAAATCTACGTGTGTAGGCCCTCTTCATCAATTCATATAAGAACCCTAGTGCACCAAAAATTTCACACTTGTATTTACGACGGAGTTTTCTGACCCCATTGATTCTTGCAAAAGTTAACCCGACAACAAAAATAGAAACCACCGATATAGAGACAGGATTTTCCTCATCCATAAGATGGGATCATGGTGTTCACATGGTTGGTGTTAATGTGGGGGCTTGTCCAATCACTTGATATAAACCTCGCCACCTTCTCGAAGATGCAGCAAACTATTTGCCAGTGCTACTAGGTTCATATGCCATGGTGGTATACTCAGCTCCATCCTCTATTCACACTGTGGATGCAGATGTTACACACATCAAAAAAACCTCACAGCATCAACAAAATCGAGTGCATGTGCTCCAAAAAGAAAGGAACAAGGAACGTGACGATTGTATGAAAAACATAGCAGGAACCCACATCAAGAGGCCCGATCATTCAACTTCCACTTCCAAGTTCCGCTGTTGAAATTTATGCAGTGAAATTGAGTCATGCACCTCCAGAGACAGAAGGCTGGAGATCTTGACCCTTCAGTGCCTACCAAAACAAAAGGTGTTGGCTGCCATAGCTCATTACACCTCAAATGGATCACTACTAAGGGATCAAATTGTATAACTCACAGAAGAAAGTTCTCCCAGCACCATGTTTGGATACCCGGCGTATAAATTCTATCTAAAATAAGTCTTGAACATAATTTCTATTCTGAGCCTGGGCACCTTGAAAAGGCCGTGAGTACACTACACATGAGTAGCGGCGAGAGCCCTAAACCAAAGCATGAATTAGTGTTGATTGTGTAGTCACAACGGTGAGAAGTGCTCACCAAGCATGAAGGTGGTCATCCCCACTCCACAGGCGCGAGTGCAGGGTAGCCCTGTTCGGGAGGTGGGCGAAGAGACAGCGGGAGATCCCTCATCAGAAAGTTTGCCAACGCTGATTCTGGAGGTCCTTTCAATGCTTCTGCCACATTCCACATCACTCCATGACCCAACTCAGTTGACTGTATCCATGTTGCTACACCCTAAACCCTAAGAGGAGAATGGGATTCCTGTACTCACCGAAAGGAGCAGGGGCTGCTGCTGATGGGGGTGGTGCCGGATTGTGAGCCGGATGTTCAAACCTGCATTCGCTTCCGTATTGACATGTTCCCTGGAACAAAGGAACCCAAACATCCTACATCAATTCGAGTCACGGCTTGAAGGGAACAAGTGTGAGAAACAGATGCAAGAAACACCGGCTGACCGTGCGCAAGAAGAAGGAGCAAGGCGGTCGGACACCATCCTGGGTCGATGATCCAGACTCCTGCTCTCCTGCACAGGATACAATCCAATCGAATCGTGAGAAACTATGAAAATCCAATCCAGATTCGGAAACTATGAATCAGTGATTACCTCCATAGGAATCGAACCACTGTTTCTTGGCACGCTGGTGCGAAATCCCCTGCAAATGGCGCTTGCGCGACGCCGGCGTGTCGTAGAACTGCTTGTCGCAGTAATCGCAGTAATACTTGTGCGCAGGCATCGTCACGCGCAAAATGAAGACAAATTGCTCACTCAACTTGAACCCCAACCCAGGCTAACCCTAATTCATCCAAGAGTCGTGCCAGAAAGAATAAAGTAAAATCACACAAAAATAGAAATGAGACATGCAAAGTGCTGCTGCTTGGACAAGTGTGTAGTCAGGAGCAGGCTGGGTGACGGAGAGAGGCTGGAGAGCGTTCGCCATGGCAAGCCGGGACACGGTGGTGGTGTTTGATTTCGACTGGAGCTTGATCGATTGCAATAGCGATACATGGGTGGTGGACAAGCTGGGCGCCATGGAGCGCATGAAGTCACTCCGGGATTCTCTGCCCTGGACGCAGCTCATGGTACCGTGTTCCATTCACTCACGTACTCGTCTGCCCCTCGATCTTTGCTCATTTCAGGGGATGGTGGTGTGTTGTTTTAAATGTGGGGTTTCCTTGGGAATTTGGCTACTGCAATGGATCGAGCAGCTTGGATCAGCGGTTGCTATTGGAACGTAACTAATTCTGCTGCTGTGAATTGGGCAATGAAGAACTGATCTCCGCGAGAAGTCATCCTCTGGTGTTGTAGGACAGGATGATGACGGAGCTCCACAACGACGGGCGGATTCTGGAAGAGATCGATGCGTGCCTGCGAATGTGCCCCATGGAGCCAGAAATGGTGACCAGTGTCAAGCTTGCGGGGCAGCTTGGGTACTTCTTCTTCTGCAACCACCTTGATGTGCGCAGCAATCCATCCGCATTTAACATTGTCGTTGTCTTCATCGGGTTTCCTCATTGAAACCCTTAACTCTGAGCCTGGTCATGGATGGCATTGGGTAGTACAAAAATCATGTTGGGTGGCAATGGGGTCTGACATACAGGTGCGAGCTCCAGATTGTGAGCGACGCGAATTCGCACTTCATCGAGGTGATCCTCGACAGGCATGGGCTGCAGCAGTATTTCTCGGAGGTGCACACCAACCCAGCGCGTGTGGGCGACAATGGAGCCCTTCGGGTTCTTCCCTTCCATTCGCAAGCCAACTTGCCTCACGCCTGCCCACTGTGCCCTCCCAATATGTGCAAGGTACGATGCTGCTACACATCCAAATTCATTTGCTTCATTTTCCATCGCCATTTCAATCTCGCCTTCTCGAGCAAACTTTGGTGATGAAAGGCAATTGGTATGAAATCCATCATCTGGACTTAACACAATATGAGCGTATTTTCATTTGATGACTATGTTCTCTCTGCCCTGGGGTTTGGTTTTTTTTTAATCTTTTAAACAAGCGTTTGATTGTCGATGGGATTACGTTGGAATTAGTACGACCTTGGTTTCTGAGGATCTGAATTTGAATCCACAACCACGATTCGGAGTTTTTCAAGGAGCCTTACATTTGATGACTCTGTTTGCTTTTTGGAACATCTAGGGTTTAATTTTAAATGGGATAAGGATGGCAACCCCAAAGAAGCGGGTAGTCTACATTGGGGATGGGGGTGGAGATTATTGCCCTTCCTTGAGGCTGGTGCAAGGAGACCACGTCCTTGCTAGATACGGGTGAGCACATCTCTGTATTTTCGTACCATGTGTAAGCTTATTGTTTCATACTGAAGATTTGATTTTAATGACAAAGAATTAATACTGTGTCTAGATTAGTTTACAGGGGCAATTTCTTGGTATCTAAGTGGTATCAAGCCTTATGTAAAGTAGACTGAAGAATGTCATGAGTAAGCTTCACAACTTTTTCCAAAAGGTTTGACTCATTTTGTTCCCTTTTGTAGGTTCCCACTCTCAAAGCGCCTGAGGATGAACATTGACCTACTGAAAGCCGCTATCCATGATTGGACGACAGCAAAAGATGTTGAGAGATTATTTCGAGAGCTCCTACCATGATGGTGTGAGGGGGCTGTTATTCCATGACATCCTTACAGAGCATCAGGACTTTACCATAAACATGTGTAATCCAGTGGACACTAGGGTATAGTGCACTTTTTTTTTCCATGATTCAAGTACCAAAGTAGCAAAAGAAAATGTTGTGGCAGTGTTGTAAATTTCAGCATTCATTTATGAATCAAGTAGAAGATGTTATGCATGTTCTTTGGTGTAACTGGACACTTTTCTGCTCGTGGTAAAGAAGTCAACCAGGTGAGAGGGCATCCAAACGAAATGAAAGCGACGTGTTTTGAAAATTGTGAAAGTGTCGTACTTGACAGGCGGGGCACACGCATGGACCATGGTTGAATGCGAGCACCTGACTGTGAAGGTCAAAATCCGCAGAAATGGCTGCTTCCTTTTCCAGCTTGCTTGCGGTGAACGGTTGCAGTGGATCCGTGAGCAATGAGCATGCACATGCGGGACGTGGCTTGCGGGGCCAAGGAGCCAAAAGCAGGCTAAATGAGGTTCATGCTCATCTCTGCCGATGCCGGGATCTCCTATTCCCAGAAAGTGCCCCTCCACCAAAGAGCACTGGCAGCAGCGGCCTTCTAGGATGGAACGATCCTTCCGATCAATGCGAGCTCAAGACGGCATCTCCAGCTTGCTTCCAAAGCACATCAAACTACTGTTCCACTGCTCCCAATCCACTTGGCTGGGCCCCTCTTTATCCAACTTTCAACGACGGGTCGGCATAGCGTCACGATGCCGCATCTCCCCTTTTGGATTCACCTCATCACAAGGCACCGGCTGTCACGTTGGGTGGGGACGAGACGCCTGAACCCAACCTTCAAATTGCCTCATGAATCAAGGCGAGGACATGACATTCCCAAGCTGGAACTTACCTCACTCGATCCACGGAAGGATATTGTCTTTGTCCACGTCAAAACTATGTCACATGTCACACGCAAAATTTTGCAATACTTGACACGCAAAATATGTTACGGTCTACGTGCATTACCTTACCTTAGACAATTTTTGACTTTGAGTTTTTTTTCCAAAGCCATTGAAGAAATGTCATGTGTTGGCATGGGGATTGAACCCAAGACCTTCTAATTAATGCACTTGTCATTCAACACCCAACACTAACCAATGGGTCAAATTGAATCTATTCAATCTTGACATTAGGATGGTGTTGCGAGAAAAAATATACCATTACTTCATTGCGTAATCTTTTGAAGTTCTTGTGGTTGATTGTGGTAGTCATTACAAGAGTACTTTGAAGCCCTAGTGTCCACTGGATTATACTTTTTTTTTGCCACGTGGCAATTAGGCTTCTGGGCAACGTTGGGGCATCACCTCCAGCCCAGTTGGCCATGGACCTTGCCCACCCCCTATCTACTTGCCAATAATGGGAAGCTTGGCAACTAGGGTAGAGATACTCTTACTAGGATGCCACCACTCTCCACAATAACTCCCATCTCATCTCTAAGCCACGGGTAATTCTCAGTCCCCCATGGGAATGGATAGAATCATCTCCCTCTTCGTTCCCACAACCCCGATCCCTTGATGTTCCTACAACCGTGCCCAAACCTTAAACCCTAAACGTCACCAGTAAATCCCAAAACCCAAAAACATAAACATTGAAACCTTGATCCATGAATCCTAAACTCGAAAACCTCGGCGCTAGGGGAATGGGTAGGGAATGATCCCATCCATCCACTGGGGGCAATGAGGAGAATCCATCTTGGCATGGTCCATGTAGGGCCGGCCGGCCAGGGCGAATTGACCCCCTCTCTTGCCCTTATCCGAGGTGGGCCATGTCTTACTTGTATGGGGTCATTTTTCTGACCCTCTTATTTTGGGGGATCCAAAGGCTTTTTTTGGATTTTTTGGGACAAATTTGGGACCTACGGCTATTGTTTTTCGTAGAGGACCCTCCCTTGCTATAAATAGGGCCCATCCAAAAACAAAATAGGGGCCAGGTTTGGCCACACCACCTCGTGGTTGCCCAGGGCAAATTGACCCCCTCGTTGGTACTTACTTGAGGGGGCCACGAGGTGGTGGGGCCAAACTTGGCCCCTATTTTGTTTTTGGATGGGGTCCTATTTATAGCAAGGGAGGGTCCTACATGATAAACAATGACCGTAGGCCCCATATTTGTCAAAAAAATCCAAAAAAAACTTGTGGACCCCCAAAAATACGAGGGCCAGAAAAATGACCCCATGCAATTAAGACGGGCCTACCTCGGGTAAGTACCAACGAGGGGGTCAATTTGCCCTGGGCCCTCGTGGCCCCTCGGGTAAGGATGAGCGAGGGGTCAATTCGCCCTGGCCGGGCCGGCGCGGACAGGAAACCCCCCAAGCTCGGGCTTACCCGAGGTGGGGCCCCGCCTTAATTGCATGGGCTCATTTTTCTGGCCCTCCCATTTTGGGGGGGTCAGAGGCTTTTTTTGGCTCTTTTGTAGACAAAATTGGGGCCTACGGCCCCAATTGAGTCTATCAGTCCCCCTTTGGCTAAATTTAGGGCCCCATCCAAAAACAAAATAGGGGCCAGGTTTTGGCCCCACCACCTCCTCCCCCACCTGGTAAGTCTGAGTGTGGGGGGTTTCCTGTCAAATCGGGCCGGGCCGGCCTGGGCAGGGCAGGGGTAAGTTAGCCTTCACTACACTACAATAGTGGTGGGTGGCAGCCATCCTGCAGCCACAAGAGATGCACCATCTGTGCCTCCATCCGCACGCTACCGGTAGTGACTGCGTACCTCACTTGGCGACGTCGTACAGGCTTCATACCGTTCGTCCTGTGACGCAACGCACACACCCACTCACTCTCATTCCTCCACACTTGTTCTGTTTCTGGTCTTCTGGGATTAGCCCGGCGCGAACTTGGCTCGGCTCCGTCTCGTCAGATTGTCGGAACCCGGGATCACTCGCTCCCTCACTCTTTGGCTGCCGAGGTGGTGTGCGTTGGGAGCCCGCCCGCTGACTCATGAATTGGAAATGTGGGCTGGCATTGGTGATTCCGGCGGTCGCAGAATAGACATGTTGGCCCACATGCGAATTTCGGTTTCTCCGATTTATGCACTCTTTCTTTAGGGTTGTTTGCGAGGCAGGCCGAGGAATTCCAGATTCGGGCATAAATTGGGCGGTGGCACGGCCGGCCCAGGTTGTGAAGTTCTCAGGGACATGTGCTGGAGCGAGTCGCCAGGCCCGTAGCGAATCTTCTATCGAGACTTGGGCCCCCTGTTCCCTTCTCTTTTGCCCCTTTTTATTGGAGCTTTGCAGGCGAGGCGTTTCATCTTCGTTTCTTCTGTAGGTTGCGCGATGGGGCAGTGCTACGGAAGGGAGGCGGCCACTAGCGACGAGAGTGATTCGTGGAAGAACACGGCAGGGAAGCGGGTCTCCACGGGCGGGATCTACTCGCTGCACTCCAATTGCATCTCCAATGGCACCAAGAACACGCTCTCGTTCATTCGCCACCAGCGCGGCAAGCTCTACATTTTGCGCCGCTGCGTCACCATGCTTCTCCTCTGGCACAAGTATGGCAAGTGATCTCTTGCAGCCGCGCCACCACCATGTTGTTCTCTTGTAAAGTATTAGCACACATCTCCTAAGCACACTTTGCAGAATTCAAGGGACGATGCTGCGATGAGCAAGACGAAGATGCAGACTCTCGTCTTTGGTAAGAGTCCGCACCATGTTTTCATGTCCTATACATAGGCTGAAATTCGACGACACAAAGAAAACTCGAAACTGGCATTGATAACAGAGCACCAGTCAGTTGTGGAGTTGATGAGCTTGGCAAGGGTTTTTCTATATTATCTGTAAATAGAGATGTTCAGAATCAAGATTCCAGTGTCTCATTAGACCAGCAAACCATGAGTTTGTTGCATTTGTAAGCTTCTCCTCTTCTTACAGAGATTCTGTCTCACATAGAGGGCTGCTTAGCTTACTGGTGCAGTAGCTCCTTCAATCATGATACTGATAATCGATTGATCGAATGCATATCGGAGTATCATGCTTGAAGGAGGATTGTAGATATCAAGCGTTGAGTGAAGGATTTTGTTTTTACAAACAGGCTGTGTATTGGCTTGATAGTGTTCAAAGTAATGTAAACATGTACAGGACCTGACATGTCGGCTGAAGGAGGCAAGTTCCTTCTCTTCGTTTCTTGCTATATATTTTTTCTCTGCGTATTTGCACCTGGGCTTGAAATGGCCCATATTGAAAATGCCGTCGCCTCCTTCATTCCCCTCTTCCTCTTTCAGTGCAGGAAAGTGGAAATTTGCAGGTCCATAACGCGTGTGCTGTTCACAACTGCAATTTGTAATAGTATTTCAAACTCCAGATGTGTACCGCTGGGTGCATTCTGCCTAAATTTATTTTTACGACTTGCCTTTCGTCATTAACGAGCATTTTGGATGATTTCAGGCCCTGAAAGCTTTTTGCTTAGTGCGGAAGTTGACTCCACCAGCAATGTCGAATTCATTTACAACCAGAGCATGATCTTGTGTCAAACAGAATATTAGTATTACAGAGATTTTGTGGTGAAGATTAACGAGCATCACATTGCAACAATTGATCCCAGCAGAAAATTAGAGCATTCGAGAAGACCATCCAGGTAGGCAATTATCTTCCTGGGCATGATACACACACTTTAATTAAAAATAACTCCAATCAAGTCAACACAATATCAATGCAGCAGCGTCTTCTTGCCACTGTAATGAGAATTCACTGGACAAGAAAGGAGGGATAGGACTTTATCAGATAGCATGAACTCTCCAGCACGCTAGTAGCAAATCGTGCCTCACTGATTAGACTCTATTTAACCCCTAAAGGACCAGAGTCTCCTTCGGGGGGATTCCTTGATTTTTGGGCAGGTTCCTAAAATTCGAAACAAAATCAATTTTCTTTGAAATTTTTATTCTAGATTGCCTTTGATAAGAGCTTCGTGGATAAAATTTTATTTTTTGGATTTGTGGTTTGAAAGTTAGTACCACTTATAGTTTTTGAGGGAAATTGTCAAGGAACTTTAGGGGTTAAGCATGCCCAACTTCATGTTTTCTGTACTGCACTCAACTTCATTCTTTCTTCGCTTCTTTTTCAAACTGTATGGTCATTGAGAGATCCAATGGTTCGAGGTGGCTTGATGCAAAATTAAATGAGAGACAAATGCATGCAAGCCACAGTGTACCTTCCATGCCACCCATGACTCGGTCCTCATGTGCAGTTATGTCCCCTTAATCTTGGTTGTTTTAATTTGGGAAGATCATCCAACTCAGCCATCAACTCCACGATATTGTTCACTAATGATTTTATTTTATTTCCCCCCGAGGTCATTTCTCCTTCTTTCCAAATACTCATTCAATCACCAACAAATGAACCGACACCGACACCAACATTCTCGACGTGATGTATTCATCAAAAGATCGAGTCACATTACGATGAACATTTGACAGACCAAACCCTATGCTGAGTTGCAGAACAGTCCGGAGGAGTTTAATCTGGGCCTGATCCCAACTCAGCAAGGCTTCCCCATTCATGTGACGTTGTCGAGCAGGTTTTCTGCACAACCTGAGCACTCGTATTGCATGCAGTTTGGAGACTAACATGCACGGCACCTTCGGACCACGCAATCTGAGGAGAGGGGGAAGCACAGGAAACACAAAGAAAATATCATTTGTACTACTGATGACGGTTTCGTACAACGATCTTGTTGTTGTACTACAGCTGCTGCTGCTGCTGCTGCCATGGGTGGCTGGTCGTTGTTCAAGGCACCTCGGATGTCCCTCGCTCCGCTGCTCCTGCAGCACCTCTTCATTCCCTCCCACAGGATCCCAACGATAGGTTGCAGCGGCATGGCACGCATGGGGAGGGCCGCCGCTTTACTTTTGGTGGGTTGCGTCATTCTGGTGGAGCTCGCGGCGGGCCATGGCGGATTGTTTGACGACGGCGACGACGGGGCTCATGCAGCTGCCACTCGTGACCATCTGCGGGCCAAGGGGCTGATCCTCGTGAAGGTGTATTGTCTGGTGATCGTGTTTGTGGCGACGCTGTTGACCGGGGTGTCGCCCTACTTCTTCCGGTGGCACGGCACGTTCCTGGTGCTGGGGACGCAGTACGCGGGGGGCGTGTTCTTGGCCACGGCGCTGCTGCACTTCCTCAGCGACTCGCACAACGTCTTCCAACAGCTCACGGCCAGGGAGTACGCGTTCGCGGAGCTTCTTGCGATTGCGGGCTACATGGTCACCATGCTTGGAGACCTTGCGATCCAGCGGGTGGCTCTGCGAGGGACCCTACAGCTGGCCGAAAAATTACGTCTGTATCGGAATCATATCAATTCAAGGATCAGCTCACAATGCTAGTCTCTCCTTGACCCTGAACCTTGGATACCATAATCTGTCATCTAGCCCCTCGATTGCATGAGGTTTCTTTACAAAGTTGCAGCACCATGCAGTGAGGACTGGATATTTTTATATCTTTCGCAACTGATAAGTTTCACTTTCCAGAAAGCAAATTTGAAAGACAAGCAGCATCATGTTCGGTTTTGCAGATAGGGGTGGCGTCTGCTCGTTCACGGCGGAGGAGAATGGATTTTGCAAGGTATCATGACATCCTATTGAACTGAAACAATTACCAGGAGGTTTGCGTGTGGCTTTGAAGGGTTGAGGATTACTGTGTCATAATCTTCCTCACCTTCCAATATATTTCACTCGTGCGGCATTCCATACAGTGAATGAATTGCACTAGAGATATTCGTGAATGCAGAGCGGCGCAGGTGGAGAAATTCCGGACGTGATGCATCGAACTTCGGTAGGAGACGCCTCCCTGCTCATTTTTGCCCTCTGCTTTCACTCCATTTTTGAAGGCATTGCCATCGGCGTTGCAGGTTTGTTTCTGATTCTTGATTCTGTTACATTCAACGAGCCTGGTTACAGACGACCTGACATTATCAATGCGATGATGATGGTTCACATGAGCCAATCTCGTGGAAATTCTCAAAAACATATCGTATGCGCTCCATTGTTCTCTCCGCTAATGTTGTATGATCATCTTTCCTACTCATCCGTGAAGTCGATGCGTGCGTTTGCATGTTTGCAGAGACGAAGGCCAACGCATGGAGAGCTCTGTGGACAATATCAATTCACAAGGCATTCGCAGGCATAGCCATGGGGATTGCACTCCTGCGCATGCTGCCCAACCGGCCATTTCTGTCCTGTCTTTCGTACGCATTTGCATTCGCCATCTCAACTCCAGTGGCAGTGGCCATCGGCATCGTCATCGATTCCACCTCACAAGGTGTAGCTGCAGATTGGGTGTACGCCGTTTCCATGGCGTCTGCCGCGGGAGTCTTCGTTTACGTCGCCATCAACCATCTGCTTGCCAAGGGGTACGTCCCGCCCTCTGCCACTGCTCTGGATGGGCCCTTCAACAAATTCCTGGCTGTCATCTTGGGAGTGGCCACTATGGCCATCGTCTTGATCTGGGATACTTGAACTACGTCACCCGTCGTGGCCGCAGTCGTTTTGAGTCCATTTGCTCGTAAACTGATCCCTTTCAGAATTGGAGATTAGATTCATGTCTTCTGTACAGTACTGTTTAACGCTCGAAGTATCATCAAGTTGAAATTCAATGGTGAGGGCCAACCAGATTCATCCAAATGTGATAAGGATGTGATGAAGCAGAACGACCATCAGCTCCGTCTCGGCCTCCCTGATTGTTATGTTCTTCAGTTTCCGATCAAGGTTTGGGCTCGAAAGGTAAACTTGAATGTTCTTTGTACGTTTTGAAAATAAATAATCATTTATAGCCGGATTGCTTAGATATTGATCAAGTATTTAAACAAAAGTTGAAAAAGTGTGCGACAAATTACCAACTTTCAACCAACCAAAATTAAGCACAAACCAAGGTCTCTCCTCGCCCAAGAAGACGAGACCAATGCCGTACAACAGTCCGGCAGCCGGTCTGGAAGCTCAGCCCAGGTTATGCCTGTTGCTCGGTACCTAAATTCGATATGTTCACGAAGAGTCTCCTGCGTCTAGAAAGTGTCAGAGAAATTCATCCACGTTCACAAGTGGAAAGATATTCCAAAAAGCTTGTGAATAGAAGTCGTGAATACTTTACAAAGGAAAAAATTTCTCGCCTTCAGAATGACACTACGCATTCCGCATGGGCAAGTCATCGAGAAGGTGACAATGAAATCCCTCCACACAACGAACACGGCTAACGTGTGTAAGTGCCAGAACTGATCATAATTGACATATATTTACTCCAAAAAGTTTTTCCTCGGAGAAATGCTACCTGTGAAGTAGCTACCTGTGAGAAATGCTACCTGTGAAGTAGCGCACGTCAGGTTGTATCCCCAACCACTTCAGGTTACCCGTCGTCGCAGCAGCCTCCGTGCAATCGACGCAGGCTGTTTTCTCTCGACGTCACTGGTGCTCTCAGAGTCCGAATCTAGCACGAGAATCGACACTTCAGACTCTGGTTGAGCTTGAGGTCGGGTTTGGGGTGCAGATCCATAGAATGATGCCTTCCCTGAAGGAGGATTCTTACGCGGTCTGCCTCTACGCTTTTTCGGTTCGTCGCTCTCCACCTCCGCATTTGCTACTTCAATCTCGGCAACATTAGCTTCCTTCGCTGCCTTATCAGCGCCTTCCTCCGCTTTAGCGGACACTGCACGTCGAGCACGAAATCCTGCAGTCAGGAGTGTCGTCTGCACGTCAGACTTGGCTGGAATCAGCTTCAATGTTGCGTTCTTGTCGTCTGCTTCCGAAGTTGCAATTTCCTGTTTCACTGTCAAAACTGCATCCTCAATGTGCATCTTAGACACAGGGGATTCTTCCAGTGGCTCTGCTTTCGGTGCTTCCTTGACACTAATGTCCACACCGCTTGGAATCACTTTTTCGTCAGCTTCGCCTTCATCGCCACCACGACGGGTGTGGATGAGGTAATGAGCCACAGATTTGAAACCGAGGCTTTTGATCTGGACATAACATGAAGGAGAAGAGAAATGAGAAAAGACACGCGTCTCAACAGAGGATAAACGCGTAGATAGTTCAAACAATGCTACTCCATTATCGCATTCTAAAAAATCATGGCTAGGTTCACCAGCTGGTCCACTACTCTACAGAACGACTTCAACCCAAGGGGTACAAGAATCCAGGGATATTTAAAATCCTGTGTAAGACAGAAGGGCAAGGTACGGACTCTTCTGTAAAGGGAGCCGGTCGGAGTCCACCCCCGTTTCAGCCGACAGAAACTACAGTTGCAGATCCCGCGGCAAGGAGGACACTCCCAGTTCTCATCTCCGTTTGCCTCCATCACATTCTCTCCATATCTGCAAAATATGGGTCCCACTCGATTGTAAGAACAGATGTCGAACTCATTTCAGAAGGACTCTCATTATGTATACCAGGCAAGTATCCAACAGACAAGATTTCATCACCAATACATCGTAAACCAAAGCAGCCCAGAGAAACATACCTCATGTAGAGACAGTCACCACAGAATTGTCCACGAAGCGCCTGGCAGCTGTTGCATGATGTACGATGCCCCATGGTCTTCTGCCTGTCAAGATCAATAGACGGTGAGGCTATATTTGCTGTGAAATGTTCGAAGAAATGCTGTGACGGTGAAAACCTGATAAAAAGAGCACCGAAAGAATGTCCACATACAACAGCATACCGAGACTACTCACCGGCATTGGTGGCAAGTCTTTCCGCCACATGGATCGTAAATGCGATTGCCCTTCCCATCGTAGCCATCAACGAAGAGCACCCACTCCGTCTTGGCGTCACCCAATAGCTTCTCATGCTCCTCCGTGTAGATTTCAGGCTGGAAGCCTCCTGTGCCAGCCTCACTTGCACGACGACCTGCCTTCTTCTCTTTCCCTTCACTCGTCCCCCTCTTTTCATTTTCAGCGTAGGAAATGGCAGGTCCCCCTGACAAACTGCAAAATACCACAGTTATGTCTAGTTCCACGGATGCAGTTGGAAGAGAGCAGGACAGTGCACCGATCGATACGAAATTCCGCGTTTGGTAGAGGTAACTCTTCACCCAATCACGATACAACTAATTCGACTCCAACAAGAAACTCAAATACATTTGAAAATGCCCAACGCTTCAATGTGCATGTTGTGCACCGAAGCAAAATATTAGGTTCAGAAAACGTATGCATCGAAGTGAAAACTATGGATATTTCGCACAAAGAATCCTGTAAAACAGAAGGAGACACTCAAGCAATGACTAACAGTCTCGACCAGCACCAGAGATCAGACTGGTTCTAAGATAGCAAACCAGTACTCCATGTGAAGTACTTCAAGGGGACGCTTTCAAGGAGGACACAAAAAGACTCAGAGACCAAGAAAGTGAGAACAAAGACTGGACTACGAACATGTCACGAGTACACTCTGCACGAGGGGAAAGAAGGCCCCGCCAGGCAATGAAGCATGCAGTACTCAAAATGATCTTGAACAAGAAAGACGCAACGAAAAACCGCAACCTCTGCACAATGCAAGAAAGATGACCAAGAGAGAGGGACACATACCGAGAGGAGCGGCGAGCGGGGCCAGCGGGTAAAAGCACGCGCGGAGTGGCAGGAGAGGCTCGGGGTGAAGGACGCACAGCCCCGGACAGCGACTTGGACAGGCTCACAAGGCCGAGCTCCTCCATGCGCTTCTGATTCTCCCGCAGCCGGTCGTTACGGAGCTTCTCATACTCCACCTCCGCGCTCGCCGATCCGCCATTCTCCCAGCCGCGCTTCACCCCCATCGCAGCACTGGCCCGCACACACACACAACTGCAAGCGCAGAAGCTCAGCGGCTACAAACAGGTCCCAACCCGGCATCCTCGCAAGAGCAGCGGAGCACGACGTCGGCGGAAGATGGAGAGGGCGGAGGCGGGAGAATGGGGCCAACGACGGCGCAGGCTCCATCGATGGGTGGACTCACAGAAAGCCCCAAAATACAGCGAAACATGATGAGAAACATCACCACGGCAGAAAGAAATCCAAGAGAGCCTACAACTGTAGCCCCAGAAACCCCGCCACCCCAAGCGAAGGAGCCCTCCAAGCGAGGATCGGCATCCCATGTCCCGCCGTCATCCATCCATGCAGTGCATTCTTGGAACAGCCAGGGGAACGTAAGTGAAGCCACGGGATCTACAGCCGTGGTGGATAGTGCGCGTTGGCGCGCGCGCGGTGACTGGCGACCGTGGATGGGGAGCTGGGATCGAAAGTGGGAGCTGGGAGCGATGTTTGGATTCCAGCGCCTGCCTAACGGCTCCATGCTATGTTTTCCTTGCGAGCTGTAGGGTGGGTCCGGTACGCAGCTCGCATCATTTTGAAATCTCAGTGTTGGTTCAGTGTGCCCATCTATTGGATGTGCTGGCCACTTCTTCCGCGACTCACGCCCACTACGTTACTGTACGACGACATCCTGAGCCCCCTTCCTCATTTTCTTGTGTGTGTCCTTGTGTATGTGAGGGTCCACTCCTCACAACAACCACTGCAGCCATGATGTAAGGTTGGATGACCTATAACCACCAACTTAAGCTTGCTGACCTATTTATAGCGTTTGTATACGTGGTAAGACATTTTTTGGGAACTCTAAATAGGATTTCATGAATATTGCAATTGTCGTGACCATTTATTTCTTCATATTGAAATTGCTACAAATTTTCAAAGTGGATAGTAAGCCGTGACCCATTCCTCGACATACAAAACTCTCTATTTCCACACGAAGTTGTACTAATGACCACTTCTGCATTGACTAAAAACAGGCAGCTTTGAACCAATCATGAACTTACACCCAATCATATCTGACTTCCTAAAATTCCGGAAATGGGGTGGGTCTGTGGTGGTTTTGGTGCACTTTAGCTTGTTGGTTTTGGGGTTCGTGGTGGTTATGGGTCATCCAACCTTAGATGTTACCGCCCTGCCCTGGATGTGCACCTTAGCACTGCCAGTTTTTCTTCGTGCCAACTGGCCCTCTTTTGTTTCTTTTCTTTTTACACATCGCTTTTGTGCACATCTGTTACCCATTTTATCTGAGTTCATCATTCCTCATCCATCATTCTTGCAGGAAGTTGGGAACAATACAGAATTATGTGGGATTAAATAAAGCCCACAACCACATTTCAAACTTTTTAAACACCTCTTGGTTCCGTACAGCCCCCAAAAACATTGGTGCTCCTAAAACACGCAATTAAGCAATTATGCACTTAGCCAAGTGCACTGGTTGCTGGTAGAAAGCCGCAAGTTATTTGTTCATAACTTTTTTTTAAATCAAAATTTGACAAAAGTTTAGTATGTTTTTTGTCACAAAATTTTGGTGTTTGTCGTGTCAAACATTGGCATCTTAATGTTCATATCAGTGATATATTTTTTACATTCGCTACCTTTTTTTAGAAAATATATGATTTCTAATCTAGTTTGCATATCCTGCTACAAAACTATAATCATGTGCCCAAAGAGATTATAAATGTGTTTTGAGTTATTATAGGATTTTAGAGTACTGCACTACAAATACAATGTGTAAGAGATACAAAAAAATGTATGCAATTTCCTAAGACAGTGTATAGTACCTCACTGTATTTCATAATGCAAAAACATACATAATCAAGGAATTCCACACTATTGCTAAGGGATTCTAAAATCAAACATATCATATGGACCACCCAATATATAAATATATACCACCCACCGAACAATAAACGCATTTCACAGTGCATTATACTAACGTACTTGCCACCTAAACTGTGTGCATGCTCTACTATGTACGCTTCCCCAACTCAAAGGGATAATCCGTCAGCCACAAAAAGCAGCTCGACTCATCCACTTCCGCGATACACCAGCTGTGGCTCTTCCAAATTCTATCAATTTTTGGTGGTGCCATAACGCAACACCCAAAAAACCTGCATATCATTACAAAACCACAGTCATTATTAGTATGGAATAAGAATTGTTGAACCTCCACTCATTGTACAATTTTTTTGAATATGCTACACCCCTTGTCTACCTCTAAAAACTTTTGCACGACACAAGATATAAATCCAATACCATCGTGTTAAGCATGTTGTTAGTTCTTTAGTGATATAGCATATTAATCCAAGTCAATTATTTTCACACATTGTCACACATTTTTGGCCAAGGTACTAAAAAAACTTCTACCTTTCCACATAAAACTTTGAGATCTTCGTATGATTCACTTTTGATTTTTCCTACGGCATTATGTGATGTAAACCTTCTTATTGACCATTTGGATTCTCATTTCAAACAATATCAAGTTTACAAAAAAATATAACGTGAATTGAGAATTTTTGAACCTCCGCTCATTGCACAATTTTTTTGAATATGCTACACTTCTTGTCTACCTCTCAAAATTGGTATATAGCAAAATAACATCATGCTTAACATTGTGGTAATTAATTGAGACCCTTTATAGTGCAAAAATTGGACACTAATTGAAATCAAAGTCTGCTGATCCAGTAAACGCAGGGAAGAAAATGAGCCTTTTCTCTACTTCAAACATTATAATCTTTCAATCCGTGCGGTAATACTATATGAAATTTCGTGAGTATATTATTTAATGAGTAAGGATTGAGATCCTACGGTTAAAACTACAAAAAAAACTTTATTTTGTCTTCGTTGCTAAATGCACTAAAACAAGTAAATTTAACGATTTTTGGTTGAGATATTCTCAACATCATTTATGGAGCAAGGTACTTTGGGTATCAATAGCGAGGGTATCACCACCAGGGTATGAGTATGTAGGTATCAATACCCGGCTTACACCCGAGGTATCACTTTAGGGTATCAATTAGGGTTTAATATTGGGGTTTTGGAAATGAGGGTATCAAAGAAGGATATCAATCCTTTGCAAGTTTGGGTAGTCCTACGAGGGGTGTGCGCGCGCACACCCCTGCCAATAGTTGTTGGGAGGTTGTGAGTGTGAGAAAGAGGGTTTGGAGGAGGGAGAGGCTAGTGAAAGGCTTGAAGTTTGTTAGAGAGGTGCTTGTGAGGGCGGAGGGTGAGGAGAGGAATGGAGGGGAGGTGTGAGGGAGAGAGGTTGTGGGCGGCTAGGGTTTGGAAGAGAAGGAGAAAAGTTTGGGAGGTGTGAGGAATAGAGAGTAGCCATATCCATTACCTTCAGGGGCTTGTGCTGCCCTGCGCCTGCGCCGCGCTACATCAACTGGACATCATCTTCTTCGTCTTATGCTCTAAGGACGCGGCGGATATCAACATCATCTTCTCCGACTTCTGTTTGACGACGCGGCGCATGTTGACATCATTCTCCATCTTCTGCTTGTAGCACGCGGCGCAGGCGCAGTATCGTTTTGCTGCTCTGGAAGGAAGAAGACGGTGTATGGTGTGTCCAGTTGACGATGCGCAGAGCTCGCGCCGCACCCAAACTGCGGTGCATGGTGTGTCGAGTTGATGATGCCCTGGAAGGAAGAAGTCGCGCGTAGGGCCCTCGTTGCACCCAAACTGCCTGAAGGAAGAAAACGCGGCGCAGGCGCAGTAAAGACGTGGCCGGTAAAGATTCGGCGCAGGTGCAGTAAAGACGCGGCGCAGTGAAGATTCGGCGCAAGCGCAGTGAAGATTCGATGGAGGCACAGGAAAGACATGAATCACTGTGACTCGCTGAGTCGCTGTGACGCGGCGCAGGCTGTGAGTCGCCGTATTGCTTTGGTACCTCTTGAACCTCGACAGCATTCTCTCGCTCGTCACTTCCTCTTTCTCAAACTGACTTCGTCGTCCTGATTCGTGGTAACCTTAGACCTGTCGATCCGGCGAAACACGCACCCGGTGCCCACGTAAACCATCCCGTACAGCCCGTCCGAGGCTCGCATTCACGTCGAAGAAGACCGTGTCATGATTCGCGACCAAGCGTTGGGGTCAACGCCCTCATAGCGCTGCGGGAACTGGATGAAGCAGAGAACATTCAAGAAGCACCTTCTCAGGGTTTGGGTTTTCGGCCTCGACGAATCGATATGGTCGGTGGAGGAGCACCAACAGTTGGGGGTGTGCGCGCGCACACCTCTAGTGTACGTTTACTCCATGAGCGTCACGCGAACTCCATGGGAACGGCGGCTAGGGTTTGGTTGTGGCGGCTAGGGTTTGGGTGTGGCGGCTACGGTTTGGGTGCAGTGGCTGGGGTTTGGTTGTGGCGGCTAGGGTTTGGGTGCGGTGGCTAGGGTTTGGTTGCGGCTGCTAGGGTTACAGGTAGTGGGCTGATGTGCCATACCATGGTTTTCAGTGGGTTTTGGTGCCACTCTTTCATGTCACTAGTTGACTCACTACACTAAACATCGCATTTAGTGTCGTCTATACTAAATACGGACTCTTACACTAAAAGGAAGAATTACAATTAGTGTAACAACACAACATTATACTAAATGTGAAAAATTACACTATATGTGAATTGCAGTAAAAATGGGTGGTTTTTTTTTACTTGTGCACAATTAGTGTATGAAAAATCTTGCCGTAGTGAAAAAAATCAGCACTATTCAAAGGATCATAAGTCACTCAAAAAGGATCGGACTTACAATCAATTGATGTTTTTTGACATCTACATGTTCTGTAGATTTCAAAAAACATATCATATGTTTAATTTGAAGAAATTATGAGTAAGTTATGGACATTTCCAGATTTTGGTGATGTAATTTCAACATAGTCGCAAAAATGAAGGAATATTCGGCCGGTAGGCGAATGATTGGGGGTAGGGAGAGGTGGAATACAAGAGAAGTCAACATAGAATAAATACTTGAGGGCCTCAACTAACCGCCTACATCATTCATGATGCCTCAACCAACCGCCTACATTAATGATGTTGGCCGCTAACACTAGTTGTGAACAAGTTTGCAAATAGTGTAGTAGGGTAATTACACTATTTGTGTGACTACACTAAATGTGATGTTTAGTGTAGTTGTAAACATCTAACTTCTATTGAATTTGTAATTTTAAACATACTCAAGTTCATGTCCTCATTTGTGTGCTCCAATATTTGTACTGCTCACTATTGTAACTCTGACTGAATTTCAATCATCATGAACCTAACCCTAGAGTTCCCTCATATTCAGAATTGAAACAAATTTAGAAGCATACCAAATTTGCTAGTATCTCCTCAATGTGCGAATTTCCTCCAATCTACAGAGCACAAAGTTGACAGAAATTAGTGAATGAAGTAAAAACGCACATGTCCTTGAGGTTTGGATTCCAAGAGAGCTAACCTTAGAAACTAGGAAGAGAATTGACCTCTAGATTTGCATAGAAACCTTATATCCATGTTGGAACCTTGTGCCTCAAGTTTACTAGTCAAAATTTGACTTTTGAACTTTGGACCTTTTGCCTTTTTTCTCCTTATGTTTAAACTTTTTACGTATTATATTAAAATTTTGGGCTATATGTAATACGAAGATACTTAGGAGTTTTTATCACATAGTTTACCATATAAATTTTATGCATGTGTTGTAGGTAAAGTGGGAAGGGTTGGAAAACATGTTCAACAACAACGACAGAATGGTGATTTAATGTTGAACGCGATCAAGCACTAGTGCGTGTACCACTAACACCTGCAACGTATCTTGAGGTAAACATTTATTTTTATACAAATTTAAGATTTATTGTTGATTGATCTTCTGTAGTATGTTGTTTGTAGAATAATCTTTATGTAGATGTACAAACTCTTTCTTTTATTAGCGATTGTAACAAGTTTCAATGGTGTCAGTAATATCAAATAGACAACATGGTTCATTTTCTTTCCTATGTTCAGTAGATTCCCTTTGTTTCAGTTCACTTGGATTCAAAAGATTGCATCACACATGATCTAGATTTATTATCATCATGTCAGAAATGATATTAATTCTATATTATACCAATGTTTAGGGATGCAAAAGAGGTGTAGCATAGTTAACCCCTAAAGGATCAAGTGTCAAAAATGGGCTTCTTGAACGTTTGGTCAGATTCCTATGGTGTTAATTTCTAACATTCCTCTTTGAAAATTTTACTATAGAAAGGCATTACTAAGACTTTAGTGGGAAAACAATTTTTACCTAAATTGGACATTTGATCAAAAAGTTTTAGGGTTTTGAATTTCAAATGGGGAGAGCGGGCAAGTAGGGCACGTCCAAAATCTCTTGCTAGAACACTCTGTTGAATGTAAGATTTTCAGTACTCGCAAGTAATATTGTATTCCTTGATGTTGTCAAAATAAACTCTTGTCTTTAGTGAAAAATAACATATCAACCTAAGTCAAACGTTTTTACACATTGTCACTCATTGTTGGGCAAGGTACCAAAAAAACTTCTTGTTTTCCAAATAAAACCTAGATATTTTATTTTTTTTCACTTTTAAATTTTTTCCACAACAATATGTGGTGTAGACCTTTTTATTGACCATTTGGTCTACCAATCTAAAACATATTAAGTTCACAAAAAATCACAGTGTGAATTAACAAATTTCGAACTTCCATTCCTTGCACAGTTGTTTTGAATATGCTACACCTGTTTTCAACCTCTAAAAATTGGTGTACAAGGAACTAACATCATGCTTAACAAGATAGTTGTCGATTTAGACCTTTTGTAGTGCAAAAGTTAGTCACCAAGTGAAGTCAAAGTCTGTTGATCCACTGCACGCAAGGAAGTAAATGAACCATATGCTTGACTTCAAACACTATAATCTTTCAATCCGTGCAGTCAAAGTTTATGAAATTTTGTTTGAATATTACTTAATAAGTCTTTATTCAGATCCTATGGTCAAAAGTAGAAATAAAAGTTTTCGTTTCCTTTTTTGTTCATTGCACTGGCATCCAACAATTTTGAAGTGTTTTTGGTGTAAGATTGTCATTGTACCTTCAGGGTTAAAGACTCCGTGCAAGAAGTTCATACTCTTCAAATTCTTAATTTTATCATTTCAAAGTTTTTTTATCAAAAGGTCCAATATCATCATCATATTTTGAACAGTAAATATGTGTTTAGAAACATAACTTTTATCAGATGAATGGTGCTTTGAAGGTTAATAATTAGTACATATAGTTTGACTAATGTGCAACCATAATGTTTCTATTTTTTCAATAGTGATAATGGAGAGCCACACGATTGTGACTCCTTCGATACGGCCACACATCCAAAGGGATAATATGCATTCCAATAGCTCTGTGGGGGCTCGATTAGTACGAGCAACACGTGCAAGGCAAATTCAACAGAGATTTGTTGGGATCATGTCATCTGAATTAGAAAGGGCAGTAGAATTGCTTTCTAAGAGAGGAGATGTGGTGGGCTTAGCAACCAAGGAGCATGCATTCAAAAGTGACATGGAATTGAATGGGTCGAAGTTGTTCCCATTCGAGGTGGCAGTGCGTATCACTAGAGTAGATGATGCATTGTATTGGACCGGAGAGATTGTAGGAGAACGCCTTGGCATGTGTGTGGGCTTGATCTTTCGTTGGCATCGGTCTTTGCTACGTGTAGTGGCTGTAGAATCTAATATGACAGGTGTCCATGGTGACATTGGATCACAAGGAGCGCCTACACAAGTGATGGCCCCAGAGTTTGATTTTCCTGAGTTCATCAAGACATCAAGATCCACCCAGAGGTCTCGACGCAGTAGTCATACTTCAAACGCCGTAGATGAAAATTCGCCGTTTTCCCAATCTATACCCTCAAACATCCAAGATTTGCCCCATATAGATGGATTTGCTTATGTTAGACCAGCACGTCGTCCATATTCTATGCAAAATAGGAGAAGGAGAGATTCAAGAGAGACATCATTGATAGAAGCTGCACCATTTATGGTATCGCTTAGAAGCGTGCAAATTGCAATGGCACTAGGAGGATGCAAACGCAATTGTTTGAGGGACGTTACAACAAGGTATCTATTGGACATGCGATATAATGCATGTGTTAGTGAGTTTTCAGTACGAAGTACCTGGATGAGACAGATGCTGGTTTCTTTTTACACAAGGACGGAAGGAACTCGTCGAGACAAGTTTGTAACAAAGTTAGATGGGAAAGAAGTCTGCAATGCCTGCTACGCTCTTGGGGTTGGATATTTACAGAGGCGCTTTAAGCAATTGAAGAAGGATTGTCTCATATATAGAAGAGTGACATCGATTCACGGCAATACCCTTCAATCGGCGAAGGCTCACATACTACAATATATTGCAATGCAAACCAAAGGTATCGATGACGACCGTTTGCAAGCAGCCCTAAATTCTATGGAGTAGATAGTGAACATTTTTTAGAGTATACTAGTTGTGTATGGTAATTGATATATAGTGTATGTGTAAGAGTAGTATATTGTAAGGGTGATGTAAAACGTTATGTCATTAATCTCAAAGGTGTAAAGGTGTTTTTACTATTGGTGCTAAGTTCAATTGTAGAAGCATCTTTATTTAGCTTCCACCAATGTATGCATTATGTACTACGTAGAATATACTTTAATCAACTACCAACCCTTGCATAAAGTATGGTTTTTTGTAATTACGCCTCTTTGTGTACTACAATCCTTCAAATCTATCTTTGAAATATTGTGAAACTATATTAAATACACATTTATCTAGTATTAAGGAGGGTCCACAAATAATTAGTTGTATATACCCAAAAATTGCTTCCAATATTAACAACCATGATTGTACGTAATATTGTTGCAGAAGCTCAATTTATTTTCCTTTGGAAAACATTTTTTTTCTTTGATTTTTTTTTGCAATTTTGCAATTTTGCCACTTTTGTTCGCAATGGCAGCCGTTGTATCCAAGTGCACTTTTAAATGGCCAAGTGCATAATTGCTTAATTGCGTGTTCTAAGTGTAAGTTGCGAGTGAGGGTTTAGAGTTCTAAAAGAAGAAGAAGAAGAAGAAGAACGCCGATCTCCGGAGGAGGCCGGCGTGAATAAAGTGTCTATTCGTTCCACTACAAAGACCAAGCCCACATGACAAGGAATTAGTAAGCTGGAACTACTTCCCTCTCTCGAGGATAGACACTATTTAACAAGAAGCCAAAGAACCACAAATCAATCAACCGACCAACGAATCACAAACCAAGCAACAAGCCAACAAATTAACCACAGACCAAGCTAGTAGTCAAAAACCACAAAATCAACTAGTCATTGAAAATCAAGGCGGGGAGGAATTTAAGGGGGGGTCCTGTATATCGGGGAGGGCTTGGTTGTTTTCGATTTTGCGTTTGTGTAGAAGAATGGACATGGCATGTTGGATAGCTATGGTGTTAATGTTTTTAAAGGATGTTTTAATTGTTTCAATGGGTATCTTGAAGGTGTCTTCTAGAGTTCTCATAGATGGGATAAAGGTGGTGGCCCGAGCGCCGGATGTGATTACCATAAGGGGGTCGACATTCCATCCAAGGGCGATGATGTCGTCAATAAGGGGTTGGTATTTGTCTATTTTAATTGGATTGTTTCCGGGGAAAATCTATCGTTGCAATATGTGAATTCAATGAATTGAATGGTGTAGTCTTGGTTGATGTTATCTGGTGGTGGGTCATTATATGGTAAACCTTTGACACAAAGGATGTCCAGTTTGAGCCTAGCATTGCAATGACATCTTTGGGTCGTACATGAGCATGGGAGTAGCCATGGGGGGACCGTATTTTCTTGTGGATTGTTATTAAAATTGCCGGCGTTCATTAGTATAAAGCATCTCGATTTATTGTAGGAGGTGATTAGTTTTCGGACTTCCCAAACCGTTTTATTATGTCTTTTAACAATTAGGGAGTGTATGTGGTGGTTTTGGCATTTGAGTAGCACATGTAGCCATGTGTCAGGGTCCGTTGAGGGGCATATGGGGCATGTTATGGATGGAAATCTTTCTATTCCAAAGAAGAGTTGTTTACGAGCGTTTCCCATGTATTGACCGGTACGGAATTTGAGAAGGCATGTTATTTGTGAGTCGGTGATGATGGGGTTTTTCCAGAAATTTGTAGAGAGTTCATTGTCTATGTCGTTATTGTTAGTCCATTTATCTATGTTAGGAATATTTTCTGATATTGTATCAAGGTTGTTGTAGAGGTCTTGTTTTTTGAGATATTTGCCCAAAAATCTAATTGGGCCTTTGTCAGGGGTATCTTCTTTGGAAGGCCATTCTACTTTTTGAAAGTAGTATGGGGTAGCATGGGCATGCTCGTGTGGGTCTTTGGCATTTTTGTGTGTTTTTTCTCGGCCTTCTTTTGCTAATTTGTCTGCTTGTTCGTTGCCATAAATGTTGGCGTGGGCTCTCACTTTATGGAGGGTTGTGATTTGTGTACAGTTTTGTAACATTTGGACCATTGATGTTAATATGATTTGATCGGGGTGGCTATTATGAAGGGTAGGGTGTGTTATTTGAGTGTTTAGTAGGTAGAGTGCATTTATACAATCGGTGAATATATGTGCGGGTTCATTTTTGTATTTTGTTGTGATGATTTGAAGTGTTTTGTGAATTGCCATAAGTTCTGCTCTGAGGATATTTTGTAGTCCATGGAGTCTCTTGGCTAGTTGGATTTCCTTGATAGAATTATATATGCCATAGCCAGCTTTTTCTCTGCGCCAGGAGCCTGGGCTAATTTGTTCGGGTGGTTTAAAGGAGCCATCAGTGTAATAACAGTGTACGGGGTTAAATTTTTGTGTGGTATGAGTTAGGTAGTCAGGAAGAGGGGGAGGTGTGACGGAGTAGTTTATTGTGTTGTTGACATAGTTTAGTTTTGACCATTTTTTACTTTTGTTTACAGGGATTTGTGTGGGTGTTGATGGGGCCAGTTTTGTGTATGGTCGGTGTATGCCTAGGTTGTCTGTTATGGAGGTGAGTTCCTCCAGTTGTTCGAGGGATCCGAGGGTTTGGTTTTGATGATGGACGCATATTATTTGTAGTGTAGATGGCTCAATTCGGGGTTTTTTTAGCTCGGGTGGAATAGTAGGTTCTTCATATGGTATTGTGTCTGCTTCAAATAATGCAATGATATGTGAATCTGGGAATGGGTTTGAGTGTAGGTTGTTGTTTTGGTACCAGTTGTTGTTCGGTATGATGATGATTGTATTTGTGTTAATTGGATCATGTTTGGCGGCAAGTCGAGCCCAATGTATTGCTTGTTCCATATCTTTCTCGTTGTGGGGGTGAGCTATACCATTGCCGGTCCATTTATAGTCAAAGGCCTTTCCTAGGGATCCGAATATTTTGTCTCTTTCATAAGGTGAGTAGAATTTTTTTAGTTTGGTAGAACATGTGACCGGGGAAGAAAGATATGATTGTTCAATGTTAAATGATGATATTAGTAAGTCTAAAATGGGAGTGGGTATTGTGTATTGTGCATTCTTTAGGGGATCAGTTTTTGGTATTCGGTATTTATACCTTTGGTATAACCAGATTAGTTCAGTTTCAAAGGGTTGGGTCGTTGGTTCGATGTTTGTAGGGGTTTGTAGTTTTGTATTATATTGGTTCCATAACCATTGGAGTCGTGTAATGGGGATGGTGTGTAAGTGTCGGCCATTTTCTTCATATAGATGTGCTTGACCATTATCTATTTGAATTGTGTTTGAGGATGTAAGGATGTCTTTTTCGGGGTTGCATTCTGTTGTGTAAATGTTTAAGAGTGGAATAATTATGGGTGGAGTTACGGATCTAGAGTCTGGAAGTTGTTCTTGTGGGTGGTGTGCTAGGATGATATCTGAGTATGTTTTGTTTTGGGTTTTTTGGTAGTATTGTTTTAATTTTTCTGTGTTATGTGTGGAGGTATTGGTGTCGTGTCTTGGGAATAAGTCTCTTTGGTGGAGCCATTTATTGTATGTGTTAGCATTGTATTGCCATTGGCATAGATATTTTGTGTATGTATTTTGTATGTTATTTGTGTCTATGTGTTGGATATGTTTATAGCTTATGATGTTATTAATGGGATATGTGGTAGGGTTTTTGGGGATGTATGTTGGGGGGCGGGGATGGTATGTATGTGGGGGGTTAGGGGGATTGATTGTTGTGATAATATTTCTTGGGATGATGTTATTGTTGAGGGTAATGAATGAGTCTTTAAGTGTATGCGAGTATGGGTGTATGTTACAAGAAGTATGGCATGTGGTGGGGCATGTTGGGTGGCAAAATAGTTGTTTAGCAACATTTAGGGCACTTTCTAATAGTTTGGTTGGGGTGAAGTGGTAGGTTTTGAAGTCTTCATAGTTCATGATGTGTGTGCCGTTAGGTAATGTAATTTGGGTTAGTTCAAAAATATTTTTTGAGAGGAGTTTTTGTAGAAGCTTTTGGGAGAGTTGGGCATTGAGTGTGTTGTGGTTTAGTGTTTCTTGACGCCATAGTATTTCAAGTGTTGTAGGGTTAATGAGGAATTTTGGGAGTGTGCTTTTAAGGTGGACTTTGGCTACATGTTTTAATAAGAAGAATGTACGTGTTATTGGTGATCTCATGCAATCACTTTTTTTGATTCTGGGTATGTTTTCGGCGCTACCGTATTGGGCAAGGATGTAATGAGTTAATCCATTATAGATTCTTCCAAGTCTACCTTTATCGTTTAAGGCATTTTGTAGTTGTTCACCTATACATCGGAGATATGCGTTTTTGAGGGAGAAAGCTTCAAGTCCAAATAGATTATGAGGGAGTTGTGTTATTGCGTTTGACATGCATTTTGGTAATCCACATATGGTTTTTTGTATGGCGATTATTTTTTTATCAAGTTTTTTGATGGCTGGCATAGAGTACGGTACACCATAAAAGCTGTATGTCACACCTGGGCGTAGTACGGTATCAACCATTTTTATTTTTTGTTTATTGGTGGCCGGACATGTTAATTCTTTGCATAGTTTGATGAGCTTTGTGGTTGTGGTGTGAATTTGGATTTTTCATTTAAGTGAGGGAACAAGATTTGTACCTAGGTATATGTATGGTTCGTTTTGGTGTAGTATAGGGATTGGTTGGTTACGGTAGTTGATGTTAGAGGTTTGCATTAGGGCTTTAAAAGTGGTAGGGTTTAATTTAGATTTGTTTGGGCATCCAGTAGCGGCACATTTTGGGACTCCCACATCCATGCTAGCCCATTTACAATACCTATCAATTTTATTGAGTTGTATTTGGATTGATTTGATTTTGTTAGTTATGGTGGCTAGGTCATCCGCGTATGCGGCGGAGTTTATTGTGACTTGTGATGTGCCGAAAGTATATCCGTTATTGCCTCTTTCTAGCCATCTAAGTAGTGGTTCCAGAAATATAATGAATAGATATGGGCTGAGGGTGTCCCCTTGTATAGTTCCTCTTTGGATGGGTATAGGATTTGATTTTCCAAAGTGTTCCCCGGTGTAGCAAGTAGATGATTGAGAATAGATGTTTCCAACAAGTGTAGTTGCCTCTTTTGGGTAGCCAAGGTCCGTCATTGTTGTTAGAAGTCGGGCATGGTCAATTGAGCCAAAGGCATTTTTGAAGTCCACGTATAGTATGTATATATCTTGGTTAGTAACTTTTGCGTCCTCTAATGCGGCTATTATGGTTTGTATTTGTCGGGCGGTACTTCTCTCTGCTCTAAATCCTTCTTGGCTATCATGTAGGATTTTGAATTTTTCGCCGTATGAGGATAGTATGAAGGTGAGTGTACTGGTAAAGAGTTTATATATTGTGTTAGCTAGTGCAATTGGCCTATGGTTGGGTAGCATAGACGGGTCGCCTTTTTTGTATAGTAAAATTATTGTACTCAATTTCCATGAGTTTGGTTTTTGTTTTTGTTTGTAGCAGTGGGAGAAGAATAAGAATAGTAGTGTATGAAATCTTGGGGGCATGTTTTTGAGTATTGAGTTTGGTATGCGGTCTGGGCTTGGGGCTTTATTATTACCTAGATTTTGAAGGCATGTGTCGTATGTGGCTCTGTTGAGGTATTTATGAAGTGAAATTTCTGGTTCGCCCCGTTTGTCAAGGATATAACCGTCTAGGTCATGCCATGGGTATTGGCGTAGTGCACATGTACATTCTAATGTATGTTGAGGCTGGTAATTGCATGTTGGTACTGTTGGTCTGTTGGTTTTTGATTGTTGGTTAAATATTTCATTTGCAATGTCTTCGGGGCTAGTTAAGATATTATTATATTGGTCTTTGATATAGTCCAGTGGTGGGGATTCAAGGTTTTTAAAGACTTTTTTGTTAATTTTTTTTGGGCTGATTTCATATAGTTGTCTATATTTTGAGATGGCTTTTTTAACGTTTTCTTTGTTGAATTTTGTGATTACTTTCCGGGCTTGTATGTTGGCATTTTTTGCAATTAGCGCGATGTCTTTTATCCATGTATCGAGGGGAAGGTCCGGAGGCGGCGGGGTGGGAATTGGGATGTGTTGTATATTTAGTAGTTCATTGTGTATGGGGTGGTTACGCCATTGAGGGTTGTTTTTTACAATTCTAATAGTTTTGCGTATGGTATGATATGTGGTTAAGTGTTGTTTCCAAGTTTTAGAGAGTTTGCGGGGTAGGTACCCGCCTTGTTGAGAAGTTCTATTTGTCATTTGAGGTATTGGATGTGCTCTGTAGGTTTGTTCTAGTGTATTAGAGATTTTATTGATGAGTTTGTCTAGGGTGTGGCATGCTTCTTGCCATTGTGTTTGTGTTAATTGACTATTATTTTTAAGAGTATTTGTGAGGGAGTCTATTTGTACGGAGTTTTCTTCGAAGAATTTTGTGTTGAATTTTTCTATGTTGGCTTTTGGGATGGGGTTGAGTAAGCGTATAGTGTCTTTGTTTAGGGTTATAGGATTTCTACTAATTAGTATGTTATTTGGGATGTGTAATTGTACGGGTGAGTGGTCCGAGTTGAGAATAATGTCTTTGTTTGTTGTGGAGGTGTATTGTGTATTGTTGTTTGTATTTATATAGAATCCATCAATTAGACTCCAATCACTATAATTATAGCCACCTTGTCTAGAGAATTGTGTATCAGTATTGATGTAAGTGAAGTTTAAGTTTTCTGTGAAGCGGCGCCATTGGTAATCAATGTTTTGAGGGGGAGTATGACGGTTTCCATTTTGGCGGCCAATTAGCGCTATGTCTTTGTTGAAGTCTCCACATAAAAGGTATGTATGATTGGGATTATTATTAATTTGGGATGTAATATTATTTTGTATATCTAAGATAAATCTAGTATCTTCGGGATGGGATGGCATATACAGGTGAAAGATTAACCATGGTTGTAGTGGGTGATTAGTGATTTTAATTATTTGTATGTATGGTGATATGTGCATTGGGGTAGAGATTTTGTTAATGTTGCCTCGGAATGTATATTTTTTGTGTATTAATGTAAGGAGGCCACCGCGGCCTGGTGTGTATGGTCTCCGTTGTTGCATGCATCTTGTAAGTGAGTGTGTATTGTTAAAGATGAGTTTATAATTTTGAAATATATTTTGTAAATATTTTGTAGATTTTGTGGCGGTTAGTTTTGTTTCTTGTATAACTATGAGGGCCGGTGGTGTGTCCGTGTTTGTGACTAAAGTTTGTAAGCTAGGAAGGGCAGTGTTCAGTGAGGAGGCATTCCATGTGATTATGTGTGTATTTTCTTGGTTTGTTCTAATGTTTTGATTTTGAGGAGGGATGTAGGGAAGAGGTGGGGGTGGGTGAGTGTATTCTGGTATAGGGTCTAGACATTTTAATGATTCATTTATGAGGTTGTTAGGGAGGTAAGGGAATTTTAGTTTTATTGTATCATTTGAGGGTGGTATGTCTTGGCTATGTATGAAGTCGTATAGTCTTTTATGAATTGAGTTTTCATGGTTTATAATATTTTGATTGTTTACCAGGAATTCAGTATAAGGGTGTGGCGTGTAAATGCGTCGTTCTGGTGGGTTTTGTAAGTTTAGTAAAGTTTGTAGAAGTGTATTGGTCCATGTGCCTGCGTTCAAATTTTGTGGATTTAGGAGGTGGTTGCATTCAACTAAGTGTGGGTGGGTAGTGACCACTAGTGCGTATAGAATGTGTGATGGTGGATGTGTATTTTTTTGTTGTACGTATTGGGCAATGTTTGGATGTGTAGTGTTGTGTGTGTGGTGAGATGTGTGTGTGCTTTTTAGGAAATGTACGAAAGATTTTGCAATGTGTTCATATTCTGGTTGCAGTTTTATGGTATTAGGTATGAAGTATATTTTGGCATTTTTCTTATGTGTTGAGGGGTGTCTTTTTAGTATATTAGGCATTGGGCCTGGATTAGTCTCAATGTCTCCACCTAAAAGGAGTAGGAGTTTTATGTGTTCTGATTTGGTGCTTAGTTTTAGAGTTTTTGTTTTAATTTTTTGTGTAGCTCTGTGAAGAGGTTTTTTTGTTTTATAGTAGTTGTGCTTAGTCTGTGGTGAGAGGAGGTTTTTGTTTGGTAATGTTATTGTTTTTTCTTTTATTGTTTTTTCTTTTATTGTTTTTTCTTTTGTTGTATTTCTTGTGGTTTTTCCATTTATAGTTTCTAGTTGCTTTGTGTTGGTTTCCATGTCCCCTCCAGTTAATATTAGTAGTTTGCAAAAGTTGGGTATTTTGTTTTGTTTTTGCATGTGATTTTGATTTTTTGTTTTGTGTTTCTTTGATAGTATATCTACATGGAACTTTATATAAGGATGTAGGGTGTGAGTGCGTTGTTCCGGTGGGTTTTTAAAGTTTAATAGGATTTGTAGAAGTGTATTGGCCCCTATATTTGTGTATGAGTTTTTTAGGTTTGGTAGATGGTTATATTTACTTATGTGCGGATAAATAGTGACTATAATTACGTGTGGAACGTGGGTTGGAAGGTGCTTATTTTTTTGTTGTATGTATTGGGGAATGTTTGGGTGTGTAGTATTATGTTTGTGTTGCAGTGTATGTTTGTTTTTTAAGGGAGGTATGAAGGGTTGCGCAGTGTGTCTGTGTTTCGGTTTCAATTTTATGTTATTATGCATGATGTATTCTTTAGGATTTGTTATATGTGGGGTGGGGTGTTTTTTTAGTGTATTAGGTATGAGTCCCGGGTTGGTTTCTATGTCTCTTCCTAGTAGTAGTGGGGGTTTGTGGTATGTAAGTTTAGCTTTGTATTTTAAAGTTTTTGTTTTGTATGTATTTTTTGAAGGCTTTTATGTTATTGTGGTCTTTTTGGTTTGGGGGTAGGTGGGTGTTTGTGTTTTGTAATTGGCTAATGAACTTTTTGTTATGTATTTTTAGAGTGGGTGTAATTGTATTCATCATTAATTTTTAATATGTCCATGTGTTTATTTGAGTGGGTGCTTTTGTTTTATTGATGGTGTGAAGGTGTGTGTGTATTTGTTTGTCTTTTTCTGTGTTTGTATTTGGCCATGGGTGTATGTGATTATTAAGTTTAATAGTAGTTATGTATGGGTTTATGTTGGTTTTTGAGGGGGTGTAGAGTTTGTTTGTAGTGTTAGTGTATATGTTGGATTTTTTACAAATGTTTGTTTTAATGTTTGTGGTAGTATGTATTTTTGTATTTGTATTGGTGTTTATACCTATATCGGTATTTGTACGTAGTTCAGTATTTTTATTCCATACAGTATATATATATATATATTTGTATACGTATATGTAATGTATACACAGTTTTTGGTATAGTATGTATTTTTATTTTTTGTTTTGATACGGTATAGGTATATCGTATATATATTATATACCGTATGTTTTGAGTGTTCTCATGTATTCTACCATGTATTCTATTTTGTATAGCACTATGTATACGGTGGGTAATACTGTATAGATACTATAAGATACTAGTAGTATTTTTTGGTAGACTAGTAGTATTGTATAGTATGCGTATATGGTGGCTAGTATTGGTATAATTTTGTAATATATATATGTAGTGGCTATGTGTATTCTATTGTGGTCGTATTTTATACCATGCGGGTGGGGTATTGAACCTATGGTCTTGAGGTTGTTGTCCTTCACATTTTTGACGAGTCTTCTTCAATCGAGGTGGGAGGTTTGGACCCCGTGATGTTTTGCAACATTGCAAAGGTGGTACCTACACACTCTTGAATCTTCAACATATGGTCTTTGATTTCTTGGAGTTCTTTGGCTTTTGCATTCGCTTGTTCTTTGACTTCTTGCCTCAAGATTTTGTTGTTTGCTTCGAACGCCTCCACTAGGTCCTTCTTGGTGATAGCTTGGGATGGGGTGTGGAGTTTGAAGGTCTCCACCGTGTTGATGATGGCTTTGTTGACATCTTCAAAGCCAAACTCTATGAGTTGAGCTTGTGTGGGGGGTTCGATTCCATCAATGCTCCTCCTATGAGGAACAAACTCCACGAAGTGGCCACCTATGGGAATGGTTTTCCCCGCAAATGCTCTATACACAATTGGATTAGCACACACCACATTTGCACTTCCGTTGTGGCAAACTCCATTGTCCTTGTGAAACCAAATAGAGCAAACATTAGAGTCTCCCATAATTTTATGAATATCATTAGTGGTATCAATAATATTCATAAGTATAGGGAGATGAGAGAGTGTAAGGGTGAGGGCGTCTTTCTTAGCTTTGATTTCCTTGGTGATGTGGTTTCTCCCAAGAGGCTTCTTTGTTTGCATGATTTCTTGGCGTGCGGTTACTTGTAGCTCTTGGATTTTCTTGGCTTGTTGCGGAGTGGTGGTCATAATGAAGGCAAATCCGTCCCCTTTTGCCTTCTGCACGTTAGTCACTTCAAAGTCATGCCCACGTTTGAAGCTAGATTGAAGAACCTCTTTGAAGAGGTGGTTAGCATCAATGTTATGCAAAGAGGGGCTTTGAATTTTAACTGAGAGACTAGAGTGGTGTGCAATGCTATGGTAAGTTTTACATACCTTTCCCACCACGTTGTCCTCATCAATTTTGAGAATGAAGGGTCTAATCCCTTTGAGGAGGAGTAGGCCATCAATTTCAGGGTTAGCAAGGTGCAATTTGATAAGTCCAGACCATACACCCTTTTTTCCACCTCCATGTTTAATACTTAAGCAATGAATAGAGATTGGTTCGATGAGCTTCCTACCGAGGGGGATATCCATGTCGTTGAGACGTTTGGTAACCATCTCTTTGACTTCATCATGCAAAATGGGATTAGTAGGAGGTTCAAAATGTATGGCTACTTGAAAGTCTAAAGCCAAACCCGTACCTTCATCTATAGGGATGTTGATGGGCACTTGTGTAATATTGTAGTGTTGTCCTCCCCGACCGCCTGCTCCTCGCGATTGTGGGTAGTGGATTTGTGGGATCCGTGGGAAGGCTATTCTTGCTCGTTTGACTTCACGGGCTTCGTTTTTTTTAAGGCCTCTTGTCACCATGTCCTCAATTGTTTCCTCGTTGAGGAGCATGTCTAATCCCTCCTCCACTGCTAGGTCTTCCATTACCTGGAAACCTAGCCAGAACTTGAAGCAACTGATGTCAGGGGTGGTGATGAGAGTCATACCTTCATTACCTTTATTTTCTTCACGAACGGGCTTGTGCTTTTTGTTGGCGGATGCTACTTCGTGTCTTTGTTTCTCCACTTGTTTTCCTTGAAGCCTCTTGAGGCTTTCGCTTGGGGACTCAATCTCCATGTGGTCTGTGTAGCTGAGGGCTTTCTTCGCGCTTCTTGTATCGATATCTGTCCCACCCCAATCCACTGCTACTACCGCTGTACACCAATTAGTCAAAGAAAAAATGTAGTAACTTACCTTGGGTGGGTCGCTGGAGGGTTGCTGGGGCTTGCAAGGTCGATGGTTGGGGTTGGCTGGTAGTGAGGCAGGGGTAGAAGGTCGCTGAGGAGGCTTTGGAGGTCGTTGGGGTAGTTCCTGGGGTCTTTGTGGGAGTGTGATAGGTCGCTGGGGGGTATTGGTGGGTCGTTGGGTGGATGTTGAGGGTTGCTGGAGGGCCTTCTTAGGTCGATGGCGAGGTTCTGTGGGTCGCTGGGGGAATGGTTTAGGTCGCTAGGGGCTCTCGGGCTCTTCAGTCTCTGCTCTCCTTCGCTTTTAATGTCGCTGGGGGCTCTCGGGCTCTTCAGTCTCTCTTCTCCCTCGCGTTTGATGTCCTTGCCGTCTCCTCAGCGTCTGGCTGCTTCGCTCTCGTCTTTGCAGTGCCAGTCTGCTCCTCTCTTGACTCCGGGATGTTGAGTTGCTTGAGCTCGCAATATTTATCTCCTGCTCGTAGTATTCTGCACCTGCTCGCAACTCTCCTGTTCTCTCTCTGTCTTGCGGCTGGTACTCCTTTTTCTTGCTTGTCTTACTTGTACAGATTCGAACTTGTGCTAGTTGCTGTAGTGCTCATGTCTTGCCCTTGGTGCCGCAGGGTTTTAGTGTTGCAGTCGACTTGTGTCGTTTGAGTTCTTCTGTCCTGGTATCGTTCTTTCTTGTTGTGTCGCTAGGCCTTCTCCTTCTGCTGATGCTTAATCTGTTGTGTGGCAGGGCTGCTCCTGTTGTTGATGTGCGCGTTGTTGGTGTTGTGGTGTTGGAGAGAGCTGTATTTTGATGTTGGCCCTCTTCGATCCGATCTGCATGGAGAAGAGGTCTTGTGTCGTACCTTATGATAGTCATAGGTGAGTACGTTGCTGTAGGTCGGTAGTATCTGTGAAATGTGGACGCTGCATGCTGATGTCGCGGTTGTGTTGATCTGCAGGGTGGTAGTCTGGATGTGGACTTCATGGCAGTTTCTTCAGATATGTGGTGGGATGGACAACATTTCCGCAGGGCACATGCAATTCTAGTTCTTGAAAGAAGTTGACTATTAGTAACGTTAGCTTGTGTGCGTTTACTTTTCTTGTGTTGTTTTATGGTTTCTTGCGTTAATTCGTAATTATATTTCCGGTTTACGTTATATAGACACTGTATGTACCATATAAGGCGACAAGGATAGTATCGAAATGAGTTTATACTGGTGTTGTAAGTGCGTACCTTGTCTACATTGTTTGGTGTTTCTTGTGTGATGACTGTGGGTAAGCTGGAGTCATCTTCGAGTGTTCTCTCGATGTTACTCCTGATGGTGTCGTCTTTGACTGTTCTCCCAGCGATGCTCCTGATGTTGTGGTTGGTGATGCACCACTTGTTATGTTGTGTCTGGTTGACTTGGGCTCGGGGGTTGAAGCAGTGTTCGTTGTTTTGTGGACTCGGTTCTTCACCTGTGCCTTGTTTACTTTCTGCGTTCTGTCTTCGCTTGTGTACCTGTGGTTGCTCCCTGTTTGTCTGTGTTCTTGCTGCTACTAACATGCAACTGTTATATACTATGTAGGGATAGAGATCGTGATGAATACTATGCTGTTGTGTGTTGTGGTAATGCTTATGTAATTTTTGACAGCGCTTCCGCGTGATTTTTATGGATCTGGGTTTATTAAGATAGTGCCTAGGAGTGTGATATTGTTTGTGTTGTTTTTCTAACGTGTTTTTGGATTTTATTTGTTGGTGGTATTGATTATTTTGTGTGCTATTAGGGCTAGGGGGTTTGTGAGACTTTAGTGCTTCTGATCTAGTTGTGTGATCTAAGTGAGATTGTGTGTGTATTGTGGACGGCCTAGTGAGACAATGAACCAAAACAACAAGTGAAAGAAAAAATACTGTGCAAAAGTAAGAGAGAGGGTTGAGGAAATTGCGTAGCTCAAGGGGGGGCAGTGTAGACTTTGGTGACAGCTTGTGTTGATCTTCGCGCTCCAGCTTTGTTGTGTTGACGTTTTTTGGATCTGGGCTGCCTTGGGAGTCTATGTGTGAGCTATGTGCGTGTCTTCATCTAATCTAGCAGATCTACTATATGCTCTTACGATCTGGAGTGAAATCAGACCTAATCACCCAACACTTTAAGTTCCAGCTCTTACAGATGACTTGCAACAAAGTTTTGCTTCATTTCCAGAAAGTTTAACACAAGTAGATCTTGTCTAGCATAATCCCATTCCCAACACTTACACGCCCCTCCCCAAGCTCATACACTACCAGATCTGGAGAGAAAGGGGGGATCATCAACAAGCCCAACACCTCTTGTTGCCCTCTACTCGCGATCTGCGACTAACTCCCAGAGTAACCCTCACCAGAAAAAACGGAGCTCCTCTAGGTCTCCATCTCGATTCTCCGCTTAACATTAATTTAGAGTTCTAAAACTAGAACCACACTTGGCTTTCCATTGTCGGGTGAGCTTCATCCTACCTTCAACACTTAAACTAGTGTTTTATAAATTTAATTGGTTCATCTATCATTCAAAACTAGATAATCCCTATTTATGTTATAGTCATACTCTTTTCTTGCTCTAACTCGCTAGTAGATCAATAGTAGGGCTTGGTGTTGTCTCAACCAAAATCTTTATAAAGTTTAAAAGAGCTTGGTGTCCTCTAAACTCATGTTAAAATTAGTTTTAGTAATTGATTGTTTAGAAGGTTTGCAATTTTAGGAATGTCAAGATTGTCCTTTCTACCTTCGAAATAGGAGTTGTCATAGTCTATGTTGTTCTTCCATGCTATAATGAATAAGGAATATGTAGAGATTTAGGAATTGATGGAAACAATCACTTTCATAGTTTTTAAAATGCATTTCTAAAGTACAAGATTTCTAATATTCTACAATTTCTTTGTATGTTTAAATAAGTGTGTAGAATTAGAAGAATTAGAAGCTTTGTGCCCTTAAATACATTCAAAATTTTCCTCTTGGTTTCAATATGGGATTTGTTACTTGTTGATATAGCCGGAATGTGGTTTAACCCTTAAATGTCAATTGGGAACCGTATATATAGGTGCGTATATTACTCTATAGAATATAATAAATATAATGAAGTTTAATAAGACTTACACCTCTTGTTTAAAGGTTCTTCAACTAACATCTTTCATTTGGAGATCATTTCAATATCTAAATCTTATCATGTTCAAATACGACACTATACCATGTGTAGAATATTGTGGCCACCAGTGGCACCTTGTGACATTTAAGGGTTACTCAATGTTTTGAAGGATTCCTATGGTTTTGGTTGAATCATTCATTGAACTTAAATCAACAAAGAGTGATGTAATTTAGTCTTGACTGTTGAGGTAACAACTTATTAGTTTGTATTTTTGTGCACATTGACCATAGTAAACCTCAAACATTTTAGATCCTTCTCTCGGATAAGAAATGCATTGTATCACCAAGTGCCTTATGTTGTTTGTCTATTTCGACATACCATGGATTTGTTCCCTTCCCTACAATACAATTGGCTAATTCTATTCTCCAATACTATATCATTCTAATCTCATTGTTTTATTTTATATCTTCTTGTTTGACCTTTTTCTAAGCACCACAAACTTCATAGCATGAAGCACAACCATATGCACATACCTTTCCCTTTCTTCTATTTCTTTAGTTTTAAAAAACCAAATGTACAATTTATCAATGTGAATAAAATCTAAAATCATATATTTAAATAGATTATCTTCAGTTTCGAATATAACTTTACCTTGGATGAAAGGGCAAAATCTGCAAATATTGTCTTTGGTTTCCGAACTAGTACAAACTTCCATGAAATATGCATCAGACAAATGAACGTAAATACTACGCACAACCATGGCTCAGAATAATCTCCTTAAATAAACAATCAATCAAATAAGTTTCAATTATAACTAGATCATAGTAACTGAGGTTATAATTATATGTTTGTTTGATTTTAACTGCATGCAGCATAAAAAGTGACTAGAAGAAGTACTGTACTGAAAGATTGCAAAAGGCATTCTTGATGGAGCAATTTTAATTTGTCTACGAGGCATTCTAAAATTGCCAAATCACTTGGATGTTAACTTTCAAGGGTCACTCCATACTTCGTGTAGATGTTTTTCAACGAATTTTTTATTAAAAAATTTAAAACATCTTTGTTGATGAGAGATGGTACCATTCTGTGTTTACAAAGAAGTAAATATCACCTGGATTTACAAATTCGAGTAAGTTCTCATTCTAGTGGTGACGAATGTAGTAAAATCCCATAGACTTCAAATAAAATTTCTTGCATGATAAAGCTACAGTAATCGACATTGGGAGGTTGGGCACCAACACTTGCAAGTATGACACAGAGATGAGGCAACCATCGACAACTTGCAGCAACTTGGTTGCCGCCACAGCAAGTTACAGATCAGTTCAAGTTGCAAGCAATTGCAAGCACACACCTTCTTCGAATCTTATGTTTGGCAACTGGCAGCTACTGGTCCAGCACGTAGCGTTCATCAATCGAGTCTTGGCAACTTACCACCCCTGTTGCCCGGCTGCCTAGCTAAATTACAAGGTGATCTAACATATTTTACATGGTACTGAGGTTCCTCTTCTACTCCAGGTCAGCCGCATTGCAGTCAATTCTGTAAAACTAAAGATGAATGAACATGCAGATCAGGGTTCAAAATAGACTATTTCATGTGATGCTAAAAACTCGACCAAAACTTCAAACCTGCTTCAACTCCGTATGTCGCATTGCTAACCGCAGAGTAGTCGTCAAGGTTGAAATACACATGCTCCATATCGACAAACCTATACAAATTGATCCTTCGTGAGCTCCATTGCATTGACGTCGTTGCCAACTTGTACAACCTCTACTCAAGCCCAAGGTTTTGAACCACATGAATGATTTGGATCACTACGATGTCCATCCTACGACATCCATGTGCTACTCAACTCAGGCTTTCCAATTCGTTGTATACGTGAACATGGTTATCAATATCAGTATTGCTTCATTGTGCAACTTGGATCAATATTTTTCATGCTTTAAAACCAATAGTTTATTCAATGAGAAATCAATGCTTATAAATAATATTGCATACCTATAAATCTTACAATATCTAACTTTATATAATGAACTAGTCTCATGAATTTGACACTTTCACAATAGTTGAAAAGAATACAAAATATTCATTAATTCATTGACATCATTTCTATACTTTTATAAAACTTTATAATATAGCAACGTTATTATGAGCATTGATTTCTCATTGAATAAATGACTGATTTCAAAACATGAAAACTATTGATCCAAGTTATACAATGAATCAATATTGATATTGATAAACATGTTCAGAGATACAGTGATGCAAGTTCTCACATCCAACAAGATAGAAAATGTGATAGTAGGTAATAATTCATTCACAATAACTGTATGTCAACACTCTTGTAGCTTGATCAACCTTTCAACTAAAACTGTACGACATGATACTAAAAGTTGATTGGTGAAAAGATGGTCATTGTCCTTATCACCTATTAAGCTTCTATCAGCTAAGTTGAACCAACATCATGGTTTCAATCATTCCGAATGAGGTTGCCCCCGTTTCCTGAACTTGGTAGAGCAATATCTTTTACGTTCTGCTCATTCTATTTTCAGCCTTCAGGACAACGAATACAGTGTATGATTCATGAGTATGTTAATTGCGAGCCCTGAGTTATGATTAGCCTGCTCAGTATGATTTATAGGACAAGCGATATAGAAGATGTTTCATGAATACCTAAAAAAACTTGTAAGTTCTGAACTCAGGTCAGCAGGTTGCTCAGTACGAGTAAAAAGCCCGCCTGGCACAAAGGATGCAGAGTAAATGCACCAAGACTGAAATCTGGGCAGCGCATTAATTAGAAAACCAGGAGCACTACGGTAGTCGTTTTGTAAGAAGCGTTTACGGTGTGGCAAAGCTAAAGTGAATACCATACACTGAGCCACATCTACGAGAATTATCTTGAGAGACTCTTCTGATGGACATCTTTTCTACGACTCGGGTTGAAGACTCGGTTCCTTCCCGTTTTGCACTACCCACTTTACAACAGGAAAAATTTACTGGACAAACCGGCTGCCTTATATTATTATTGAAACCATATTTCCACGATCTCTGAAACGGTAAAAGATTATTAGTCAGGGCGGTTGTGAACTTCCTGTCGATTCAATCCTCACAGGCAAGAAAACAACCGACCTTCACCTGCATCCAATGGAGACAATGTGCATAAAGCGTAGTGACAACATATGATTGGTGCTCTGAAGACAAAAGATCCCGGTATCAAAATCAGTCGATGCAAGCTCAATCCTAAGCATCTGCGAGCCGTAGTCATGTCAGTAATACCAGTCATGACCCAAACAGCTAGCACACCTTTCGACCAGCAACCCCAGCCTCTTCAATCGCTCGCTACGGGGGACAACGTCGTCTCCCTCCCAATGACTTTCCCCCCCTTGACTATGATGCAGACCTTCGTCTGTTGATGATAGAAGCGTGAAAAAAACAGATGAAGAATCTGCATCATAGACTAGAGGAAGAAAATGTAAACAACCGGAAGATGGAAACGTCTACCTCACAGTAGGAGCAGTACCACAATGTAGAGCAGAGATCTCGGCGAACCAAAACAGCAGCTAACAACACAGAGTACATGCAGCAGTAGAATGAGAGGATCGGTGAGCCACACGAATCACCCTGCGATTGGGCAGGGAATGAATCGGCCGCTGTCAATTGGCGGGCCTCACAGTGCGAGCAGCGTGCGAGTGACCACATGCAAGCAACGCAAGGCGTGAGACATGCGGGAACGACGGGGCAAGGGTGGGGAGGCTGTGCGGAGAGGAAGGGGAGAGAGAGGGGGGAGCCATGAGGGAGCGGAGCGAGAGGCGAGCATTTGTAGTGAAGTGAGGCGGGCGGAACAAGAGAGGACGGTCGTGGTGGTAGGTACTGCCCATCGCCGGGGTCCATAGTTTGGTGCAATGGGCATTTTTCGGAGGGCGGGTCCTAGCCTTCGTGGCGAGGGGCCCACGGGCTCATATTTTACCATTTATGGGGATCTGGAGGCTTGCAAGAAGGAAAAATTGGACGAAATTGAAATCACTGTGGAAATCACTGTGGAAACCCGCAGTGAAGTGGAACCAGCAATGGGGGGGGTTGAGTTTGCACAGGGGGCCCCACCGAAAGAAATGAAGGGGGGCAGGTTCTGTGCACAGCACGCTTCGGAAACACGGTCGTCGTCGTCGGCCTGGAATACAAACCTGCGGGTGAAGGTGGTGGATTTGGTAGGTGAAGCAGGGGGCGTGGCGAGGAGAGACCGAGAGGCAGAGGCAGGTCGGTGGTGGGTGTGTCCTGTGACCCACCCAGCTCCGGAAGGGCATCATTGTATTCCCGTGGGACAACTCAGTGCATTTGGTGCATTTCCGTCTGGGGACCCGGGCATCTCGAATCCGCAGATCTTCCCCAAACCAGCTGCAGATTTTCCCGACACCACTTTTGGAAGGTGGACTTCCTTTCCCCCACTTCCTTTGCTTTTCCTTCTTCCCCTTTTCCCTTTTCCCATTGTCCTTTTCACACGTTTTCCGCTTTTTTCATCTTTCCCTTTTTACACGTGTACCTCGACACTAAGTTGGAATTTAAGTGACCGTGAGATATCATACAACATCCACCCACTGAGCCGATCGGACACTATCATTGTTCAAGGCCACCTCCGGCACATTCCATCATCATCCCTTGAACTATGTTTCTTTCCTACCAAAAAGATTGCATCCAAGTGCCTCGTTTCTCTCATATATCACTTTTAATGTCATGACTCATGTCGGCGAACTTACAATTGTTGTTTTTTTTCTTTTTATACAATCCAAGACAACCATGTTATGTGCTTGTGAAAAGAAAGCCGCATGTAACAAAGGTTGTGATAGAAGTTTAGATTTGCATAGCTTCAACAAAATCACTTCAGATGGCATATCTTTGGTCTTATAGCTAGGGTAATGAAGAATATCATATTTCTATCAAACTCTTTCTTTATTGTATATCTCTTAAATTTTCTTTAGAATTGATTGTACAAATCAAAATTGTAGAGACTTGCCCAATATTTACAAAAATTCGCCTTGGGATTTTGAGACTTCAGGGATTAATAGAAGATTTTAGCAATAAAATTAGAGCTCCCACACTCCAACAATTGCGCGCATATGGCATAACTTTCTTAGCATAGTGTTTGTAAAAATGTAACATAATATATGAAAAATATCATAAACGATGTTTTCGCAAAAGAAGAAGAACTCCGGTCTTCAATGGGGGCCGGTGTGAATGTAGTGTTTGTTCATTCTCTTCACTAAGCCAATGGCCACCGGACATAGGTTAGTACAGTAGAACTACTTCCTCTTTTCAAGGGTAAACACTTCCTACACTAAGTGCTTCCCTACACTTAGTGCCTTAGAGACAACCGACATGTCATTCCCCATAAGGAACCAAAAAGGTTCTTCTTTTCCACATAAAACTTAGACATCTTCATAGTTTGTTACATTTCATTTTTTCCACAATAATATGTGGTGTAAGCCTTCTTATTGACCATTTGGATTATCATCCTAAAACATATTAAGTTCACAAAAAAATAAAAATGTGACTTGGCAATTTTTGTATAGGGTGAGGCCCTAGCTGGAGGGCCTCACCCGGCGTAACGCCTGATCGGGGCAGCGCGATTTTTCTTTGAACTTGCCCGAGCAAAAAGTCGTGAGATTTCATTACGCCCCGTTCTCGCACACATTCCGCGCTGTGAGGTACGCCGGAATGAATGGGAGATGAACCCGATCGGGCGTTACAAACCTCTACTCCTTTCACAATTGTTTTGAATATGCTACACCCATTTGCTACCTTTAAAATTGGTGTACAAGGAAACAATATCATGATTGACATGATGATATGAAATTTAGACCTTGTGTGATTCAAAAAACTGACGCCAAGTGACGTCGGAGTCTGCTTATCCACCAAATGCAGGGAACCCATTTTTTGTACTTCAATCACTATAATTTTTCAATCCGTGCGGAGAAAGTCAATGAAATTTTGCAAGTCTGTTATTACTGAATAGGTTTTGATTGAGATCCTATAGTCAAAATTGGAAATTTTTGTTTTTGTTTTTTTCCCTACTCATTGATCTAGAAGCAACCGTTTTGAAGTGCTTTTGGTGTGAGAATGCCTTGGAAGTTTAGGGGTCAAGTTGGCATTAGAATCAAATGTGAAAAAATCAATTGGCACACGAGTGAGGTGATTGTGAGTTCAAGTCCGCATGCCGATGTGGTGCCTACCACCGTAGTCCACCGAACTATGGTGGGGGGTCATAAGACATCGTTGTATGGGTGGACTATGGAGGTAGGCACCACGTTGGCGTGCAGACTTGAACTCACAACCACCTCCCCAATGTGCCGATTGATGTTTTCACATTTGATTATAATGTCAACTTGACCCTTAAACTCCCAAGGCATTTTCACACCAAAAACACTTCAAAATGGTTGCTTCTAGTGCAATGAGTAGGAAAAAGAAGCAAAAAAAACTATTTCCAATTTTGACCGTAGGATCTCAATCATGACATGTTAACTCCTAAATTACCAAGAGATCTCCTTAGGGGACTCTTGAAGGTTTGGGCAAGTTCCTACCAGGTCAATTTATAACATTCTTTTGGAAAGTTTTACTGTATATGGACATTACTAAAAGCTTTGTGTGAGGCCAATTTTTTCTTAAATCCCACGTTTAATGAAAAAGTTAAGGTTTTGAAGTTCAAATGAGGAGAGAGGGCATGTTGGGCAACTCTAAAAACTTTTTCTATGACACTTTATTGAATATAAATTCTCAGTGCTAGTGAGTAATATTATTTCCTTTCATATTTTTAAAAAACATCTTTTGTCTTTAGTGAAAAATAGCATATTAATCCCAGTCAAACATTTTCACACATTGTCTTACATCGTCAAGCAAGGTACCTAAAAATCTTCTTCCCTTACACATGAAACTTAGGAATCTTCATGTTTTTTACTTTTTATTTTTCCCACGGCATTATGTGGTTTAAACCTTCTTTTTACGCATTCGGATTCTCATTCTAAAACATATTAAGTTCACAAAAAAATAGGATGTGAATTGACAATTTTTGAACTTGCACTCCTTGCATAATTTTTTTGAATATTATGCTACACCCTTTCTTTACCTCTTAAAATTGGTGTACAAGGAACTTATATCATGCTTAACATGATGGTAATGAATTTAGACCTTGTGTACTACAAAAATTGGACACCAAGTGGAGTGAAAGTCTCTTGATCCACTAAACGCACAATAGAAAATCAACTATTTTCTCCATTTCAAACACTATAATCTTTCAATCCGTGCGGTCACAATTTTTGAAATTTTGTGAGTATGTTACTTAACAAGTCTTAATTGAGATCCTACAGCTAAAACTAAAATTCTTTTTTAATTCCTTACTCATTGCACTAAACCGAGTAGTTTTAAAGTGTTTTTGGTGTGAAATTGTGTAAATAATTTCGGAATCAAGTAGCAACACATTTGCAAAATTTCATTGACTTTCTCCGCACGGATTGAAAAATTATAGTGATTGAAGTACAAAAAATGGGTTCACTGCGTTTGGTGGATAAGCAGACTCTGACGTCACTTGGCGTAAGTTTTTTGGATCACACAAGGTCTAAATTTCATATCATCATGTCAATCATGATATTGTTTCCTTGTACACCAATTTTTAAAGGTAGCAACTGGGTGTAGCATATTCAAACAATTGTGAAAGGAGTGGGGCTTCAAAAATTGCCAAGTCACATTTTTATTTTTTTGTGAACTTAATATGTTTTAGGATGATAATCCAAATGGTCAATAAGAATGCTTACACCACATATTATTGTGGAAAAAATGAAATGTAATAAACTATGAAGTTTTATTTGGAAAAGAAGAACCTTTTTTGGTAACTTTCCCGACAATGTGTGACAATGTGTGAAAATGATTGACTTAGATTAATATGTTACCCTTCACTAAAGACAATTTTTTTTTGACAGTATGAAAGGAAATAATACCGCTTGCTAGTATTGAAAATCTCACATTTGATAGAGTGTCCTAGCAAAGGTTTTTGGAGTTTCCCGACATGTCCGTTGTTGGAACGTTTTTCTTTAAGATGGCATAAGTTTTTTTAATTTAATATTGGATTTAGGAAATAATTGCATGCACCAAAAGCTTTGAGTAATGTCTATCTCCAACAAAAATTTCAAAGACAAATGTTATAGATTGACACCATTGAAGCCTGCCCAAACCTTCAAAATTTTCCAGATGGGACTCTTGGAAATTTAGAGGTTAAAAAGTCAATCATTGTTCACAACGGTGACCAAAGAAGGAGTTTTTAGCACTATTTACATTACGACTATCTACAGCACCCTTGGGTCGGTAACATCAACAAGGCTAATATATTTACATCATGTTTTTTAAAATGGCACATTCAAATGTGATGTTTTCAGAGATATTTTGTTTTCTAAGGGATTGATGTGAAAATATCAATATCTTCATAAAATTAGTACCATGCCACATCTTTATTAAAATACAAATTAGAAACTCACAATCAAAATTGACGTCATAGGAACCTAAGACATGTTAAAATGTTTCCCATGGGCAAAAGGTTCTTTAGGAATTAAATCTTGTAATAAAAACCCTTGATCCTTATGTATATCTTCAGAAATTTACGTTAAAAATCCTAGTAACATAAATTTTTAGCTCATAATTTTCATAAAAATTGTTGTTAGAATAATGTCGCATTAACAACAATTCTAATGATATCATGAATCTCATGATATCTACATAATAATATTATATTACATCAATCTATACAATCACAATTCTAAAAATTGATCAATTGCAATTTATATTTAAGTTCATTAACAATAATAGATTAAGGAATTAACCAATTCAAACCATTCTATGTATTATAGTTTAAATATACAAGGTCAATATTTTCAAATTAAACTATGACCTTTTGATTTTTATTAGGATAATCTATTCCTTCGTTTTTGAAACTTTTGTAGGCATATCTTTCACCTTAAAATTCATCACCTTTAAATTTGTGTAGTTGTCCTCAAGTCTATAATATGAAGAAATTGCATTTGTCTATGATTGTGTCCATCCATTGATTACAAGCCTATTCTACTTGAAGCTTGAAATAAAACCTTAAATTTTTTTATAGCTCTTTCACTATCTTTCACCAACAATCTTTTAAAAGTGTCTAACAAAATAGTATTAAGACCCTAAAAGAAAAGAAATGGCTTTTGAATTGTAGGGTTTTGATCTAGACTAATTAACCCAAAGGACCCAAAGTTCCAAGGTGGGTTATTGGAAATCTTGGGCATGTTTCCATGATTCCCACTTTACAATTCAAATTTTTGAAATTTTGTACAAATATGCCGAAAGATAAGAGCTACACAAAATGTAATTTATACTCTCATTGGCCTCATAGAAATTTTTTATCCCACTTAAAGTGATTTATATCAAAGTCCGGCAAGCTGGAAGCTCCAATATTTTTGCTACAAACCTTTAAGTTTGTTAAACATGAGATTATCAATACAAGTAAGTAATAATATTTCAAGAGTAACCAAAGTTTTCTCACTTTTTTGGGCAAGGCACTCAAATAACATTTCGTTTCTTCATAAAAATTTAAAGATCTTGATTTTTTTCTCATTTGATTTTATTTGCTTTAACAAAAAGCATAAAGTATAATTTATAACATTAATATTTTCAATTTTCACAAACATATATCTATTGAAAATCAAAATGTAGTCTAGCAAGTTTCAAACATCATTTAGTGCTTTGATTTCAACACATGGTGAAATCAAAGCTTTCCAATCTTCTAATTAAAAGAGAAGAGGAAATGTCCCTGTAACTTTAAGCGCTATGATCTTTAATCCCATGTGGTCAAAGTCTATGAAAATTTATGAGCATGCCTTTTTAGTAGTGAAGATTAAGATTTTATGTTTCAAGAGGGAAGTTTTTATTAAAAATATCTTTTACACTCTTTGCAATACAATGAGATATTTCAAAGTGTTTTGACTGAAGAAAAGTCATAGATTGTTAGGGATCAAAGTGTATAACAAATGATTGATTGTGATCATGAATATCTTAACACCACACTAATTCTCTTGCATTATCGTATTTAATTCCCAATTCTCTCAACAATCATAAATCAATAAATTAATGTGTCAATCATTTTAATTTAATGTAATGTGAAATTTCAATAAAAATCTATTAATAAAGATAAGATGTCACTTTTCGTCTTAAATTTTAGATTCATTATATTCTTTTTGTATGTTTAGTTGTTCCGCACATCTAAAGCCACTAAAAGCACGTTTTTACAAAACACATATCAAATACACTTAAGATGTCTGTTTAGTGAAAAATAATCTGCACAATCATATATAACCCTAGTAGGAGACCAGACCCTGTCCTTAACGCCATACAATCCCACAGGCAAATAAAAATACCTCAACCTCCAACCCAAGACATGTGTATAGAACCTTGGATAACTCAAATAGCCTCAATTGCAAAGCATGCCAACAAAGAAGTAGAAAACTTTACCACAAAATACAATAGAGACTGCATCATAAAAGTCATATAAGAATAGACAACTTTATGACAAAATCTTGAAGAAAATAAACCAAAAAATATTCAAAGGCATTGGCTTGGAGGAGAGCCTCCTTGCAACTCCTATCTGCCTCCAACGCCCGGCTCTTCATCTTGGTCACCTCTAAAGTGAGTCGGTTCACCTTCTGTTCCATAAGGCGGAGGTCACCAACTCCCCTCAGCTTCTCCTTGGCCGCCGCGACCAATCCTTGGTAAGAGGTATTGCCGAGCTGGCTACCCAATTGACCCAAGGTCTTGTCCACATCATCCACATACACTCGAAGAGCCTCTACCAACTCGGAGGCACGGTAAGACTTCCCTCCGAGTTGAGCCAATCCCGTAGCGGCTGCCCGGGCAGCAACTCGAGTTCGGGTGGAAAGTGCTCCTCCATGGCTTGGTCGTTGGCGCTTGGGAGGTGGGGGTGCTTCTCCCTCTGACTGCGATGAGCTACTCCCTCCTTCTGATCCGGGTTCGGACTCCGACTCCGTCCCCTCGAACTTCTTCATCATCAGTTGCGTGCCGTACGCCATGGCCTCCTCCGGGATGGTCTCCTTGAAGTGGTGATAGAGGTGGATGAGGTAAGGGCAAATGGGAGAGCGTCTTGTGCTATTGACGCTCTTCGTCAACCTTATCACTACCTCCTTCATGATAAGAGCCCAATTCACCATTTGCTCTCCCAAATAAGCACCATACAAGGTGTTAGCCATAGTGATCGTGACTCGGGTGGGCTTCTCCGGGTGAAAGATGGGTACGAGGAACGCGAACACCCTCTTTGCTCGAGGATCTTGGCAATCTTGCAATGCATAGCCATTCTTGGCATCCTTGGTACCAAAGAGTCCCTTCGCGTATTCCTCCTTCTTCAAACTCGTGAAACCCGCCCCCTGTCGCGGGAAATCGTACACCTCCTGCCATCTTCCCGTGGTCCAACGATCCGGGCAAGCTCGGATGCTACTCCCCTCTAGCTCGGGTAGCGGGTCTTGTCGTAGCTCCTGTACCGTAGAGTCCACACAAAAACTCCAGCAGAAGTCGAGGAGTGAGAGACAACCCATCCGAAGAAGGTCTTCCTTCAATTCGGTGAGTTCAAGTGGATCCCTCGGGATGGTGGGGGAGACATCCTTCGTTGTGGAGGTCATGGTGGTTATGGCTCTTGCTTACCTCACCGGGAGCTTCCTGCCCTTGTCCTCGTCTCTTCCTGCTCCTGGTCACCGTGGTGCTCGTCTTGTCCTTGCCCTCGGCCTTCAGTGAGCTCGGACCTACCTCGCATAAGTGAGCTTGGACCTACCTCGCACAAGTGAGCTCGGACCTACCTCGCATAAGTGAGCTCAGACCTACCTCGCACAAGTAAGCTCGGACCTACCTCGCCTCTTCTTGTGTTGGCTGGATGGTCCTCTCCTCCTGCTGGTCACCGTGATGCTCGTCTTGGTGCTCCTCGTCTTGTCCTTGCTGCTGGTCACCGTGGGGCTCGTCTTGGTGATCCTCGCCTTGGTCTTGCTGCTGGTCACCGTGATGCTCGTCTTGGTGCTCCTCGCCTTGTGCCTTGTTGCTGGTCACCGTGATCCTCGCCTTGTGCCTTGCTGTTGGTCACCGTGATGCTCGTCTTGTCCTTGCTCTCGGGCCTTCAGTGAGCTCGGACCTACCTCGCACAAGTGAGCTCGGACCTCCCTCGCACAAGTAAGCTCAGACCTACCTCGCACGAGTGAGCTCGGACCTACCTCGCCTCTTCTTGTGTTGGCTGAATGGTCCTCTCCTCTTGCTGGTCACCGTGATGCTCGTCTTGGTGATCCTCGTCTTGCTCTTACTACTCGTCACCGTGGTGCTCGTCTTAGTACTCCTCGCCTTGTGCCTTGCTGCTGGTCACCTTGATCCTGGCCTTGTGCCTTGCTGCTGGTCACCGTGATCCTTGCCTTGTGCCTTGCCCTCGGACCTCCAGCTCGAATGCTCGGACTTAGTGCTTGGATACTCGGACCTACTCGAGGTTCGGGTTTTATGCTTGGCTCGGAGCTTTTTAGACGTAGCTTCCTTGTCGGAGCCGGTGGACCTTCCTTGTCGGTGCCGGTGGAGCTTCCTTGGGTAAGGCCCCTCCGAGCTCTCGATCCACCCGTTTGACAAGGGTGTTAGGATCCGGTGTTAAACCACCACTTATCCCTTTTAGCACCTCCCTAGGGTCCTATTCCTTTCCTATCCTAATTCTCCCTAAGAGCCATTACTAAGTGTCTACTTTCCTCTAAACTTAATAAGGTGGTACGGTGATACACTTCCTAAGTAACTAATTACAAAAAAAAATTAAATTTGGGGTACGACACTATACCTGCACAGATAACAGTATCACCTCCAATATAATCAACCCTCCTATCCACCCCCTAGACCCACGCCTTGCCCAACTAAACATCTTGTAAAATCCCACAACATATCCCATACAAAGAATACTACACCACAAACATAGACAACACATTCACACCAACAATGTCACCAGAAAAGTCACAACTTTCTTCTGTCATTGGAACATCAAAAACGTTACATATAGCGGATGGCGAACACAAATAGATATATTTCCATGGCACGACTCCACAATCTCTTCACAACATATAGCATGTCTCAAACAATACTACCGCAAACGAACACACAAATTCTACCAAAACACTGCCACATTACAACACCCCCAACTCTAAGATAGAGACACCATAACCATAAGTCCTCCCTACAATCATACCACAAACAAGCATCTCCATAAATGAATGCAACCCACACAACGACATCAACATATATAAGCATATCATTCAAATTCATCAAAATAATGCATACATCTACGAAAATAATGGTAAACACCTAATAACTATTTCCATTAAAAGACTAGAATGGCTATGGACACAATATCAAAATGAATTACATCATCTCAAAAACCTTGAACGTGTAACACAAACATTTGAAATAGAGATTGTTTGGTTATACCAAAGATGTAAATACATAATACCTAAAATCGACCCACTCAAAAGGTCACACTACATGATACCAACAAAACTTCTAGATAAGTTCACCACAACATATGACATCAAACAATCCTACTTCTCGTCACCGGTCACATGCTCTACAAAATCACCAAATACTACTCCCCATTTACAAGAGACAAAATCTTTGGGTCACTTGGTAAAGCATTTGAATTTAAGTGGTAAGGAATTGAATAAGTCCATTCACGTAACAAAGAAGAAACCCAACAAGCCATACATTGGGCGAGACTAGTTGCACAACAAAGCCCCTTAGGCATTACATATATAACTCTTGTAGACCAAGATTGGTATCACAACCCAAACCCTCACACATGTCCATTTGCTGACACACACATAACATATATGTTTTCAAATGACACAATAAAGTACAGCAAGCCCACCATCCCAATAGAATTAAACAAACCCCGCATAGAAAAATTCACAATCCAAATATTATGCATCCACCACTATGACATCAACATTGGCAAACAAAATCAACTAGAACTAATCCAAGCTATATTCAAAAATCTTAGTATCCAACCAGTCTACTCAACCATAGCAGCACCAACCCCAAGAAACATTCCAGTAAATCAAAGAAAACAATGGTCAAAACTACAATATCCACCTCTAAAACTTACAACTACAGACCCTATACCACCACTCCCAAACTACAACACAAATCTACCATCCAAAGTCACCCAAGAGCATTGCTATGGATCCTTTAAAGAACCAGAACAAATAGCTGACACCTAGCGACGCAAAAAAACAGGATATGGAATATACAACAAACCCAAAAAAATTGAGATGTCGAAAAAATTGCCTGGACTACAAAACATCCTCAGAGCCAAACTAATGGCAATCCATGAAACACTACAAATACTAAACACAAAATACCCAAATGAACCAACACACATTTTTACAGATTGTGCAAACGTCCTATATCAATTAAATAGAGAAATACAACACCCCCGGCACATAACAACCACCCTGACCAAACAATCCTCACCTTCATGGTCCAACTGCTCCAATCCCATACACAAACCACTCACCTCTACAAAATACGGGCCCATGTTAACATAAAAGGCAATGAAGAAGCAATCAAACTCGCCAAACTAGGAAGAGACAAAGATGATGAAACAACCAAACATGCATACGAACTTGCACACACCACACCATACTACTACCAAGAGACACATGGCCCTCCATGGGAGCCACACCAGACAAAGGCCCCATACGATTCCTCTCCAAATACCTCCAAAAACACGAACTATTCAATAATCTAACAAAAAGTGCCCGCAATTTTCCAAACATAGACAAATGGATAGGAAACAAAGACATTGACAATGTTTTATCAAACAAATTTTGGAAAAACCCCATTATCACTGACGCACAAAAAACATGCCTAATAAAATTTTGAACATGCCAATACATGGGAAATCTTTTTAAAAAGCCTATTTTTTGGAGCCATAAAATTTTCCTCCATCACATGCCCCATTTGCAACTCCACAGAGTCGGATACATGGGTACATGTATTCCTCAAATGCAAACAATCCAATATCCATGCCCTAATTGTCAAAAGACACAACGCGGCAATATGAAAAATAAGAAAACTACTACTAACACAAAATTCAACCAGATGCTTGACATATATGAATGCGGGAATCTTCCAAAAGAACCCAACCGAAAACACAGTCCCATCGTGGCTTCTACCATGCACTTCCAATACACAACAATGCCACTGTAATGCCAGATTCAAACGTGACCTTCTATGTGTCCGTTGCATCTTCTATGAACACCCTCCACCAGAAGCCCACAATCCAGACATCACTATACAATTCATTGAATTCACATATTCTAATGACCGTTTTTCAACGGACACAATTAGACGAAAAACCAAAAAATATCAACCACTATATGACAAAATAAGAGAATTAAGATGGAAAGTAGGTCCAATTATAGTCATAACTGCTGGAGCCCGTGCCACTACCTATATCCTCTTCCATGCACGCCATAAAAAAAACCTTCAAATTTCCAACCAATCCAATAAAAAAATGCTTTCACAACATCAACACAACTCCATAAAATAAGCCATGGACATCCTCTTCCACAAAAGAAGATTGGAAAACAATCAACCTCTCCCAGACCCCCGTCAAAATCCAAACATATTAACTCCTCACTATGGCTCGCATTGGAATTTTTATTTAATAGTGTCTATCCTTGAGAGGGGGAAGTAGTCCTATACTACTAATCCTATGTCCAATGGGCATGGTTTTGGTAGTAGGATGAATAGACACTTCATTCATGCTGGCTTTCCTTGGGAGCCTGGTGTTTTTTTTCTCCTTCTATGTTCACTAGTAATTGATAAGAATTATCAAAAACTTAGAGTTTATATGAATCTTATTTTAGTTTAATACTTTAATCATAAAAATCATTATTATGAACTATAGAAATTTACATTTACTTAGTTTTTACATTTTATAGTGTCTTTTGAAATTTTTGAAAAAATTATGATGAAATCAGTTAATAATTATATGTCATTATAGTATATAAAATTTATTAAAAACTCATATCTAAATAGAGTATATATAATTTGATTGATTGAAATGCATAGCTTTAGATTCTACAATGTATTCAGTTACATATACATATACTAATAATATTTGTACTAATATCTATATATAACAAAATATCACTATAAACATGCTGAAGCCAAATCTTGGGTGATATGCGGACATGTCATAGGATGATACTTGAATTAGAGATACTTGAATATGTGATATCCACGGCTTCATGTCTCCCCACGTCATTGGATTTCATAGCACTTCCAATATTGGAGGTGGACTACATATGTATAAAGTATAAAAAGTTGATATATTTGTCTCTATAAATAAACGAGCAAGTGTAGTCTCTTCCAATATCAAAAGTGTTGGAAGTCCAATGATATGGCGGGACATGAACTCGCGCCGCTTTGTTCTCACTACTCTCGGGTCCTCAAAATCCCCACTCTCTTTAAGTTCCTCTAGTTCCTCAAGTCCCTACTACCCTCAAGTTCCTCATGTTCTTACTACCCTCAAATCCCAAAAGTCTCCATTTCTCTCAAGTCCCCACTTTTTCTCTTCCCTTAAGTCTTCCATGTCGCCACTTTCCTCAAGTTCTCCATGTCACTCTAACACATTCCAAAACATGGATTCATTGGGTATCAAGTTTAAACGGGTGCTTCAATGCCCTACTTACATTCACTTTTGCACACTTTTATAATCTTTTATGAATGAATCTACCATGAGGCATGTCATAAAAAGGGATTCCTCCAAAGCGCACAATCAATTCAAAGGGCACATCCAAAAGATAAAGTGATTGCTCCAAAAGATTTTGTTCCAAAGGATATCACCTAGGTTCTAAAAGTCGATAAGAAATTATTTTTTGGCTTCACCAACGTGTATTAAAGCCAAAACCTAGGTGATTCTCATAGTGCACCATTTGGCATCGAATGTAGGACATGCCTTAAGGTTGTTTGGCTCATGAAAGGATATGAAAGTGTACAAAATGGGATTTAGTAGGGCACCCAAGCACCCCTTAAAATCTTGATATCCAATGGATCCATGTATTTATATGTTTTGGAGTGACATGGAAGACTTGAGGGACGTGGGGACTTGGAGGAATGTGGGACCATGGAACTTAAGGGACTTCATGGAAGTGGAGACTGGGGGATTTGAGGCTAGTGGGGACTTAGCAAACGAGGCAAATAAAGATTTGGGGTATTTGGAAGACTTGAGGAAGTGGGGACTTGGAGGATTTGGAGGACTTGATGGAAGTAGGGACTTGGCCTATGTATACACTCATTCTTGGATTATACAATGGGTCATAAAGCGGCACGAATCCTAGTTCAACTCCAACTCTTTGTCTTGCCAACGTCACCGATATATCCAACAAATTTAATAGTATTTATAAAAATATGAATGACTTCCACAACTGAGTTTATTTATATCCAATATAATCATTATAAAATTATTTGCAAATAAAACCCTTGAAGAGAAGATGAATACAAAAGAACAAATGATAATGCAATTACACCATTATCATTCTTTGACATCAACCAATAACAACGATCCTCTCATTTTGTCAAAAAATAAGTATGGTATACATCCTCACAGATGTTATGGCACAAAATTCTTTACAATTGATAAAACTATATCGTCTAGCGTCCAATTTGATGAGATGAAATGATTGTTCAAATAGTTGAATGTAAAATAGATCCTTTGATTGTTAAATGTACTTTACGAAAACAACGCAAATGGTGTGCAATTGCGATTAGGTCGTTGTTCAACCTCTAAAATATAGATTTTGAAAATACATTCTGCAAATACTACAAACGTTCATATAATTTAATATATTGATACAAGTTTAGTCCACTTCCGATATCAAAAGTGCTAGCAATCTCAATGATGTGACCGCCCAACGACTTGCGCAGCTCTATGGCCCATGTGTAATCCAACGACAGATTTATTCCAATGGCGACAAGGCAATGGCAGTCTCCCCTTCCCTCAAGTCCCCTAAGTCCCCACTACCCTCAAGCCCCTCAAGATCTCACTTCCCTCAAGTCCGCCAAATCTCTACTTCCCTCAAGTCTCCCAAGTCTCCATTTATCTAAAGTCCCTCAAGTACCCACTCTCCTCAAGTCCTCACTACCCTCAAGTCCTCCAAGTCTCCACTTCCCTCAAGTCCTCAAAGTCTCCACTTCCCTCATGTCCTCCAAGCCCCCACTTCCCTCAAATTCCCAAGAATCAAAATTGTTGAGAGACTCAATGACATGGTGGAACATGGAGTCGCAGTAGGGTCTCGGGCCGCTCTTTGGCCCATGTATAATCCAACGACCGGTATTTCCAACTAGGGGTATCTTCTAGGTATCACCTAGGTTTTGTCTTCACCAATCAAACAATCTTCTATTATATATATTGAGATTATGGAACATCTCTTTTCATCCATTCATGATAAATTGTAGCTATGTTATGTTTAGATAAACCACCAGTCAACTTTTTGGGAATTTGGGGTACTATGGAGGGGCTTTCGCTTGCATTGAGTAGGGCCCAAGAACATTGATTGCCGTTACTACTCTTGCATTTCATTGATGAAGAAAAAGGGGGTATGAAATTTCTTACAATCTATTTTTGTGCATAAAAATATTTTACCCTGTTCGTCTCTTTTCTTCTTCTTTGGAAAGCACTTTTAGGAAAACTCTATTATATATGCTGAAATCAACTGAAATTTTGATGGATTTATTTAACTCCTAAGGAACCGTGATAATTTCACAAAAAAAACACTTCAAAATTGTTGAATCTTCTGCAATGACTAATAAGGAAATAAAAAAATATATTTCCAATTTTGACCAAAGGATCTTAGTTAAGACTAATTGTTTTTGGAATTGCCCAACATGCCCGCTCTCCTCATTTGAAATTCAAAACCCTGTGGAGGGATAACTTTGTCTTTTGAATTCTACGTGTACCAAGTATATATATCAAGTATCAAGTATATATATACAAAATTTTGAAGGGATAACTTTGTCTTTTGGATGTACCCTTTGAATTGCATGTGCCCTTTGAAGGAATCCTTCAAGTGCGCCCTTTCACTAAAATTTGGCTTATAGTAGGAAAATACACACGTTTAAAAGTATATGAAATATAAAAAAATATAAATATAATTGCTATGTATACAACTGCGAGATGTCAAAAGTTTCCTTCACTACAACTTCGCTTCAAAAAATTGTACTATCGAGCTCTACAGTATCCTACCAACTACCCACAATCCAACTTTTGATGTTTGAAACACCATAACTTTTCTTCTATAAGTCTACAAATATCCATAAAGATAACTTTTATGTCTATTTTTAAATTTATTAATCTTCAAAAAAAAAATTAGAAAACTTGTCCAAAGTCAAAATATACCTTGCATGTACGAATTGTCATTTTAAGGATTAAAGGTAGATTTAGAGTAGTTTTGGTGAAACATTAGAGTGTTCTTGAAAGTGAAAGGGGGTCACCCTGCATGTCACCCCCTACTTTATGGTCATATGTTTGTAACTTAAACCACATGGAGATGGTGACTTAGGTTGTGAGAGGTGTGGGGAATTATTGGTCAACTCTTTGAGAACTTAGGGTACAATGGAAGCTTTACCTTGCATTGGGTAGGGCCCAAGTCAATGAACTTTTAGAAGATTTGGAAGTGCGATGAGGTGTTGGACGGACCTTGTTATTTCACGGTGACTATTGCCATGGAGGGTGGGCCAAGGTAGGCCTCTCTTCTTTGGTTTTTAAAAAATTTGGGGTTTAGAAGCTTTTTTTGGAAATTGTTTTGGCCAAATTTCGGCCTATGATCCCAAATTACCGTTGAAGGCCCCACCTTGGTCTAAATAGGCCCCACCTCCAACATAAAAATAGGGGCCAGGTTTTGGCTGCACCCCCTTGTTGTGCCATGCGGTACCATGATGAAAGAAATCCGTGTCGGACTCCTGGGTTCCTACCTACCAAGCACCTGCAGCAGATGAAGGTCCTACCCTGCTAGTGATGGTGTGGGAATATGGGCCAGCCAAATGTGGCAGAAAGCCCAGCATTCGTGGTCAGCCTAACGGAAGAGGACAGAGTAGTGTGCCCCTCATGGTCGCGGGATTCCAACGTGCACATGGCTTTGCAGGAATCCATGAATGGAACTGGGTGTGATTGGTCTATCGCTCTCTGCGATTGGCCTTTTCTTGCATGGCCTGATCTTGAGATGCGGCCCACGAAGCTTTCCTGAAACTCCTTCCAGAAGAGGAAAGAGAAGACCCAGAGAGGGTCTACAGAAAGAACCCTTTTCCTGCACCAATAAAATTCATTAGTGGTCTAAATGTAACAAAGAGCGGTGAGGGTACTTCCCCATGCCTTTCTCAAGCCGACTCATCCTCTTCATATGGTCCTTATGTGGTCCTTATGACTTACGGCACACAATGAGCTCTTGTGACATGCAAATACTGTCGACGCTTGTGTGGAGGAAAATTGATGTATGCATTCTTAACCCCTAAAGTCGAAATCGACCAGAATGTGGTCGATCTGACTCTGGTCAGGCTCTCAGTTACTAAATTTAGATCGTATGAAGTTATTACCGCTGCAGATTGTAGAGTTTTCCCAGACCTTTAAAATGACACCATTCATGCTTCAAAATTCCTCATACTTTAGGAGATATTCACGGTCAAAGTTTGAAAACACTGTTAGGGCATGCTGAAATCTGCCCAGAACTGCGGTATATGCTCAATTATTCTCAAAATCTGCCCAAAATCAATTAGATCGCAGTAACTTCAAAAATTCACCAAAAATTGAGATTTTATTTTTTTTCGAATTTTGTTTTTCGTACATGTAAAAGAGGTAGTAAAGCATGATCTCACCGTTTGGATTTTCAATCGGATAATTTTTTACATGCCTTTTTAATTGTTGAAAATGGGCATTTGTATTTGTATTTCAGCATACCTCCATGTGAAAAATGAAGCATTTCTTTAGGTTTTATAGGTCCTATGAGGGTAAAAAATATATGGACATATTCCTTACTCACATAGGAACAAGAATTTGAAGAGCCTCATGTCAAATTTCCTTTCAAAATTGGTTTTTTTGGCCCCCAAAACATTAGTTTTCCATTCTACAGCAAGGAAAAAATCTTTTTTTTCAACTTTGAACATTATGATCTCCCAAATGGAGAAGAATTTGAATCTAAGATTCGGTATGCATGTACATGTACAAGTTTGGTACTAGATCTTACGGTTACATACTCGAAAATTTGTCAAAAGTTAAAAATCTTCACCTTGCATTGAAAGAGGCCAGTTTTGAGGGTTTTTGGCAGTTTTGAGGGCTTTCGACTTTAGGGGTTAACCCCCAAAGGACCATGACAATTTCACACCAAAAACACTTCATAATTGTTGATTCTAGGGTGCAATGAGTGAGGAAGGAAAGAAAACCTTATATTTATAGTTTTGATCGTAGGATCTCAATAACGACCTTTTAAGTAACATACACACAAGCTTTCAAAAACTTTGACGTCACGGATTGAAAGATAATAGTGGTTGAAGTCTAAAAATGGTTCATTTTGTTTCCTATCTTGAGTGAATTAGCAGACTTTGACTTCATTTGGTATCAAATTTTTGCACTATACAAGCTCTAAATCTTTTACCATTGTGTTGAACATGATGTTAGTTCCCTATACACCAATTTCCAGAGGTAGAGAAGGGGTGTAGCACATTCAAAACAAGTGTGCAAGGAGTAGAGGTTCAAAAATGGCCAATTCACATATTATTCTCTTGTGAACTCAATATGTTTTTGAAATGATAATCCAAACGGTCAATAAGTAGCTTTCCACCACATATTGTTGTTGAAATAATAAAAAAAGTGAAAAACATGAAGATCTCTAGGTTTTATGTAGAAAATATGAAGTTTTTCTCCCTGATTGTATGAAATGTGTAAAATTGTTTGACTTGAGTTAAAATGTTTTTGATACTAAAGACAAGAATTTTTTCTGACATCTTCAAAGAAGGTAATATTCTCTACAAGTAAGAAAAATCTCAATTTCAATAGAAACATCTAGCAAAAATTTGGAGCTGCCCAAAGTCCCCATTTCTAACTTTAAGTGGTACTAACTTTCAAACCATGAATTCCAAAATAATTAAAACACCCTCCACAAAGATCTTATCAAGGACAATCTAGTATAACAATTAAAAAAAAGGGGATTCATTTTCAAATTTTAGGAACCTGCCCATAATGAAAAATGTCCCCCGCGGTTAAATGGATCTTTAGGGGTTAACCCTTTAAGGCCGAGCGACCTTGGCCAAAAGTAATGCTCTTCTCCGATGGGGGTTTACACTACGGCCAAGAGTCCTCCCGTGGAGAACTTTGTGCATGGATGAAAAAATGACATGGCCATTGGCTGCCAATGTGGCGACACTTTTTGGAGGGGAGGTTCTCCGGAGGTCAAGTTTCTTGGGCGAGCTCAAAGCCTCGTACAAGAAACATGGCCTCCTGAGAACTCCCTTGCCTCAAATAACCAAGTTTTGGGCATGCCTTCTTGACCAACCGGTGCACTTCTTCACCTTAGTGTAAACTGGCCCTGAGTACTACTCCATACAGACATTGATATTTGTAATTGTATTTTTATTTTTTTTGGGAAGGGAGGTCTTGAACATGTCTGAGTCAGCTCACAAATTTTTGGTGAGGGGAGGAGGGATTTAGTCTCAGAATTAAGGATTAGGGGCAATAAAAAGTGGTTGGCCTTGTTGAGAGCTCCCCCTGCCACTACTAGAAATCTAAGGATAAATAATTAGAGGTTTGAATCTTTGTCCAATTATATATGGGCAATCAGTAACTAAAGAAAGAGGAAAAACTAAAGAATAACTAAAGAAATTTATTAAACGAGTTTAGTTATTGTTGTCAGTTATTGATTTCTGAAGTTATTCTTTTTTGCCACCTGGATTTCCCATCCATCTACCAACATGGAATGTCATCATGGGGGAATGATGAGGAGGCTGATGACGTCAATTTGAGTGTTACGTGCAATTTGAGGTGGATATTAACATGGATTTTACGATGAAGTGGAATTTTAGGTGGCAGTTGACGTGGATGATGGCATGTTTCCCTTGATAATGTGTAATCATATATGACAGCTTACGTGTCACTTCTTCTAGGATCCACTTGCTATTACTTGGAGACGTTTGATTGGATGAAATCTATAAGCACACTATATAGTTATTTCGTAGTTATTTTGCAATGTTACCATAGCCATTTATAACCTATTTTTGTCGTTATTGTTGAGTTATTAAGACCTAGTTATTAATAACCAAATAAGTGATTCTAGAATAATTATCTAGTAATTACATAGTAACCTTCTAGTGATTTTATATTGATTAAGGAGTTATTCTGAAGTGAATTTGTTATTTATTAAATATCTATATATAGGGATTATATACACAATATGATCCCCAAAACCCATACATGCATAGTGATTAGTTTACAAGTACGATAGTTACTAAATAAATAGTGATATATTGTCTTATTCAACAAAATGCTCCAAATTCCGAGCTAGAACATTGTACCAAAATCCCTACCAATGCCAAAAATACATGCCTAATCAAAAACCAACCCTCAGTCATGGCTGAGCTTCAGCAGTTGGATATTCTAAAATATCACTAAATCTCCCACATGATACTGCCACGTCACCAAACACAATTGTAATTAAACAATCCATTCAGTTGCATTACTAAAAATTACTATATACTTACTCAAAACAACTACAGAATGTCTATGATATAACTACAAAATGACTGAACAAAGCACAAGTGTATTCCTTTGAAATGACAAAATAATCACTACACAATATCCATATACTTACTCAAAAACAACTACAAAATGGCAATTGATATAATTTATAGAATTTTATGGAAGTGGCGCTCACTGGACCAAGATTCGAGTTGTTCCTTGTGATCTTCTTTTCAAAAAATGGGGGCCTCAAAAATGCTCAAAAATGGATCAGAGGCGGGTAGATTGACTAGATCTAGATTGGACCTATTGAAATGAGGCCCGATCTACTCAACTCGGAAGGTCTCCTAGACAAAACCACTCTCTAAGAACAAGATCTCATGTCCATACGCTCCGCCTTGCCTCCAAACACACATTACGATTTTAAAAGAGTGTCAATACTTCACAAAACCTTCACAAAGTACTTGGTGTGCACTCTCCTAACCCTAACAACCGGTTTAGCCACTCTAACAACTCTACACTTCCACCTTCTAGCTCTCTTTCTACTACACACACACCCCACAACAAGAGAGAGTGAGAGAATGAGGGCGTTTGCCCTCATCCCCTCCAAACCTTAGCCGCCATAACCCTAACTTAGTTTTCATCCACAACTCCAATTTCATCCACTCTCCACCACCCAATTAAGTACAAATAAATTACTAAGGCAAAATCCATGAGTTATTTTTTAGTCATAAATTAAATTACTGCTTGATTTATTTTACAATTATACAGTAGTTATTCTTGAATGTATTACTACAAAATTACTAAGGCATAATCCATGTCACCAACATACTCGCCACATCAGTACCACCGGACCTAAATAGGCAGCCATCCACGTCATTAATTATGTAAAAATATCTACAAGTTATTTTTTAGTCGTAAATTATATTACTAAACGAGTTATTTTATAGTTATTGATTAGTTATTCTCAAATGTATCACTAGAGACTTACTAAGGCACAATCTACGTCATCCACATACTTGATACATCAACGCTACTGGACGTAAATAGGCATTGATCCATGTCAACACTTATGTAAAAATATCCATGAGTTCATTTTTAGTCATAAATTATATTACTACATGAGTAACTTATTGTACAATTATTGATTAGTTATTCTTGAATGTATTACTACAGAATTACTAAGGCCCTATCCACGTCATCAACGTACTTGCCACACCAACACTACTGGACAATACTTGGATGAAAATGACCAACCTAAGGAACTACACAAAACCAAGAACAATTGTAAGTGTCTGCATCCAAGCTTCTACTCTAATTCTGTACTTGCATGTATATGCCTCAACTCTACATACACTTGTGAAACAAAAGAAAATACCAACCTAGAGCAACATGTGAGTACTAAGAAGGTGTGAAGAGCACACCAGATGTTGAAACTTGTACATGTTATGATGCTTGGAACCGAAGTTCACAACAATCAGTACCCGACAACCCCCGTCCCGTAACCTCGGAGCAAAGGTGGACACGAAGCTCGAAGAAGAATACATAAGGATATATATCTATTGTTGAAGCTTGAGCACATAATCTTTGCATGATACATCAAAACCATCAACCTTATGGTGCACAAGGACGGGCCGAAAGCTCTAACCTACAATGCCATATCACACAGCAAAGCGAGCAACACAGCCGGTAAGGACCTTGACCCCGACCTTGCCTCCGTAATAGGCATATCCTAAGAAGATCAACCGCTGCATGTAAGAAGACCACATTGCAGACCAAGGGCGTGAAAGGCGTACTCTACTAAAAAAGAAGACGCAAGCCAAGGCATCAGAAAGAGAAGAACAACAAAAGACGAGCATGATGGGGCAATAACAAGGGTAAACAACAAGAAAAAAACAATATAAGAAGATAAACACAAGGCAAAACAAAACAAAGAACAATCACGCCATAAGTGAAGAGTAGCATCAAGAAAAGAACAACACGCCAGTACAACAAGGAACGACAACATAGCGAGGAGTTGGGCAGCACACAAGAGCAGCCACATACAAACAAGGGGACGCACACATATGTGGAAGTCTGAGACTCCCATTTAGTTGCCCCTACCAAAAAAGTTAGCTAAAATTGTGATTTTTAGTTTAGATAACCGGCAAAGTAGTTAGTATTACGTAGAAGTAGATTGTATAATAATTAGTGAAAGTAGGTGAATGCTTAACTAGTTGATTAGTGTTATAGTGGTGATAAAACGTGGCCTTAAAACCACCAAGTTTATGCCCAGTAAAACCTAAAAAGAATGCCCGGGAAGGATCTCCGGGAAAAAGGATCTCAATCACCACTTGGGCTAAATTAACTAGTCAAAGCTTTCCTTAGATGGATAGATTAATTGTAGTTTTTCTTTCTAATTGTTTAGGTCCCTTTTTTTGATTAGGTATTGTTGGAAACTTAAATTCTTATTTGGAAAGATAAGAATTTAATATTATATATATACATATATATTAAAAATAGAAATTTTAAAAATTAAAAATTAATTATACGTCCCCTAGTACCCAAGTAGAATCTGGATATTAGCCGGGTACGTGTATCACCCAGGTATATGCCTGCTTGGGTATAGGCTTGCCTGAGTATCGGCACACGAGGGCGAGGAACAAAGGCGAGAGGAGGAAGACCACGAAGACCACGAAGACACGAGGGCGAGGAACACATGCAAGAGGAGGAAGATCACGAAGACACGAGGGCGAGGAACAACAGGCGAGAGGAGGAAGACTACGAAGACAGGAGGGCCAAGAACATAGGCGAGAGGAGGAAGACCACAAAGACCACGAAGACCACGAAGACACGAGGGCGAGGAACACATGCAAGAGGAGGAAGATCACAAAGACCCGAGGGCGAGGAACAATAGGCGAGAGGACGAAGACCATGAAGACACGAGGGCGAGGAGCAGAACACAAAGAAGAAGAAAGAAGAAGAGGAAGGTTTGTGGAAAAAAGTGGAAGGAAAGTTGCAACCACCTAGGGTTTGGAAGTTGAATACTAGGGTTGGTGGGAGATTGTGGTGAAGGAGGTTTTAGACATAACAAGGTGGAGATTACTAGGCGTGGAGGCGGTGCAAGCAGATTCACAACCGCGGCTAGAAGATTCAGAGACTAAACCATGATTTCAAGGAGGTTGCGGGTGCAACAAGGAGGTGGCAAGAGTCGTGAACATGGTGATTCTTGCCAATTGATGAGTTTTTCTTGTTTGTACAACTTCCTCGTTTGTTAGATCTCTTCTCATTTTCCTTCACCTGGAGTGAATTCTGGTTGCCTTCTTTCTGATCTAGGGAAAAGTCTCCCGGTAAACTCTACTTAGACCCCATATGTCCTAGATCTTGAATTCTTCTTACATGTGCGTCTACGTTTTTCCCATCATTTGTTTTCCATTATCCTTGCCTTGTGGCGGGTCTTCTTTTATGTTTTTTCTATTCTTCCCTTTTTTCTAGATCTTGCCTAAATTTTCTATCTTTTTTCCGATCTCTCCGGTCACCTGGGAAACCCCTTTTATAAATTCTTATTTTCCTAAGTCATTTCTTTTGCTTGAAGTGGTTAATTGTCATGTTGTTTTGTTAGTTGTGGTTCTCGATACGTGAGATGCCTACATCCACATTAATCTAGAAAAGTGTTCCGGAGAAAGTACACCGGTTGCCCGGTATAATTGTGTTTTCCGGGCCGGACCGGAAATTGTGATAAGTTGGTAGGATGATTGGTGGAAGTACAAGCACACCCCGGAGTTAGTCTATTCCAGACAATATGACTCCGCTGGGGACATTGACGCTTTCCAAGATTGATCCTAACAAGTGGGAGGGGACGGAGCAAGGAGGAGAATTCGAGGAAGACCTCACCCGGATGGGTTGCATGAGATTATACAAGAAACCGTGGGTCTTCTAGAATGGATATGCGGCTGCAGAATTGCTACCTCTCGGGACACCCTGGGGAGTCTATCGGGCTAATCCCCGGACATGGACCACGAAAGTATGGCGTGAGGTGTATTCCTTTCATCAAGAGGAGGGATGGACACTCGGGGTCAACCGGGAGTTGTTGGATAAACACCTATCAAGCTCCTACGATGTATCAGAGGGCTATCGGAGTGATCAATTCACAAACAATCGGTTGAGGAGGTGGTTCCAATCTTCCACCCCAACCGACGTGAAAGAATTAGAGTGCGGCTGGCCACCACCTACATATAAGCATTCTTCGAGGAATCATTCTTGGATTAGGGGTTTTTGTTGGAAGAAGCAATTTCGCCACAACCCCGGGCAATTAGACAAGGTAGATGTCCCAAGACCTTCTTGACTTCATACCTCATGCACTTGCATGACTATTATAACTGTCTAGAACCGAAAGATAAGAGAGTTTGGAGACAAGAGATGGCTCCCTAGGACCATGCTCTCTGGGCCTTTCTCCAACACATTGAGCTACGGTTGGCGTTAGCGGCAATCCCACGGGAGGCCTCATCATCTCAAGCACTCCCGTACGAGGGTAGGTCATCGTGGTCTCATCGGAAAAAACCACCACCACCACCCCGGCCATCCAAGAATCTCACATTGGTAGAGAACATAGCGAAGTTCTCCTAGGATGTGACTTGGGATATCCAACACATGGAGATGGAGCTTCTGGAGGCTAGGAGTCTTCAGAGGGCTCTCCGGAAGGTGTTTAGAGTAGAAAACATCGAAGACATTTTAGCTGCAGCTCGGAAAGACTGGGAACAGTTGACCAAGGTGAAGAAAGATCTCTGGACATCACAGAAGGAGCACCTTGACACAAAGGTCAAGGCACTAGAGACTATGGTGGCACTAACCAAGCTACTTGCTAGACAGACAAGTGCTACCATACCAATGCAAGACCGGAGTCCAATCCGGAAGAAGAAAAGGTTTGTCTATACCAATTCCCTTTCTTCAGAAGATGATAATCCACCCACTGAGTTTCCAATGAGTCTAGTGGATTCTTCATCTTCCAAGGAGTGGGGTGTGAAAGTTTAAAAGAGGTAACGAGGTTTCTTGGTCAAACCTCCCCGGATGGTACCGATTGATCTTTCTTTCTCACAAATAGATTCTTTGATTGAGGCTCCGGTAGCTATGCTTGTTGATCCGGTGGAGACTTCTCATCTATCGGTGGATACTTCCAATCTACCGATAGACCTCCTGGTTGAGACTTCCAACCTTCTCATGGATTCTCTTGACTATGTATCCGTGGATACTCCTAATCTTCCAGTGAATCTTTCCATGGATTTATCGGAAGATAAACCCACTCCTGCAGATGATGTTTCTAGACGAGCCTATGTTATATGTTAATTGTGGATTTATCCTATCCGTTGATAGGATGTTGCTAGGTGCGGTAGATTAACGCTAGGGTGAGAGTAGTGATGTCGATGGGGCCCCATTGTGCACCCGATCACTACCACGTGAGTGATTTCACCGGCTACCTACTTTTGTTAGAGAATGTTTTATCGATCTCGGACCGGGAGTCTTCCAGTTTACCGGTCTAACCGGTAATCCGCCAATGACTAGGCAACCCTCAATTCTAGGATTTCGATGCCGTTCCCCACCTTTTGGGGATCTAATTTTGGAGGGTAGCTAGTGACCTTTGTGTATTTAAGGAGCCTTGGGCTCTTGGTTTAGGTACTCTTCTCTTTGTTGCTTTGCTTGTGTCATGCTTTCATTGCTTGTGTCGTGCTTTCATTGCTTGTATCATGCTTTCATTGCTTGTGCCGTGCTTTCATTGCTTGTGTCTAGAGTCATTGTTGAGCTTGTGTGAGTAGAGAGGGAGGGAGTTGAGTCCCTGTAGAGCCAAAATGTCAAAATTAGATTTTTCCCCAAAATTATAGCTTAAAGAAGCCAAAATAACTTTAAAAGTAGTAGTGATAGTAAAAGTTAAGGTACAAGTTTAAAAATAAATAAAAATATTAAAATATCTCAAAATGAATAGTAGTTAGTGTGAAAGGAATAAGGAAAAGGACTTAAAGAATAGTCACACATTTTTATTAGTTGAAAGGGTTTAAGCGAAACTTGAAAGGGTGGAAGGAAAGGGAAAAACCTTTAAATTAAAAGCTACGGTTCTTCATAGTTTTAGCTTAAGTGGAGTAGGAATTAATTTTTGAATTCACCACATTGATGAAGCAATTGTGAGTCCTAGCTTGGAGCTAGTAATTCTTGCAATGGTTGTAAGAATATTTATGTGAATATATATTGTGTTGTGTAAATTGTATTGATTCTAATGGATTAAGTAAACTTTGCACATGTGACTTGTGTAAGTGATTCTTAATAATTAAGAAAGTGAAAATTTAATTGATTATAATACCTTAAATTGTTAAGCAATTTAAGAAGATTTAATATTGCACTTATTGAGTAAGTGACATTCAAAAAAAACTTATTTAAAAATTAAATATACTTGTGAGTAAGAATTCTTGTAACAATAATCAAATTATAAGATAAGAATTATTTTAGTGGAAGTGAATTGATTAATCTTAAGGAATTAATTGCATTCAAGAAAATAAAGTTATTTTAGAAGAATGCAATTACTTTAAGCTTAAGAGTATTAAATGGTAAATTTAATTGAAGGAATTAAATTTGATTGAAAATGAATGTGTTAGAATATAGAACTCAAAGAGAATTATTTTGAATTTATTTCTAACAAATGGAATTGTTTAAGTTAATGTGTGTGATTGATGAGCCACTTGGAGCTTAAAAGTTTAGCCTTGGACGTACGTGACTGAAGAAAGGAGCATTAATTGCTTGAGGTAATTAATGAATTAATAATCAACTAAATAATGAAGGAACGAATGAGCTATAACAATGGACAAGTTCCATTAGCCTAGCAAGACTTAGTTAAAGATTGGGCACACACACAAGAAAGACAAAGAGCAAGGCTCTTTGTCGCAATCACTTTTCATCTTGGGTCAACATTGAAATTCCCAATTCTTTAAAGATATAGATTGTTTCACCCAAAAACCTTTAAATGAATGCATTATAGCTTTAAGTTTTGTTATAAAAGATATATTTCAAGCGATAATTAGATTAAACTACCTACGCACTAGTCGTTAGACCGTCCCGGGAAGAATTTAGAATCATATGGAGACTTGTGTGAGTCTTAGGTGTTTTGCAAGTGTAGACTTTATGGTTTACAGTCCCCCTGTGGTAAGATAGTTAGTTTTTTTCCAATTGGTAGAAATTTTGAGTTAAATGTATCAATTTACCAATAGGATGGCTCTTTCTAAGATAACTAGCTAGCGGTTGTTAGTTGGGAGCCAATCAGACTCATAGTTAAGGACTTAGACCCGATTGATAGATGAAAAGTCAGCTTTGAACCTGTGGGGTGCATGTGAGGAAGTACAAGGTTGGAGAAAGTACCGATTGGAATTTAGTTTTTCCATGCCTAGAGTGCTGGAGCTCCTTCCTGGTGATAGGAAGTTTTGTTGAGTTGGTGCTGTGGAGATTAGTTTGATGTTGTACCGCTGGTTGGAAAACTTGTTGAAACTTGTGATTACGAATTGGAAAAAAACCTATAATTAATAAAATAAGTATATTTTGGAAGCTGTGAAGTTTGAGCAATTGTATGTGTTGATTGTATAACTTTTTGGCTCATTGGAACTTGTGTTGACAGTGTAAGTGATTAGTTGGACTTGGAGACTGTGAACAGAGTTGTGTGTGTTTTGAGTAAATTAATATCAATTGGTAAATTGATGTGATGCATGCCAATTGTTGTATGTTAGCCAGTTAGTTATGTGGCTAATTGGAAAGTGAACTAATCTCCATTGGGAGTTGGTCTGATTGGAGTTAATTGAAGTGGAGAAAATAGAAAGTTGGAGGAATCCTACGACTTTGTGATTGAAACCAAGTTGGACATGTCATGTATGTCATCATCGTGATGGTGTAACCAAATGGAAGACAACCATTATTGGAAGAAGAAACAATTGGAGTTACTGTGGATTGGAAAAACAGTGACTGTGAAACCAACCCATTGGGGATTCAAATCAGGAGTGTCATTGTAGTTAGTTGAAAACTGTGCATGGATATATTATGTAAGAAATTGCCAATAGGTGTTGATGCCTGAAAAGAAATTAATTGACTTGGAATTATTGGAAATATTGCGAGATCTGTTGGGATTATAAAATGGATGACCATGCTGTTTGAGAGAAACCGGTGAATCAATAAGTTTAAAGACCAATCAAGTATCACCAACTGCAGTAGCATTGTTGAGGAAGATAACAATTGGTGAGCAAAGCATGAGAGTGATTACCATTGGCATGGTGTGCTGAACAAGCCACATAGTATGGACACTGCAGGAAAATACCAATTGGAAGAATATCTCGTGACTCAAGAAAGGACCAGGAATTAAATGCATGACAAAGAAGTACGACTGAGATCATTATAACTAGGTTTGAGAATTGATGAAAATATGATTTATGATATGAGGATTAAACTTGTGATAGTAATGTTGCACCTTGCTACATCTCCAAATTGAGTTCAAATTCCAATAGTAACATCTTTATTCAATACCTATATCTCTACCTCCCCAATGAACGTACTTAACCCTATTGTACTAATTTACAACTTGGGTAAAATAACTACTTAACACCTCCTAGTGGGTCTTTGCTAGGATGTACAAGGTTGTGGCTTGTTGAATATTATGTGGTGAATGTGAGCTAAGGCTTCCGGAGGGAGTAGAATATCCAAGCTTGATGGGGAAATAAGATCCGGGGTTCTACTCCAAACCCTAGACCGGTTGGACCGGGTAGAGTTGCTTATCGGATGGGATCCGGGAAGCCCACTGCTATTTATAATAGCATCCCTTAAGTGGGAAGTGTTTGGATTGGTGGGGAGGAGGGGTGACATCCCTAATCTTGGTACACTGAGTGAGATCTTGGCCAAGCCTGAGTCTAGAGTATTCCCGGTATTCTACCCTTATAGTGGATGAGATCCCTTGATACCCATGGAAAGTTGTCTTGCTTATGTGAGTTACTTAGCACTAGACTGTTGTGATTCTTGTATTTTCCTTGTTTGATTCATTGAGTGTGGTTGCAGTTGGAACTCGGCTTTGTGTGATCGGTTTACCGGGACTATTTTCCGGTAGATTGTGAAAGCCGGTGAACTAGCTACAACCTTTTAACTCTTTTATGGTATAGAGTTAGGTTGTGGATATTCTGGCCTTTGGACTGCAAGAACGGAGGGCAGTGACTTTTTGGGCACTGTAAAAACTTACCAAAAAACTACTCTCACGCTCAATAGGATTTAAACTAAATAATTGTGGTTTCTTGTTACCGATCAATGAGGTACTGCGGAAGCCATCGTCCGGGATGTTCTGAGGTATTAAGTATGAATTGTCCTTAGATTTAGAAAGTTTGACACACGATAATAATCCCTAGAAACGATCTGGTTAGGTGGGCTTGCTTAAGGTTAATTTTGGTTAGCTCTGAGATTACGAACTGCTAGACTACGACAACATAACAAAGAAGCCCGACCAAAAGTGGCCATTGCGCCGCAACCAACAATCTGACTGCTCCTCTTCTTACCTTCAATCACCCCACTCTAGAATGTTATAATCTCCTTCCAATGGTCGACCATATCCCGCAGTGCCCCACCTGTCCTTATCTACCCCCTCCTAGCCTGCATTGCCCAAACTGCCGCCTAGACCCAATCTGCGGCGCCCAATATCCCGTCTTGACCTATCCGTGCCGTTCTTCAGTTTGCTAGAGCTCTACCCTAACCAACACTAGCTACCCACAAACGTCTCAAAACGCCTAATCGACATGGTCCGAGATGACCCTAAACTATGGTCCGAGATGACCCTAAACTACCGGGTGATGGTGGAAAGATACCCAAACCGAATGGAGTGGTTGCGGGTTCAATTCCCTGTAAAATCTTCTCTCTACTTGACGGAAAAACCCTTGCCGCAAGTTGCCAATATTGCGACTTGTGTGTGTCAAAAAAAAATAAAAAATAAAAAATAAAAAATGCCTTATCGACTGCAATCTCTAGGTAAGTAGGCTCCCCCTTTTTTCTACTTTTCAATATGTCGATCACACAAAAGAACTGGTTGTCCTTGTTTGTCATCACCCCGCATATCCCTCCCGGCAAATATATTTCTTCCCCTCTTATTTTTCTTTACCATCTCATTGTATTCATCTTGGAACTAAAAAAAAGATATAATGATCATGAAGAGCAATAGAAGAGGCACTATTTTTGAAGAAGAAATGGATGTTGATGAAGTGGTTGTGAGCAAAGTGATAACTCCAAAGGAGAAAGGATCAAGGAAGAATGCAGAGAAGATTGACAATAGTAAGAAGAGAAAAAATGCCAAGAAGGGTGGAGGTAAGCCCATAACTTTGACCCACTAAACACAAGTTTTAAGTTTTCCAGGTTAGGTTTTGAAGTTATGGACAACCTCGCGATCGAAGAAGGATTGGAGAAGCTTTTCAGCAATGAGACAGTCAAGGATATAATGACCAGAGGCTTCAAGGCAAAAGATATAAAAGACGCAAGAGAAGCAAAGATAGAGTTCCAACAAATCCCCTAACTTTTGTACCCATGCTCAAGAAGGGGAGTAGAAGGGCAACATTACAACATGAGGCAGATTCCATTCAACATCAAGATCAACAATGCCACGGGTTTGGCCTTAGACTTTCACATTGCAATTTTCTTTGAACCTCCGACCTCTTCTTTGTTGCACTATGAAGTTTACAAAATGATTGCCAAAAGACTAGAGGTAATGGACATTGAAATAGGCGTGGGTCTCATTGATCCAATCTTCATTCAATTCCATAGTATCAAGAGGGGGAGACAAAAGGAAGTATGGGCGGGATGTTTAAATTGCATTTATTTGACCTCGAGACCAATGGTCTCATGTTGCTAAAGGGCCTTAGGCCTTTCATACTCATGTTAGACAAACAAAATGTTATTGGAAAAGTCTATAAAATGTAACATTATATTGCAAATTCTACTAATCTTTTTGTGTGGAAAGAAGTAACACATTGATAAGAGTTTGAGCCTATGAAATCTTCATGGATGTCCTTTGCAAAAGCTTGAACTTGGTCAAGAATTCAAGATAACAAGTGTGTAAATGGTTGAGGGAGACTCTCATGCCTTCATCTCTAACACAACGTCACAACAAGCTTCCAAGATTCACGTTCATCACATTACAATCCACCACAAAGTCTTTCAAGTGAAGAAGACCTTCTCCAGTGGATGCATAACGCTCGAAGTGAAGGCAAGATATGATGCCAATTTTCATGAGTGTGATTGATACTACTAATGCCATCCACAAAGTCTTAGATATTGACAACACTAGGACCGTGTGGTTCCATAGAGAAAATGGTGATAGTCACAATGTAGTGCAGTTGTTGAATGTTCTAACCCAATTGTCTACAGACAAATTGTTAGGAAGACAATTAACGTTGGGGGCAATTATGTGGATTTTGCCCCTCATGGGAGAAGCTTGGAAGAAGTGAAACTTCCTACTCAAGATCAAGTTAAAGGTTCTGGATTCATTGACACCAATACTATTATAATAAACACCGTTGCAACATTCATGATACAATAAGCCCCGGCCATTGTCACCAAGAAGGACTTGGTGGATGCATTGGAAGAGAACAAAAAGATGAGGAAAGAGAGAAGGGAATATACCAACAAACTACATGATGAATTGGTGGCACAAATTGAGAGCATTTATAGTGACTCACAAAAGTTCCTGGCCAGTGAGCATGAAGCCACTTGGCATGCAACTAAAAATTCAAAACGATGAATCTTCACTCCAAATTTGGCATGCTGAATCATCATCATGTGTTGCAGTAGCAACTGGCTTCCTATGGGTGATACAAGTGCTGCATTTTTGTAGGAGGGGTTCAATGAATCTTGAAGGTGGCCAACTACATATGTTGATTCCAGTGGCTTCATGCTTCACTTGTGTTTTCTATGTGCATAGAGATCTTTGAGAGCTTTTACAGGTCATATGTTGCAAGCCTTCACAACTTTGAGTGGTCAAGATGACGAAAACTAGTTTTTATAAGCGTTCACAAATTATAGCTTTGAGTGAGTGAAATTCCAGGAAACTCATGCTGGAAGATCACTTGTCATTATCATGCTGGAAACTCACTCCAAATTTATCATGCTGGAAGATCACTTTCATAGCAGGTCATCTTCACGTTCCTCGTAGCACAGTTGGGGGCATTCTAGCACGATATAAAGAAGATGGACGGGTGCACGATTGTCCACGATTAGGAAGACCACGTCTTCTGAGCATACGTGATGAGAGACTTGTTGTGAGGATGTTGAATGAGCCAAAATCAGGAAATGCAATAGTTGTAGGTCGTAAGTTGCGAGCTCAGGGTCTTTGTTTGTGTAACGAGACTGTCCGTCGATGTTTCTAGCGGCAAGGGCTTGGATCTATAGTGAAGAAGAAGAAACCATTGTTGACAAAAAAAACATAGACAGAAGCGTTTACGATGAGCAAAGGCTTCAAAGGAATGTGAAGTAGAAGATTGGAGCCATGTCATTTGGTCAAATGAATCAAAGTTCAATGTTTTTGGTTGAGATGGCCGTCAGTGGTGTTGGAAAAATCCTATAGAGCCTCTTCGTGATTGTCATGTGCAGCCTACGGTTAAAGAAGGTGGTGGTAGCATTATGGTATGGGGATGCATGAGTTGGGCAGGTGTTGGAAATCTCTACCGCATTGATGGCATCATGAATTCGCAAGTTTATCTTGACATTTTGGATTCGCAATTGGTTGATACCATTGGGAGACAAGATCTTGATGAAGCACAAGTGATCTTCCAGCATCATAATGACCCAAAGCACACATCTGGTCTTGTGCAACGATGGTTGTGGAGGCAGGATTTTTCCGTGTTGGAGTGGCCACCGCAATCTCCTGATTTAAATCCCATCGAGCACTTGTGGAATGAAGTAGATAGACGCTTAAGGTTGTCTGGCACTTTGCCAACATGCAAAGATGACTTGTGGAAGAAGATCCAAGTCGTTTGGCAGAACATTGAAGTGGAATATATAGAGAAGCTCATTTGCACAATGCCAACAAGGGTGGTTGATCTTCTTGCAGCTAAGGGTGGATACGCACGTTGGTAGACTTGTAGATGATGTACCATCCGCTACTTACTAGCTTTCAAGTTCATTGCATACACTTTGATCAAGTTTAGTTTGTATTTTCATGATTTCATATCAAATCAACAAATGTTCTTGGCCATGGTTGTTGCACAATTCTTTTAATTTCTCATTTCAATGTAATTTTTTTTAATAAAATTGTAACCACATGTTCCTCACAGCAAATGTGGTCTCGATGACTAATCTTACCTATTAATTCTCATTAGTTTAGAAGATATTTTCTAATTTTCACGTTCATAGAGGGTGGCCCATAACTTTTGTGAGTCACTGTAAGACTCCATGAGTCCATGCAAGCCACAATTGGAGCTATGAAATTTGTTAACGAGAGAATAAAACCAAGACTTGAAGACAAACCGTCAAACATATAAACTCCAAAGACTACACGGCAGATTATACTTATGATATAGAATATTATACGTATATCATATTGTAAGGTGTAGTATTTCTAAAAGATATTAGTTATAAATACATAGTGTTATACAAGTATACTAGTGTGTTATACAAATATTGTATATATCATTATATTCAATACAAATATAATATACCATATACATGATTGAGTCCTTATATAAATATAAATTCATATACAAACACAAAAATATAGATGAAGACAAATATAAATATGAATATGAATAAATGTACACATATACATACACATACACATAATCATACACATACAGATACTCATACACATATTCTTTCATAAATGTGTATATACAAATATATACACATTTCTACATACATACATCAATACAAACACATATACACACACAAATACATAAACAATCACAAAAACAAACTCACACACAATTACAAACACAAATACTTATGCAAAAATCTCTACACACAAGAAAATAAATACAAAAACACAGAATAGACCCACAAAGATTAAACAAATCCAAGATATAAAATACAAATTCTTTAAAACAAAAAACAAAACACTAAAATCCAAAAAATAAATAATAAACAATGCAAAAGTAAAATAACAAACATATTAGCTCCAACAAAAAAAATTCATTGCACACTTTTACTACTTCTGAAAGAAGACATTGAAATTAACTTTGGCCCAATGCCATAAATATTAGAAACACATCCTTGAACACATAAAAAAAGCAAAAATGTATTTTATTCCAAACACCGTTAAACTCTAGCCAAAATATCAACATATCTATAACACATTTGCACCCATATTAAAAAATACACACGTACTACATGATACACAAACAACTACAATCCCATACATTGCCCAGTACATCCAACAAAAATACATGCATCTAACACCACATATCCTATATGCCATAATAATCACTATCCACCACTCTTTTGAAGGATGTAACGACATACTAGCCCCACATAACTCCAACTCAACCCATTGGACAAACATCCTCCTCATTAATTTGGCCACCCTACAGAATCCATCCAAAAGACACATTAATACAGAAACACTTGTATACGAAATTTCTTTAAGAAAACCAAGAAATTATTCTACACAAAGATTCAATACATGATAAATTATAAAGTTTATCTATAGTCAAAACCCACCTTCAACACAAAATTTAATCCAACAAACCTTTCTGAATCTTCTCCACAAACTTATTAGAGAAGCACATAGATGTTTTGAACTTACAGTGGCGACCAAAAGTCTTCGGACAGTGAACCACCCTTCTAACATGTGTTGACTCTAGCTTAGATTGTGGATTAGTAAGATTTTTAGGGCCAACTTTAATTAGTACACCACATGGCAACTATTTAACATTGTCTCCCTCAAAATTCGCCACTTGTACATATTATACATGCAAAAATCATGAAGGGGTGTGTACAACTTAATATGCACACAAGTTGTACACACCACTATCTTTTTATAACAAGTGCAATTGTGAGGCCTTAGGTCATTTGCTATGGCTCGTAGAAGGTCTGAGAATCAACGTAGGGCAGTTCTTGAGATGTATGAGCGAGGCAACTCATATGGTGAGATTTCAGTAGTTTTGGGCATTCCTCGAAGCACTTCTTTTGACATAGTGCGAATGTTTCGTGAGAGAGAGCCTAATAAACAAAACTTCACCTAGTAGACCTAGAATTCTTGATGAACGAGGTGACCGTGACATTGTGAGGAGATTAAATGATCCAAATACTAGTACAACGGCAACTATAGGAAGAGTGTTACGATCTGAGGGCTTGTGATTGAGTGATAATACGGTTAAAAGGAGTCTTTGGAGGCAAGGATTGACAGCATGTGTGAAGACCAAGAAGCCACTTTTGACAAAGAAATATCAAGCACATCGTTTGCAGTGGGCAAAGAAGTGCAAGCATGCAGATTGGGAGTTTGGGGCTCATGTCATTTTTTTCGATGAGTCTAAATTCAATCTTTTTGGCTCAGATGGACGTCAGTTTTGTTGGAGAAAGAGTGGAGAACGTCTTTTAGATCAGCATGTGCAATCTATAGTCAAACAAGGAGGAGGAAACTTAATGGTTTGGGGTTGTATGAGTTGAGAAGGAGTTGGCAAGCTTCATTTGGTTGAAGAGAAGATGGATAAATATGTATATTGCGATATTTTAGAGATGGAACTCATGGGCACTATAGAGATGCAAGGTTTAGAAGAAGGTGAGGTTATTTTCCAATATGACAATGATCCATAGCATACTGCACATTATGTTGTAGATTGGTTGCATGCTCAAAAATGCCAGCTTATTGGGCATCCTCCACAATCACCCGACCTCAATCCAATAGAACATCTTTGGAATAAAGTAGATCGTCGTCTGAGAAGGTCTAAGAAGAAACCCACTAGTAAAAGTGACTTGTGGTAGAAGATCCAATAAATTTGGTACAATGTAGAGCCTGATGTTGTCAGGAAGTTGATACGCTCTATGCCTCAAAGAGCTCTTGATGTCTACCAAGCAAAGGTGGCTACACGCGGTGGTAGTGTTTGTGAGTTCTTATGGGTTGAATCATTGAGTTGTAAAGGTGTTTAGTAATCTTTAGTCTTGTTTTCTACAGTTGATATGCAAAAAAAATCAGTTTGATCATAAAGAATCGTATATGCTTGTTGCACATTTGAATTATTGTGTGTTTTTCTAATTCATATTTTCATTGAAACTTTTTGTTTTATGCTTGTTGCAACTATATGTGCCTGTGGTTGTGTTTTATGCTTGTTGCAACTATATGAGCTTGTGGTTGTGTTCTTGCTATTTTATGAGAGTTCATGAAGATTTGGTAGCTGATTTTATAAAAAAGCTCCTCTTGAACAACTATCTATGGTCGCCACTGTATATTACAATACACATATCCGCCCTCACTACCCCCGTACATCCCTCACACCATCAATAACAATACATGTACTATTACATGGAACACCTCATCCCTCAAAACAACCATCCTCTCCCTCCAAAACCTAATCACCCATTGAAACACACCTCTAGCTATCATCACCATCCAAGAATCCAAACTCATTGCTACAAAATCCACCAAATACATCCAAAGAATTTTTCCTCACTGCAATCTCATTTTCAATAAGACTCATGCACTTACGCTATGTATCCAACAACGCTTGCCATACACTCCGGCTAGAGGTGGTCTCCTCACAATGATACACAAGGCATCCACATTCCCAAATTTTACCACCCAAATTAATAGTAACCAAAATCGCACACATTTACTATGTGGTGACTTTAATAGACATGTCACACTAATTGGGAGACAACACGGAAACTATATCACCCCACATCAACCCATTGATTACCAATAGCGCAATTTTACCAATAATTTAAACTTTACATATATCCCTACAATACACAATACTCTAGACAAGGAGGTTACGTCTAGAACAAATCAAGCCTAATCGACGGATTTTACATACTAATGCCACATTTAACTAAATCTAGACTTTAGGATGAAATCTAAACTCTAGCACAATATTATGTACAGGATGCTAGACCCAAAAACACTGTCAATGTTACCATTATAGCAAATTATTGAAAAATATTACAATAAATGTGCACGAAGAAAGACAGTAATAGCCATTGAGTTGTTATCATGGGTCAAAACTGAATGAGAAACTGATCAAACGACAGTTACATAGAGGGATCTCCCTATAGATACATATATTGATAGATGTGCCCATCCATGAAACACATTATCAAGTAAGCATAAAAGTAATAGGCGTTCAAGTGGGGCGCAAAGATAGACAGTAATAGCCATTGAATTGTTATCATGGATCACCAATACACAATAAGAAACTTATCAAATGATAGCTACATAGAGGGATCTTCCTATAGATACATTGATAGATCTGCCGATCCTTGAAACACATTAACTAGTAAGCATTAAACTAATAGGTGTTTAAGGGCAATCGAAGAAAGACAGTAATACTCATTGAAGACTTTATTCATAAATCAAAAGTGAATGAGAAGCTGTGGCAAAACAAAAATGATAAAACCAACCATGTAATGCAGTTTAGTTCTACAAAGTTTGCAGTACTCGGTCACTGTGCTATGATTCAAGCAGTCTTTGTTTGTACTTTCCATCCATCTGATGTTGACGTAGATAGTTTTTCACCGAGGCATAAGATCGCAGCGGAAGAATGAACGGAATCAATGCTGTAGTAATATTTGGTATGACATTGGATGCATTGGGCAAGACCATTTCACCACGCCAAGGCTTCGGAAAGTAGCAAGCCATGTCTCCGTTAAAGACATGCCGCATTGGTTGATCATCAACCATCAACACTTTGTCAGGAAGGCAAGTTTTCTTTGTCTTTTGGTCTATTGATAGTCTTCAAAGAACCTTGTAACAGTAAGGATAAAATTGTGGCCTTGAGCACTTGTTTTGTCCATAAACGAAGAGAAGTTTCGACCTTATGTCATTGGGGAGGAGCACTTGAAGAACCCTCTTCAGCCGTCCGGGGACCATGGACGACCATATACCAACATGGAAGGACCTCAATAGGATTTGGAAGAACTCTATGAGACCAGGTCGAACAATAATGTTGTTGTGATCGAAGCATCGGGGGGTGCAGTTATAGTATTGCTCAAATCAAAGCAATCCGTTCACAGACAACACGATGATTTTTTTTGAGTCGTCGCGGAGTGGCTGCGAACATAACAAAAGAGAAGAGCCGGAAGTTAGATGGGAAAATATTCCTATCTAGGCATCACAGAAAGAGAGGACATGAAGCGTGTTACATGTGGTAGTTGTAAACCATTGACAAGGATATATTGAAGCCATATTAACAAATAAACAAATCACCGATAGCACTGCTTAGTCAGTGAAATTTTCCATTCTTGGAATCCCATAGTTTAGAACACCCTAATACGATATTACGTGCGATGGTAGACTTCCTAAATCCAGTACTAGCCCCACATCCGGAAAGAGGATTCTCTCGAACAAAATCAACAACAGGGAGCTTAGAGGCAATCATAATGTGCAGCCACAGAAGCATGGTGTTCATGAGGAACCGGTCCGGCGATTCACCAGACCACTCCGAAGGATGAACAACGTTGAACTGCCCGTTGAAGAGGTTCTTCTCTGAGCTGTCGTCAACAAGCAATGCCCGATCAAGGTCCACATGCTCAAGAACACCTCTAAGTTTTCTAAGATCTTTCATCATGTACTTCTTGTCTGTCTTGCCCTTGCTTCTGGGAAAGGAAGACAACGTCACATCGTTCTGTGACAAAACCGGCAGTTGCTCTCGTTTGAGAGAAGAACCAAACAAAATACAGTCTAACATGAATTCAATGTTTCTCGGAATGGCGCAACTCCATACCACAACATTAGCCTTATCCCACAACCAGTTCAAAAACGGAACACAGCCGGGTCTAGGGATACAACTGCGACAGCTATCAATTTTGTGGACCAGAAATCCATTCAAGTCCAGGACGACCGTGTACCTCGGATCCGTTACCTTTGCACAGCGAGGGACGGCAGTCAGAGCGGGTGGAGGTATTTCAGCTGCAACGAACCAAAAATCAAGCGTTAGTAGAAAGGGAAGGACATCAAAAGATCTTCCTATCTAGCAATATAGAGCACCAAAAGGAGGAGGTTAGGACATCGAAAGATCTTCCTATCAAGATCTATAAAGCACCAAATGAAGGAGGCGAGGACATCAAAAGATCTTCCTATCTAGATATATAGAGCACCAAAAAGACGATGACATCAAAAGATATTCCCATCTATCAATACATTGCAAAAAGAGGAGAGTAGTGAAGGTAGAGCGGCCTCCAAGAGATGTACCTTCAGTAGAGGGTCGACCACCAGAATGGGCACCGTAGCATGCATTCTTCTCCCCAACAGCAGCTTCATCATGAAGCAACTCCGAGTCGACCTTGTAATCCTGGCTAAACTTCAGTGAGTCTGAATCTACATCATTGACCGCAGACTTCAACACATTCGCAGGAGGACTGAAGCCTGAAGGCCTGCAGAGATTCGCTAGCTTCATCGAATATCCCAGCCAACAATTCTTCCGCAATCTCCACGCCATCTCGGGAAGAAGTCCGAGCTTGAGGAGTTGGAGAAGACGCGGAGCAATCAGTAGCAAGAAGTCTGGCAAGTGTATCTGCAGCCGAGTGTTGCTCACGATCCGAGATAGTCCCCAGTGCAGCGTTGGAACTAGGCTGAGATGATGCATCTACCTCCATTGGCATCGTGCCGGATATAGAACGCTGAACATCGTCCGATGGAACTTTCGGTGGAGATAAATGTACAATCGGACATGTCACTCTCGTCCTAGAGCCAGATTTTCCCGGGGTATACTCCGTCGTATATATAAATACTGGCTTCTTATATTTCGAAACAGTCGATTTCGGCAACGGTGCAACAACTGCCTTGATGTCCTGTGGCAGCTTTTCAACAAGGGTCTCAAGAGAGTTGTCCTCGATGCCTTCATCGATCATTCCACTCACATCTCCATGCTCGATGTCGCACAACGACGCCACTCCATCCATCGCCTCGGTATGAGCAGCTTGACGTACCACCACGTCTTCACCAATGCAAGCACTCACGTCCTGGATATTAGGCCACCGTCGAGCATTCCCAATGGAGGGATCCCCTTTGCACATAACCCCGACGGCATAGATTTAGGATAGAGAATTAGAATATGATAGAATTAGGGTGCTCAAATTTTCGTATTAAAAATGAGCAAAGCGTAAGACCAATGTGGATCGAAAGATCTTCCTATCCTCTAATACTCACTGAGGAATAAAGGATCATCCAATCCACAAAGACTAATCGAGGAACTTCTAAAACAAAAAAAATTACAGTAGTAAACCAAAAAAATTCCCTATTAGATTACTGAGCATCTAAAAATTTGTTATAAATCGTCAGTAGATTAATTGTTCTGGTGATTGAGTTTGGAATTAGCCGCTGCATCATACTTAAGAACTGTGCGGAGAGGAGCCTTCTCCTACAGGAGCCTGAGACAATAGAAACTCGTCATGCTGATGGAGTAGCGGCTCCTTCGAGGCTGGCGAACTTGGATCTCCTCCTCCTTGTCCTCCGACTCGTCCTCCGGCTCGTCCTCCCGCTCGTCCTCCGTGCTCAATTCTTCATCAGATGGCTCTTGCTGTCGTTTCCTCCGCCTCTCCGCGTTGTCGTCCTCCACCTTGTCCTCGTTCTCCTGCTCTTCCTCCTCGTCCTTATTTGCCTCCTCCCTCTGCGTTTGCCTGGACGACACAATCACCTCTTGCTCGTCGGCAGAGACCAAATTCTTACGATCGTGCCCTCTCTTCGAGGCCCGCTCCTTCTTCCTAGGCTGTCTTTCCCTGGGCTCTATCATCATGGGCTCCTTCATCCTGGGCTGCTTCTTCTTGGTTTGTTTCTCTTGTTCAGGAACTGTTACAGCAGCCACTTTTTGAGAGTCCCAGATACCTGTGGCCGTCCTTATGGCAGCTAGACGTTTGTCCTTCGAATAGACGACCTCGATGACTTGCGCGCCCTTTGTCTGCAAGCAAAATCAAGCGACACAATTGAAAACTTGGAATGCCAACAATCACAATGCAACAACAACAATCAGACACATCATAGCATACCGCGGGGAGATCGAAATATATTCCTATCCACTTATCAAACCAAGCCAGGTTATTGCAGGGCCTCCACCGATGTTCACAATGACATTTTTGGGCGCCGCAAGTGTCCCAATAATATCATCAACTGCGTCGATATTGAAATTCGCCCACTTGAGCTGATTCCACTGCATTGTCGCATTCTTGAAATCCGATGCGGATACTACAGACTTGAATGGCATGTCGTTCCCAAAGAATCGACGAAAGGATGCCGTAGGCTGGCAACCCTATTCATTCCCATAGACACTATTGAAGTAGAGAGGAAGTGTTAGTTCAGGAGTTGGAGGTCTCTTGAAGCCCTCAGTACCCTCCGTGATATATAAAGTTGATGAAAAATTCCATGGTTTGATCTGGTGAACCGTCGAATCCTTCTCCGCAATAGCATTCGCAACCTCCACCATACCATCCCGGTCGGTGATAAACACACTAGGATTACGAGCCCTCCAAAATTGATGCTCATCCTTGTACTCCATGGCCTGCAAAGTTTTCACGACCCGCTTATAGATACCGTTGAAATCGGATTCACAGCCAATATCTCGATCAACGAAGCAGGAAACAAACACCACGTTTTCATCCATTGCCAACCATCCCTTCTCCAATAATGTGGACAAGCGGGTAGACTTCTCAACATCCCCAGTAAGCCTGTCCATGGTGTTGCACCTATAAAAGGTGGAAAACGACTCAACGGTAGTCGACGGCTCCGGCAGACGCTCCTGCGATGAAATTTGCCTCTGCTGATCGAAGAGCAACTTCAGAACGGCTGGAAAGTCTTCTGGCTTGGAGGATGGCACCAAGTTATTCCCTCGCTTTGCAAAGAATTTAATGCCACCCTTATCCTTCATCAACCTCTAATACTAAGACTCAATGACAAACTCCGAAACCTTGAATTCATTGACCGCATCACCGTACTCCGTCTCCGTATAAGACACATCCTTCTGAGTCTTTGACTTCAGTGGCTTCATCTTAAAGTAGTGCATAAACTCATTTTTGATGAGTCTCTTCTTCTTGATGCTGCACCAGTATTCAAGTCCCTTAAGAACATGAGCCTTCTTTGTGGACTTGGTCGACTTAATTGAGCACTTCTTCTCCATGACCAGCTTTGCAACTCTGTCAATATCGGTCTCCCACATGGCATACAGCGGCTGAAGATCGGCCTTTCTCAAGGCCCTACTTTGGTACCGCCTCTGCTTTACCCTCTCCCTCTTCACCATAGCATCCACATCATCGGCCTCGTTGGTAGAGTCGCCGTCCGCACTGCCTGGAAAAGTGCATTGCACCATGTATGGGTCAGGTAGTAATCCACTAATCCAGTTCTCTTGGATGCTAAGCCAGGTCTAATAAACCCGCTCATCGACGAAGAGAAGCGGCAGCTTTGGCTGACTAGTGGCATCATCTTTTGTGAAGTCATTCTTCGTGAAAACAACAAGAACCTTATCTAGCCAAGCCTGCACAAAAAAAATCGACACAAAGAACATCATCAGAAACTCGGATCGAAGAAAGCACGAGGGTATGATAGGAAGATCTTCCCATCGAGTGAGACGTTGAGGATAGGAAGATCTTTCGATCTATATGAATGATGCGAAGTCTAGAGGCAGAGAAGTTAGAGCATACGCTAATGCAACGGGGTCAAAAAGTGCATGGGAAAATCCTTAGAACGACAACATCCAACAATAATAACAGACGTCAAAGGACACTGCGGATAGAAAGATATTTCGATCTCTGTGACCACTGCGGTGATTAGAGGACCCTTGGGATAGGAATATATTCCAATCAATTCCGTGGTAAACAACATAACAATGCGGACAAGAAAATGCAATTTAACAAATGGTTTCAGACTTACATTGAATTTAGTGTGCCAAACCATTAGGAGACAGCTTTGGACACCCCGCCTGGGCCCGTGCAAGTCTCAGTTGAGTAAGATAGTTGCTCTCCGCCCTAACTCCGGTCAGATCTTGGTTAAGGATTCTTGAGTAATAGCACAACTTCCCAAAGTTGGCTAGATTTGCCCAAACGATGGTAATTATGAAGCTTTGTGCGTCGGCTAGTTCATCATCACTAAGAGACTTCTCGGCATTAAGGACTTTATGCGCAGCGACGCAGTGCTGCCCACCGATGATAATGTAGTGCGTATCATCTGTAATGTCCCGTCTTGTCGGCTTTGTCACAAAATACTCGAATAAACTATCGACGGGATCCACACCAAAGTCGTCAGCAACAGGCTTGTTCTTAATCGGCATAACGTACAGATGCTGAAGCGAAGCTTGAAACGACATTGTCCGCTTGTGGTCAACCATCTTAAACACGTTTCTTCTCGAGCTTCTGATACACCACCACCCCGGGTGTGGCCCTATGCAGACATTGAATTCCGACGACGAGGTCAGTCTTTGCATTGTCGAGTCTCTTTACCGGGCGCATACCAAATATTTGCAGACTCAAGAATTCTTTCTCATACAGCACCCTCACTTTCTGTAGGTCCTGTGCCGAATACTTTGAAACAGAACTGCTCGATAACATCACAACCTGAGCCAATGAGAATTCTTCAATTTTGGGATCTGACTTCTTCTGCTATTTCTTCGTGTCCCCAAGTTCTAAAGTCTCCCCAATTGCCTGTGACGGCCTCTTCTTCTTTCTGGGAGGTGTAGGCGGATCCTGCTTGGCCAACTTGCTATTGGCGGCATCACGACAAGCTCGCAGCTCCGCCCAACTGTCAATAATTCGATCAACGTCAGGTCCTGTCCTAGCAATAGAAAAACCGTGATCTCTAACCGGAGCACTAAGTCAGGGGACCATATCCTTTGTTGATACAAAAAGGCCATAGATCCTCGAACATTTCGCACTTGCAAACTCCTTAATAACAAGAAGAATAGTGTCTTCAATTCCAGGCACGTCCACCACATCCAGCACCTCCACATTCTGAATCGTGAGTGCAATCGTATCTTCACGTCCCTCGGCGACATCGGCTACAAACATAACTGGCGCAATTTGGATTGTCCGCTTCAAGTCATCCCGAATCCAAGCAAGACCCCATTCGGTGACGTTACTTGCAATGAACAAGGCGCTCGGTTTAGGTTCATTGAATGTGCGGCCAACGGCCTTGACACCACAGTTCACCGCATCACGGAGGTAGTGAGAACGCTAGTCCTTGTTCGTCTCCAACCACGGAATCAAGTTTGCACTGCTCATACAAACAAAATGGTCAGATCAAACGGCATGATGGGATAGGGATGATGGGATCTACCGATCAAAACTAAACCAAACGTCGCAAAGTATCCACGCGAAGGGATAGGAAGATCTACCGATCCACAAACACTCAAGTAACCCAAGCCCACCGCAGTGTGGGATAGGAATATAATCCGATCTACGAACTCCCTCTGAACTAATCCCGATCCCATGGCCCAACATGGAGAGATGGGAAGATCTACCGATCCACAAACTCTCAAGCATTAGATGCCCACCGCAGTGTGGGATAGAAATATATTCCGATCAACAAACAGCCTTTGAACTAATACCGATCCTATAACCCCACAAGGATAGATGGAAAGATCTACCGATCCACAAACTCCTAAGCAACCCAAGCCCACAGCAGAGAGGGATAAGAATATATTCCGATCAACAAACAACCTCTGAACTAATACCGATCCTAAGACCCCACAAGGATAGATGGGAAGATCTACCGATCCACAAACTCTTAAGCAACCCAAGCCCACCGCAGTGTAGGATAGAAATATATTCCGATCTACGAACTCCCTCTGAACTAATCCCAACCCTATGACCCCACAAAGAGAGATGGGAAGATCTACCGATCCACAAACTATCAAGCAACCCAAGCCCACCGCAGAGTAGGATAGGAATATATTCCTATCATCTAAAACCCTAAACCTCAAGGAGATATCGCTATATCCACTGATAAAGGAAGTGCTTTGGAAACCTTTCTCTCAATAAGGAGGGTTACATTGAACTTTCTATCTACTGCACCTTGAATTGCAATGCATAATATAACTAAACGTAGTGAATATCATATGATATTCATTGATGTAGGTTCGTGTGTATCACAACAGAGATCATTCAGAGCATGGAATCTCACTTGACGGGATTTTCTGAGGTGGTTTCGGACATTGTGCTGCGTCCACAACAGTGCGCAATCTGAAGATCACAAGAAAACATGTTGGAATTAGTCGTTATTGATTAGTTACATGATTAATACGTAACTAGTATAAGCAGATTGATATTCATTTGAGGAACTCTATTCGGAAGTGAAAAAAAAACGAACTGGAGAGATAACCTAGGTTTAGTACGCTGTTTTGGTTCTAAAATCCTTCAAGCATGCAAGAAAAAATTGAGGAATAAGAATGAGCGCTGAAATTACCTTCGTCTGTATGAATCAACGCGTCGAGGCACCCGTTGGTTAGCACTAGGATTGCATCCGTTGGACGCACCCGTTAGCTGCAATCGCTCGCTCGAAAAAATTACTCGCTCGCTCGCTTGTTCGCTTGCTGGTTCCCTTAGAACCTTCAAACACCGGCGCTGCTTGTGCTCCTCCTAGAACTTCCGACGATGCTCTTGATCGTGCTCACGAAATTGCCTTCGACCGACACTAACACCTCGCACTCCTGCTGCATCTACTCACAAATTGACCTCGCACTCAAACTCACGCTAACGTACTGCAGTCCATACACATCGCAAGAAAAAACAACACGGGAGGAGAGAGACGAAGGCGGGGAAGCTAAGAAAACAAGAAGCGTTTAAAAAGCAAGAATGGGAGGAGTTGGAAGAGCTGGAAGGGCTGGAGTTGGTGGTGGCGGGAGGGAGGTAATGGAAAAAGTAATGATGATGGAACCAAGCCGTCGACCACGACGGCTGAGTTACCATTTGGCACTTCTAATGATGATTTTTCCATCATTTGTCTCGAGTGAACTTCTCTACAAGCCGTGAAGTTCTTTTCCTGATTTGACTCTTCATTACTATCTTGTGTGATTTGAGTCTTCATTACTTTCTTTACATGAATTTTCATTACTTTCTTTACGTGAACTTTTTTGAATTGTAAATTTAAATTGCAAATTTTATTTATACATTTGATTTCCAAATTTAATTTTACACATTTCATTTGCAAATATAATTTTACACATTTGATTTATGAACCTACTTTTCACAATTTAATTTCCAAAGTGGCGGCCGCGGTATTCTACATGTATTATGGTGTATTTGAACATGATAAATTTCAAACTTTGGAATAACCTTCAAATGAAAGATGTTAGTTGAAAATTAACAAATGAATGAAGTCTTGTTAATTTGAGTACAATTTCTAAATACATCAAAATCCAGAAGATTAATTGTTATTAAACAATCAAGGTATATACTTTTCTACTTGTGGATTAAAATTTTTAAACATTGAATACAACAAAAAATACTAAACTTAAACCCTGAACTCTAACCCTAACCCTAACCCTAACCCTAATGCTAACCCTAATGCTAACCCTAAGCCTAAGCCTAAACCCTAAACCCTGTTGTGAGCCGCAAAAACGGCTCACGGTGATGAATGGACCTCACATCGGGTCCATTAAGGCTAATAAGTGGTGAAAATGGGTTATCCCATTGGTTAGCTCGTGGTCTTTTGATCAAAATAGCTAAATAGCCTTCCATGCGCTAATTCCTTAACTAGGAACCACTTATTGGCAATCGCGGAATTTAGGTAGTTAGCCAAAAAAAAAAATAGAAAGGAAAAAATGAAGAAAAGACAAAAAAGACAAAAAACAATAGAAAAAAATTAAAATTAATAGTGATGGAGAAGAATTTACCTCCTACCAAGTCGTGGATTGCAATTGGTCACGATGAAGAAATCACAAAACCAAAAAAATGGAAGAAGAAGAAGAGAAATGATGGTGAAGGGAAGAAAAGAAAAGAAGAGGCTTAAAAGCCCTTAAAAAAATAGTGGGAAAGGTCCAAAAGGCTTGGACAACCCCCTCATCACTCGCTAAGTAAAATTAGGAATTACCCCAAGCAAAGGGGATTCAATTTAGGTAGATTAAATTAGATTTAGCCTCCTTGGAAATTAGCTAATAGCTCACTTATTGAGATCATGCACACCCATGTGGCATGGAGTTAATGTTTAGATTTAGATATTCCTTGGTTAGTGGGACACCCACTCTTGTTAAATGCAAGGGTGGCACGGAATTAGGAGTCATAGGGTTAGTAGGTTTTGTAAGAAGGAAGCCATTTATGGAAGAAGGCCAAAGGCGGCAAGGAACTTCTTTGGGAACTCAAGGAGAGCAAAGGTTTGGGGGTTACCCCCTGGAGAAGCCTCATTCGGTTAGTGTGCGAGGAGTAGGAAGAGAAAGAACAGGGGAGAGACTGAATTTGTGTGGGGAGAGAGCCGGAAGCCCCGGCCCCGAACTGGTAAACGAGATAAGGTTAGATCACAGGAGGAAGAAGATCACACGAGCTTGAACAAGATCACACGACGAACAGGAGGAACCAGATCACACGAGCTGGAGCAAGATCACACGACGAACAGGAGGAACCAGATCACACAAGCTGGAGCAAGATCACACGACGAATAGGAGGAAGAAGATCACACGAGCTGGAGCAAGATCACACGACGAACAGGAGGAACCAGATCACACGAGCTGGAGCAAGATCACACGACGAACAGGAGGAAGAAGATCACACGAGCTGGAGTAAGCAAGCACGACGAGTAGGAGGAAGAAGATCACACGAGCTGGAGTGAGCAAGCACGACGAACAAGAGGAAGAAGATCACACGAGCTGGAGTGAGCAAGCACGACGAACAAGAGGAAGAAGATCACACGAGCTGGAGTGAGCAAGCATGACGAACAAGAGGAAGAAGATCACACGAGCTGGAGCAAGATCACACGACGAACAAGAGGAAGAAGATCACACGAGCTGGAGTGAGCAAGCACGACGAACAAGAGGAAGAAGATCACACGAGCTGGAGCAAGATCACACGACGAACAGGAGGAACTAGATCACACGAGTTGGAGCAAGATCACACGATGAACAAGAGGAACCAGATCACACGAGCTCGAGCAAGAGCACACGAGGAACAAGAGGAAGAAGATCGCACGAGCTGGAGTGAGCAAGCACGACGAGCAGGAGGAAGAAGATTACACGAGCTGGAGTGAGAAATCACACGAGCAGGAGGGGGAAATCTGGAACCCTATCTCTCTCTCTCTTCCACAGACCTCTCTCGGTTTCCTAGCTCCTACCACACACACTTTGAATGAGCGCCTCCAAGGGGGGTAACCCCAAGGCCCTTGCTTCCTTCTTTGTTCCCAAGGTCGTTCCTTTCGTCGTTCACAGCCGCCAATTTTGGATGGGCACATTAATGGTCACACTAAACAATAGTAACTAAAAAGCTAATAAATCACTAGGCACCCTTGCATATAACAAAAGTGGGTGTCCCACTAACCAAGGAATATCAAAATCTAAACTTTGACTCCATGCCACATGTGTGTGCATGATTTCAATAAGTGAGCTATTAAGCTAAATTCAAGGATGCAAAAAAATCTAACTCTACCTAGCTTGAATTTCCCTTGCTTGGGGGAATTCCTAATTTACTTAGTGATTGGTGAGGGTTTTTTTTTCCACTTCTTTTTGGACCCCTTTGACTATTTTTTAAGGGCTTTTAACGCCTCATTCTTTTTCTTTTCTCCTCACCATCCTCCTTCTTCTTCTCCTAGATTTTTCCGTGATTTCCTCACCGTCGCCAATGGCGGTCCCCGATTCGGTAGGAGGTAAATTCTTCTCCACCACTTCTAATTCTAATCCCTTTCTATTGTTTTTTTTGTTTTTCAACCTTTTCTTTATTTCTTCCTTTCTATTTATTTTTTTAGTGAACTTCATAAAATCCGTAGTTGCCACAAGGTGGCTTCTATTTGAGGAATTAGCGCATGGAAAGGCTTATTTAGCCATCTTGATCAAAAATCACGAGCTAATCCAATGGGATAATCCATTTCTACTACTTGTTAACTTTAACGCACATGATGTGTGGTCCATTTGTCATCGTGGGCCGTTTTCGCGGCTCACAGGGATCCCCTTCTAGGCTTGTGGCTTGAGTTGAGCAAGGGGCCTAGGGGTGAAAGGTTGTGGCCCTCCCGCGGGAATCCACGAGGATTTCCAGTGAGCCCCTAGGTCGAAGGGAAAGGGTGCAAGTGCCCGGGTATGGGACAAGGGCGCCCCTTCCTTCCCCCCGCGCTTGACTAACCACCAAGGTAAGAACAACTTGGTGTAACTTGAATGGTTGAGTCAAATGTTGCAAGTTAACGCTATGTATGTGTGAATGAGCCACTTGGTGGGGAGTTGGAGTCGTGGACGCATCCAAGACGTAGGGGTGCTGATTGGAAGGAGCGCTGCGTACGGTATGTGCACTACACCCTCTTTTTAGGACCACGAGTAGTAAATAGGACCAACTTGGATGTGGTGACCACACTAGGGCTAGGAAACCCTGATTTCCCACTTGAGCCGTATGGAACACTTGCCTTAGAACTGCTAGGTTGGGCCAACCACAAAATTGCATGCAACGAATCTTGTGCTAACAAGTGGATTGGCTGGAATTGCTTTAAGGTAAGTTATCCCCCTCTAAAAATATTGCATGCGACCCATGGGTTGGCCTTAGAATCGTTAGAGAGCGATTAGGTCCACGGTCGACTTCAACTAATGGTGACAGGGTGGCTGGAGATGCATCAAGGTATGTCTTCTACGCAGTGATAACATTGTATTCACACATTGTTGCATGCCGTCTCGTGATTGTGTCGTTTTCCTCCTAATGGGTGATGCCTGGCTCAAAGTGGTAAAAGGTGGAAGGGGGATACCAAGGATACCAAGGAACCCCACCTTTTATCAAGTTGAAGCCTAGGTCAGCCCCACAGTAAGGATTTGTACCGTGTGGTGCCAGTTGGGGGACAACTTTCCAACGGGGTGATGCTCGTAGAGACATCCCTCAATTCGGTTAGCTTTTTGTCGTTTGCCCTTAAAGGGTAGTCCTTAATAGGATTCTTCGACGACTTCATCGAGCTAAAACTCCACCACTAAAAATTGGGTCTTGGTCTTGAGTCAGTCCATCCTTGTGATAGAATCGGGAGTAGGAGTGTTGGAAACACCCACTCACCGATCGAATTAGGCCGTGCTATGTGTAGTTCCACCCATGACCTTAAATCTTGGACGGAAAATCTTTCGGGGGGACATGACTATCATCAACGAACAACGAGATCTTACTCTTGGACCCTAGAGTAGATGTCCCGTGCCACAAGGTCCCAAAGACCTTCCCTCACACCACCGTGGGAACCGGCGAGCGAACGAAGGAATAGGTCTAGGGAACTCACTCAGGACACGGCGGAAGGATTCTTAGAGGTTCAGCTAGAGGCTATCCCAGCTCCTCCCCTTCTTTTTCCCCCATCTTTCCCTATCTCTGCATTTGATCCAGTGAACACCACCAACACCACTAGTCCACGAGGCAACACCTCAGCCCCTACCATGGCCTCTGGAGGACCACCCCCGGTTCGGCCTCCCATCAATCCCTTGGTTCAGCCAAGGGGTTTACCAATCGTAGTACCCGAGGGCTTACAGGTGGCGCCTATGCCACCCAATTTGCCCACGTTTAGAGGAACTAGGGATGAAGACCCCTCCGCACACGTGGAACGGTTTCTAGAGCTCCTCACTACTTGCCTCATCACCAACACCGGGTATTTCCTAGTGTGGTTCTCGTGTACCTTAAAGGATGCCGCTTACGAGTGGTATAGGAACCACCCCCCCAACACCTTCCAGGATTGGGATAGCCTCATGAGGGCCTTTTTGGAGCACTTTAGACCCGAAGTAGGTCAAAGTAATGCCCTCACAGCCCTAGCCGCGCTACGCCAAGGTCCAGGGGAGGATATCACGACATACATTAGGAGATTCGACCTGGTGGTTACAAGGTTCGTGGGAAACCTCCTCACCAATGACACCTTAACCCAATTTTTCATCCAAGGGTTCAACAATGAGGGAACCATTAGGGAGATTTTGAAGGTCGGCCCCGCATCGTTAGACGAGGCCAAGGCACAAGCTAGGCTAATAGAGCAGGTGGATCGAGACCAAGAGCGTATGTGGAGAAAGGAGGATCATCATATTCCTAGTTTCATACCCATCCATGCCTAGGACAAGGGACCAGTCTTAGAACCTAACCAAGGATCCATAGGCGCACAAGTTCCTACGTGGAACTACTATGCTCCACCCTTGGACGTTAGGCCACCGGTAGCTCTTCCTGAGCTCACCTATCATGGAGAGCGGGGCACATGGAAGGAAGAAATGAAGAATGAAATCCTCTAAGGCCAACAGGGCTTCCAGGATCAATTAGCTCAACAAATCAAGGCCATGTAAGACCAAATGGCCTTGTTGATTAAGAACCAAGTCCCTAACCCCACACCTCCACCCATAGAGTCCGATAGACATGCTTTGGGCTTATGGTGCACTCAATGTGGTCAACCAGGCCACACCAGCCCTTTTTGCACCACTCCAGTGGCAGCACCCCAGCACCAAGCCACTCAACCTCCGTATGTGCCTCCCCATAGGAACCAACCACCGGCGGTAACTAGCTACGTGCCTCAAGGCTATGCATCTCCAAGCCAAGGTTATGGGGGACCTCCGAGACCACGGTATGAGATCTATCACCCGTGTGGCAAGAGACACGCACCGGGGCAATGTTGGGTCGAAAGTGGGGTGGTATGCGGTAACTGCGGGGGTAATCACCCTACCCAAGTATGTCGTAGACCGGACAAGGTAATTCCCATGCCCTTTCCACCAGGGAACTACCCTCAACAAGCCTAAGACCATTTGAGAGGTGGACGTAACCCCACCTCCGATAATACCCTTAGGCCTCCTAGTCTCTACTACGACTATAACAATAATCGCCAAAAGCTGACCCCTCCAATAGGGGTCAATACCAAGGCCGGTTACATCCCTATTAACCAAGGACAAAGCCAAGGGGGCCAACAAAACCAAGGACCAAACCCCGGTGGCAACCAAAACCAAGGCCCACAAGATGTGCGCTATGCCACCATGTCAAGTGAGATTGTGTCCATCCACAGCCCATCCCTCATTGAGTTCAATGTAGTGTTCCACGAAATGAGCACAAACAAGGAACCGGAAACTTGTGAGTTACCCGCATTGGCAGTTCAGACTCGGTCTAACTGACGGGAGCCTAGGTACTCAAGCCCCCTTCCATCCACAACAGAGGAAGGTGAGACCTCAGAGGAGGATTCACCTCACTTCTCTTACCTAAACGATACCACGAAGGAGGCGGTGGAAGGCACTAAACGGGCCAACTTAAGGTCCTCCAATGGGACACCTAGGCCCCGAACACCATTGTCCACCTTCCAAGAACCATGGGAGGGTCCACCGGTTCCTAGCCCCGAAGTGAACACATTCCCATGTGTCGAGGAACACGTGGGAGAAGGGCCTTACGATTTATGGGCGGATTTGAGTCGTCTCAAGGCGGACATCACCATAGCCCAACTACTGGAGGTATCCCCACCCATGAGGAAGGTCCTTAGGTCGGGCACCCCAGTGAAGCGACGGCCTAAGGCAAGGGTTAGGTTGGCGGCTCGTGTTGAAAGTGCACACCCCAACATTGAGGTCTAGGCGGTTCAAATCGAGGTCTCAATCGTAGACAAGGTAGTGCCCAATGTACTAGTGGACGAAGGTAGTGGTTTAAACATCATGCCCCTCTCAACCATGGAGAAGCTAGGCCTTGACATCACAGAACCTTCACCGTACATCATCAACATGGCTAATCAAAGCTCGGAGGCCCCGTTAGGCCAAATTAGTGGTTATAAAGTGACCACGGGAGGGGTAGAGTATTCCCTCACATTCCAAGTCATTCGAATGCACTCCAACAAGGAGGCATACCCCTTGCTACTAGGTAGGCCTTGGTTACGAATTGCCAATGCCACTGTGGAATGGGGAGGACCGAACCCCAACATCACCTATGGCCCACCAGAGAACCCTACTACGGTCCATATCCAACCAAGTAGGCTAGGATTATGCCGCGGTTGCATGGGCTCGTCGGAGGATGAATCACAAGAGGTTCTATCAAAGAAACCTCCCAAAAGGGTGAGGTTTGCGCCCCACAAGGCGGTGGATCGAGCCCAACCCTCGAAGGCCCACGTAATGCCATTCAAGAGCATGGGACCGGGCCTTTATGAGTGGGTCCCTAGCGGTGAGTTTGTAGAGTGGTTGAAAGAACACCCTACCTCGAGCGCGGATGAGGAGATGTCCGTGCATTTCATGGATGGTGAGTTGATTGAAGTGGAACCCAAGATGGAAGTAGGCCTGGTTCCTCTCCTAGATAACCTAGAACCCGCTGCAGTGTTTGGAGTGGATATCGATGGCACCCAAGGGATGGAGTTGGAGGTATTAATCGATGAGGGCCCTCTCAACCCATCTCTCCACTTTAGGAGGACGTCCACCGGTATCCTAGCTAGCGGTTCGGGGGCAACGTACCCCCAAGTTCCAAATGACTGGTATAAAGGACCTACTCAACAACCACACGTACATCACGATGATTGGAAGTTGATGGTAGTCTCTCATGAGGAGGAAGAAGAGCGTAGGATAAAAGTGGGGGAGGTGCACCCGAGCTCTTCTAGTGGGATGAAGCACTTTGTGGTGGCAACCGAATATCTCACCAAGTGGGCCGAGGCTCAAGCCGTGAAAACCAATGATGCTAATCATGCGGCCAAGTTCTTGTTCGAGCAAATCATTACCCGGTTTGGTTGTCCCAAAATCCTTATTAGTGATAGGGGGAAACATTTTTTGAACGAGATGATCGAAGCCATGACCACCCGGTTCAAGATCAATCATCGTAAGACCACCCCTTATCACCCTCAAACCAATGGGCACACCAAGCGAGTTAACCAAACCCTCGTGAATATTTTGAGGAAAACGGTCACCGATTCGAAGAGGGATTGGGACACGAAACTCCCCGCCGCATTATGGGCCTACCGAACCACCTTCAAGGTGACCACCCATGCTACTCCCTTCTCGTTGGTGTATGGCATTGAAGTCATTTTACCCATCGAGTTCCAGATCCCTTCTCTGCGAGTGGCCGTGACCGAACGATGGTCCATGGCCACGTCCTTAGCCGATCGGTTAGAACAATTGGAGGAGCTCGACGAGATGCGCCGGTGGAGCGCCCAGAACATGGAAGCCATCCAACGAAGGAGGAAGATTGCCTTCGACAAACGGAACAAGGTCCGGTCATTGAGACCGGGAATGCTAGTCCTCCTCCAAGACGCGAGGAGATTGGATTTTCCAGGGAAGTTCGACGCCTTGTGGTTGGAACCCTATCTCGTGAAGGAGGTCTTCCCCAACAACTCCGTCCAACTTCAAACCCTAAACGGCGAGGAATTCCCCACGAGAACATCGGGCAACCGTTGCAAAGAGTACAAGGTGTGAATTGCTCACAACCTTTACGATTGGACCTCCAAATTGGGGTTACAACCACGGTCCATTCGAACACAAAGAGATGGAACTTGACCGTGTGCCTATGAACAAGAGTGGGTTCTCTGCCTCTTCAAATTGTCCCAGATGGCCGCAATGTGTGAGCCGCAAAAACGGCTCACGGTGATGAATGGACCTCACATCGGGTCCATTAAGGCTAATAAGTGGTGAAAATGGGTTATCCCATTGGTTAGCTCGTGGTCTTTTGATCAAAATAGCTAAATAGCCTTCCATGCGCTAATTCCTTAACTAGGAACCACTTATTGGCAATCGCGGAATTTAGGTAGTTAGCCAAAAAAAAAAATAGAAAGGAAAAAATGAAGAAAAGACAAAAAAGACAAAAAACAATAGAAAAAAATTAAAATTAATAGTGATGGAGAAGAATTTACCTCCTACCAAGTCGTGGATTGCAATTGGTCACGATGAAGAAATCACAAAACCAAAAAAATGGAAGAAGAAGAAGAGAAATGATGGTGAAGGGAAGAAAAGAAAAGAAGAGGCTTAAAAGCCCTTAAAAAAATAGTGGGAAAGGTCCAAAAGGCTTGGACAACCCCCTCATCACTCGCTAAGTAAAATTAGGAATTACCCCAAGCAAAGGGGATTCAATTTAGGTAGATTAAATTAGATTTAGCCTCCTTGGAAATTAGCTAATAGCTCACTTATTGAGATCATGCACACCCATGTGGCATGGAGTTAATGTTTAGATTTAGATATTCCTTGGTTAGTGGGACACCCACTCTTGTTAAATGCAAGGGTGGCACGGAATTAGGAGTCATAGGGTTAGTAGGTTTTGTAAGAAGGAAGCCATTTATGGAAGAAGGCCAAAGGCGGCAAGGAACTTCTTTGGGAACTCAAGGAGAGCAAAGGTTTGGGGGTTACCCCCTGGAGAAGCCTCATTCGGTTAGTGTGCGAGGAGTAGGAAGAGAAAGAACAGGGGAGAGACTGAATTTGTGTGGGGAGAGAGCCGGAAGCCCCGGCCCCGAACTGGTAAACGAGATAAGGTTAGATCACAGGAGGAAGAAGATCACACGAGCTTGAACAAGATCACACGACGAACAGGAGGAACCAGATCACACGAGCTGGAGCAAGATCACACGACGAACAGGAGGAACCAGATCACACAAGCTGGAGCAAGATCACACGACGAATAGGAGGAAGAAGATCACACGAGCTGGAGCAAGATCACACGACGAACAGGAGGAACCAGATCACACGAGCTGGAGCAAGATCACACGACGAACAGGAGGAAGAAGATCACACGAGCTGGAGTAAGCAAGCACGACGAGTAGGAGGAAGAAGATCACACGAGCTGGAGTGAGCAAGCACGACGAACAAGAGGAAGAAGATCACACGAGCTGGAGTGAGCAAGCACGACGAACAAGAGGAAGAAGATCACACGAGCTGGAGTGAGCAAGCATGACGAACAAGAGGAAGAAGATCACACGAGCTGGAGCAAGATCACACGACGAACAAGAGGAAGAAGATCACACGAGCTGGAGTGAGCAAGCACGACGAACAAGAGGAAGAAGATCACACGAGCTGGAGTGAGCAAGCACGACGAACAAGAGGAAGAAGATCACACGAGCTGGAGCAAGATCACACGACGAACAGGAGGAACTAGATCACACGAGTTGGAGCAAGATCACACGATGAACAAGAGGAACCAGATCACACGAGCTCGAGCAAGAGCACACGAGGAACAAGAGGAAGAAGATCACACGAGCTGGAGTGAGCAAGCACGAAGAACAAGAGGAAGATGATTACACGAGCTGGAGTGAGCAAGCACGACGAATAAGAGGAAGAAGATCACACGAGCTGGAGCAAGATCACACGACGAACAAGAGGAAGAAGATCACACGAGCTGGAGTGAGCAAGCACGACGAACAAGAGGAAGAAGATCACACGAGCTGGAGTGAGCAAGCACGACGAGCAGGAGGAAGAAGATCACACGAGCTAGTGCAAGGTCACGAGAGCTGGAGTGAGCAGTTCGAAGGCTAAGGATGGAGGGTGAACCGAATTAAATCAGGGAGCCCCTCTTCTCCCTCGGACCTCTTAAATTCCTTGTGTATGACGTGATACCTAATTTTCTAAATACAAAAACCACGCGGAAGCGCTGCCAATTTTTTGGTAGAATTAGGGTTTGCTATATATTCAACTAAACAATCGATTAAAATGCCATTAGTAAGTGAACGCAGCTGGAGGCTCATTCTTAGTAAGGCTGGAGTGGATTCTTGTGTGAATGGATGTGGTATATGCGTAGGAATGTGGTGCACGATCTTGAATAAACTTATATGTTGAGTGTACACTGCTGGTCGTTGGTTATGAGTTCATGATTGAGTCGCATGGTTGATTGAATGCTGCCCTCATGTTAAGCACAAAAAACTAATAAGAATAAAAAAAAAAACATAAGAATCAGAGTTAGAGTCAAGGAGATAATTAGGATTATAAGTTTGTAGAAAATAGGGAAGCCTGTCTGCTGCCAACTGGTTCCAGGGTCACACCTAAGCCTGAAACTGATCATTGAGGGTCTAATCAAGTTTGGAATGCTGAATTGAACCCATAAGAGTTGGAAACGTTGCATTCAGAGCCCTAGAGCAAAAGTTACACTTGTTCAAAGGTGGGTTCAATTAGAAGGCTCGATTAAGTCACCACCTCACTAATCAACCACAAGGAACCTAAGTGAACATGAGATGTGTCACCATGCTTGTATAAGTTGTATATGAATGGGCTGAGGATTGGTTACACAAGGAACTAGGCCCTCGTATTAGGATCTTGTGTTCAAGATAAGCCACCCTTTAGGGGCGGTTTATTTGGCTCACACCTGTCCTAACCCTAATCCTACATCCTACATCCTTAACCTTCAAACCCTATATCTTTAAATGAAAAAATGATTCTAATTATTTCTATTCAATCTTTCATTCTATATCTTTACTAGAGTGTTACCTGTGTTCTCCGGAGACAACATTTTTTGTGTTCAGTCCCCACTTCCCCATCCCCTAGCCCTTTCCCTCCAATCCATCGTCCCCCCGTCCTTGTCCCCTTGTCCCTCGTCCCCTGTCCTCCGACCTCCGTCCCCGTCCCCATCCCCATCCCCAAACCCTTATCCCCGTCCCGTCCTTTTATCCAAAACCCTAACTTTTAGCTTTCCATCCGAAAGCATTTTTCATTGACGCGTTCATCCATCGACGCATTTCTCATTCTGTATTCTTTTATAGATATAGATTCTTTTTCTTGATATAAATTGTATGAAGATATAATTGTACAATAATATATATCGTATCGAGATACAATTAGATATAAATCGTATGGAGATATAATTGTGTGATGTATATATACATACAACATCTGTGTATGTATAGTTGTAGGTTGTATATATATATAAATATATAAAATGTATCGATATATATTTCTTTGTGTGTTTTATATATGTATAAAATGTATGTTTGTATAGTTGTATGTTGTATATATAGGTATAAATCGTATGGAGATATAATTGTGTGTTGTATATATACATACAACATCTGTGTATGTATAGTTGTAGGTTGGAAATACATACATTTATAAAATGTATCGATATATAATTCTTGTATGTTGTGTATATGAATAAAATATATGCATGTATAGTTGTATGTTGTATATATAGATATAAATCAAATGGAGATATAATTGTGTGTTGCATATATATATATATATATATATATATATATATGTAAGATCTGTGTATGTATAGTTGTATGTTGGATATATATATAAATGTATAAAATGTATCGATATATAATTGTACGTTGTATGTATAATTCTAGTAATTTCTATTCAATCTTTCATTCTATTTCTTTATTCTATTTTTTTATTCTAGTTTTTTCCATTCAATCTTTCATTCTATTTCTATATTCTATTTTGTGATTCTAATTATCTCTATTCAATCTTTCATTCTATTTCTTTATTCTATTTTTTGATTCTCTTTTCTATTTTGTGATTCTAATTATTTCCATGCAATCTTTCATTCTATTTCTTTATTCTATTTTTTTATTCTCTTTTCTATTTTGTGATTCTAATTATTTCTATGCAATCTTTCATCCTACTTCTTTATTCTAGTTATTTTTAATCAAGCTTTCATTCTATTTCTTTATTCTATTCTTTGATTCTCTATTCGATTTTGTGATTCTAATTATTTCTATTCAATCTTTCATTCTATTTTTTTATTCTATTTTTTTATTCTCTTTTCTATTTTGTGATTCTAATTATTTCTATTCAATCTTTCATTCTATTTCTTAATTTTAATTTTTGATTCTAGTTTTTTCCATTCAATCTTTCATTCTATTTCTATATTCTATTTTGTGATTCTAATTATCTCTATTCAATCTTTCATTCTATTTCTTTATTATATTTTTTGATTCTCTTTTCTATTTCGTGATTCTAATTATTTCTATGCAATCTTTCATCCTATTTCTTTATTCTATTTTTTTTTCTAGTTATTTTTATTCAAGCTTTCATTCTATTTCTTTATTCTATTTTTTTTTCTAGTTATTTTTATTCAAGCTTTCATTCTATTTCTTTATTCTATTTTTTGATTCTCTATTCTATTTTGTGATTCTAATTATTTCTATTCGATCTTTCATTCTAGTTCTTTATTATATTTTTTTATTCTCTTTTCTATTTTGTGATTCTGATTTTTTCTATTCAATCCTTCATTAGACTAATTCTCTATTTTATTTGTTTTCAATCTTTCATTAGACTAACTCAAACCGTCGGATGTCACTGAGCACTTGTGGTGCACCGTGGGATGCACATGAGAACTATAGATCTTCATCATTAAATTCCGACCACTTAATTGTCAAGAACCGTTACACTCAAGATTCCATTTCATCTGCCAATCATTACAACAAACGCTACTCTCCATCCCCGCCAAAATGGTCAATCATTCTATGATGCCAAGAATTGGACGAACAATTTCCCGCTCAAGTTTGAAAGGAGACGCTCCATCCCTGACTTGAAGCAATTTCAAGTTTTATTTTTCAGCACTACAGCAAGTGGTCGGCATCGTGTGAGGTGAGGCGCAATTAGGTTGACAGAACGTTAGAGCGAATGTTAGAGGGAGAACGTGAGGGATGTGGTCAGGGAGTTTGTATTCAAGGCAACAGAGCTTGAGCATGCGTTGTATCGAGTGTGGTGTTGGAGTATCGAGTGTGGTGTTGGAGTATGAGCGCTTAAGCGTTAGTAGATGCTGGCACCTTCAGCGCAAGCTTGGTCGTGGGTGTTCGTGCGTGGAGTTGGATTGTGTTCATTGATGCTATCGTCCGGAGCTCGATCGTGATCCATCTCTGCTAAGTTTGGCCTCAACATTGGTACCGCCGCTTCCCTCTTTCAGCATTTCTTCTGCGAGTGCGTTTGTTATCTCAAACATTAGGAAATTGCTATGACGCCGTTCATCCGATGTGTTAAGGTTGATACTGTCTTTTGAACTTCAACGTCGATCACTTTTATACTAGTGCTTTCTATATACAAGTAGAATTGAATTGTTGTATGCCTCAAATTCCAAGACTCTCACAATTTGTATGTGAATGTAATTAAGCTTGTGGTATGGATTCATACTTCGCACAATTCTATCAATTTCGTTCCACTGACAATGTTGTCCTACAACATTGACTTCATTGACTAGGCACATGATTCCGTTCCACTGTCGACTTATTTGTATATGGAATTAATCTTGTGGTATGGATTCATACATCGCACAATTCTATCGGTTTCGTTCCAGTGTCAATGTTGTTTCCATTCCGATAGAACACACTAAATCGAGGTATATTAATATCCACCGGACCCTCTCGTTGCTTTCGTTGATCGAAAGATCTATCGATCTCCTCATCAACAACTTCTAGGAGAGGGGGACCTTACAGATAGGAAGATCTTTTGATCCTCTACAATTCTTTAATAGTCCAACGCTCCTAAATATTTGATAAGAGTGAGACGGTGGGGATGGGAAGATCTTTTGATCCATTTCATCGACCCTCTTGATCGAAAGATCTTTCGATCTCCTCATCAACAACTTCTAGGAGAGGGGGACCTTGCAGATAGGAAGATCTTTCGATCTTCTACAATTCTTTAATAGTCCATCGCTCCTAAATATTTGATAAGAGTGAGACGGTGTGGATGGGAAGACCTTTCGATCCATTTCGTCGACCCTCTTGATAGGAAGATCTTTCGATCTCACTTGGTTTGCCTAAGGTTTTTTCGAGACCTTGTGGATTGGAGTATCTTTCAAACTCCCTCGTAGACAATTTTGGTGTGTTTGAGACCTAAAGATCGGAAGATCTTTTGATCACTGTCCTAGTTAACTTCGATTTGTGACGGACCTTGGGGATTGGAAGATTATCGATCCGCTTAATGTTCCGGTCAGTCTCTAGGAAGACCCTGTAGATAGGAAGATCTTTCGATCTGTCTTATGGTTTACTATGGCCACTGAGTAACTTTGTAGGCTGGATGATCTTTGAGTCCCTTGGAGGGACCCACTGGATAGGAAGGTATTTCGATCTTTCTTGTGATCGACTTGTCTCTCAGGGTGAGTGTGAATTTCGCCGGATATGTTGATATGTCAATCTCTCTTCTGTGCCTGATGGTGTTCTAGTCCGGTTGTTGATCGATTGTTTTGAATGCTTGCGCAGGGCCATTATCGAACCAGTTAGGATGTTTTCTTCTTGTGCCCGTGACAATGGCATGCGAGACCGCCGAGGTGAACTAGCGCCCGGAATGGTTGTTCTGCTTTGCTATGCTGACCATGGGGTTGTGGGACGCGCCACTATTATTGAAGCAACCCCCTCAGGGCGTTGGCTTGGCGTTGACATCAACATTCACATGCCTCAGATGACTCTTCTCCGACCTGTGGAAATTTGTCCTGCGGCAGGATGTCTTTTGATTCACCCAGTTCAAGAGGATGTTACTTTGTTGGCTGATTCAATCAGTAGAACTGTTCTTTGGATGTCAACATGCGTTGTCCTTCCAGATGAGCCAGTATTGGTCGACCCAGAACTTGATGGCAGTTCTGAATCTGCGGACTCTCGTCCATTCTTTCTGTAGGAGGAATGGGTGGGGATGGTGGTGATACGCTATAATTGCGATGGACTTCCGATTGCGTCTGGTCGCATCTATTGCACCCTGCCTGCTGAGCCTTTCCAAGACAATACATTGGGGGAGGGGAACATTGGCGTCACTGTCTTTGACGTATTCCTCGGAGACCGTAACGGCATCATGAGCCATCAGAGGTGGCCCATTCTTGATTGTAGATTCGATGGGGGGCGTGGTCTGAGCGAGAGAGTGGACCACTTCATCCGACTTCCTCCTCATGTGGACCCCAACACCCACCTTGGTAGTCGTCTGAAAGCAGCATACTGCTTTGTTCGTTGCAAACCGCGAATCGAGGAGAAATTCACCTCTTATGCAAAGAAGACTCTCTCCGAAGCAATTCAGGCGATCAGCTCGTTGTCATGTTGTAGTGACGAATGCGTCAGATTATTCCGGCCCCAAGATACGCTCCTCGTTCGGCAGAAGTTCTGGCTGAAAGATTTCGATGACCGATAGGACTATGGTAGAGCTGTGGGTGGGCAATTGCGTTACTTGGGAAATAATAGAAAAAGAAAGTATGTGACTCTACTTGAACAAGATGTCTGCTCAACAGCATGGTACCAGATCCATGGCATTCCAAAGTCAACGTTCCACACCTATATTGACCAGTACAAGGAGGGCATCATTTTGTCAACGCACGGGAACAAAGGTGTCAAACGTCCGCGCCTCCGAACCGTACAAGCCATGGGTACGATTTCTGCTATCATAAGTGAGAACGCTGATCACATGCCTCATCAGATGCGCAATATTGTACCAGGGCGGATGGACACATTGAAGTTTCTACCCTCTGGGCATAGTTGGAAGAGGATCCAGGCTGACGCCACAGAGGTATTACTCGACACAATTCACCTCAATTCAGTCTTTGACTCATTCATGTGGATGCTTTAGAGGATAGGTAGATCTTCCTATCCTACTCATGAGTTATTGCTTGGATTTTCTCACCAGTAAATGGCATCGATTCCATCTCTTGGTAGATAGGAAGATCTTTTGATCCCTTCACTGCCCACAGTGACATGTTTCCTGATTTCTGTTGTTTGGCTCTGTCTGTAGACAAATCTACAGTATGGGTTGCCCATTGTTTTGCAGTCTGCTGTGAGTAGAATCAAGAAGGAGTTCTTCAACAACGCTGCGGTCAAGCGTGTTGGGAGTTCCTTTGCCAAGTGCACCGTTTGCGACACTCTTCAACAGTTCATCAACAAATCGGTGAAGGGCTCTGCCGAGTATGTATCCTTCGTGAAACAACGGAGTCAACACTTGAATCTTCAAGCTTCATGTAGGCATGTGTACCATAGTTGGAGATAGGAGTCAAAGCGCAATAAGGGGGAGATTCTTTGCATTATCCACGATAAAATGGATACAGCCAAGACTGCGATCCCGCGCATGCGTGTTTCTACCAAACTCACTTCACCTCTTGGTCAGCTCCCAAATTCCCAATGAACGTCACCGGTATGGTGACGCATGGACATGGAGACGGTGCGTACGCCCACTATTCTACCGACTTGTGGCCAAGGGACTCAAATTACACAATCTCATCCCTAGCGAGATTGCTTTGTCGTCTTGAAGAACCTCCCATTCGTGTTACGGATAAACTTTTTCCTCACAAGCTGGCAAACTCATTTTTTGAGGTTATGCTGAAAGGAAAGTCTAGATGTATGAACCTTTTACCTACAGTGGTACCAAACCACTCAACTGCAGTCGTCCCACTTCCCAAAAATCTGTATTTGCAGTTGGACAACTCTGCAAAGGACAATGAGTACCAGTTTCTCATGGCTTTCTTATCAATGTTGACTTACTGTAGGGTGTTCAAGGAAATCCAAGTTGGATTTTTATTAGTCGGCGACACGCATGATGATATTGATGCTTACTTCAGCCACTTATCCAAGGCCCCTTAAGAATCGGAATACTTATGTGGTAGCGGATTTGATGAGGTCTTTTATGGAATCGCAGGAGTTGGGCTTTATGCCCGAGTTTGTTCAGGAGGTTGCGGATTTCAAATCATTCGTCGAAGGCAAGTTTCTATGTGACGGCCAAAATACACTTACTGGTTTAGGAGATATGCACCTCTTCAAATTCTACGTAGATGACGATGGCTGGCCCGTCATGCGCTACAAAGATAACGCAGTTGATGCTCACTGGCTACTCGGAAACAGCTCTAGCATACGGCTTTGGAAGTCGAATGCCGACGAAAGTCCCAAGATACCTTCCGGCCTCCCAAAGCCAGTGTCTTTCAGGCGAGTGTGGGGAGACGAGGTTCCTTCTCCAACTAGCAATCAAGACAAGGCAATTGAGAAGGCAAGAGAGAGGGTTTCCTAAGCAATTGATAAGAGGTCCTTCATTAAATCTGGAATTCAAGGTTATATAAAATTCTGGGAAAAGGGGATGAAAAAATGTGAGGGCTTTCGACGTGATTTTCCACCGTATATTTCATATTGGAATGCAATTCTTAAAGAACTTGAGAAACCTCTTCCTTCCACACCCCCGGCTTTGGTAGAAGGATTTCGGTCGATTCAAGATTGGAGTGCGACAATTTATGCTCCTTTGAGCCTTATTACTAGAGGAGATGTCACACCTGAAGATGAGGAGCCTGAACCTTTCTGTGGCCCACGTTCAAGCAGACCAAAGGTCGCTTTGAATCCATGGCGAGACGTCGTTTCCGGATCTTGGGTCCTTCTCCGTCCATCTAACCATGAGATTTATCATGTCTGGTTAGGGAGAGCGCAATCAGCAGTCAATAGAGTAGTTGGTGATGAACAATATGGAATGTTTATTATCCAATTTTGGGAGCCAAGAAATGCGTTCAAGAACCACAAGAAGAAGTACGAGGATTGTTGGTCGTCGACGTGGATTCCGGAGAAACGACGTCCGGTGCACGTTCATGTTGATTCCGTCGTATTTTCTTCTTGGTCAAGTACATTGAACCCTCAGACTCGAACAATTCCACGGAGGGACCGAATAGCAGCAATGACAAACCTTAAAGCTGCAAACGTGGCGGATGCTTAAGTTCAAAGACTAGACGACCTATTGATCCTCAGGCGATATCCTATATCGACCCTAAGTCTAGAAGATTGGAAGATCTATCGATCCCTACTCTATCTGAATGTATAAGATTTCACATCCTAATACATACGATATTGAATCGCCTGTTGTTGTGATAAAAATTCTTTAGTGAATCAATCCTCTTTGGAAAAGCCTTCTGTGCTTACTGGGACCGATTGTATGTTACATTTGTTGGGTGCTTTTGAGTGTAGGAGATAGGAAGATCTATCGATTGCACCTATACCAGCATGTTGTGAGCCGCCAAAACGGCTCCCGATGATGAATGGACCGCACATCAATTGTGTTAGGTTCAACTAGTAGCTGAAGTGGGTAATCCAATAGGATTAACCCATGATTTTTGATCAATATGGCTAAATGGCCTTTCCATTCACTAATTCCTTAAATAGGAGCCACTTTATGGCGACCACGGATTTTATTAAGTTAACCAAAAAAATAATTGGGAAGGAAAAAATGAAGAGAAGGTTAGGAAAAAAACAAAAACAATAGAAAGAAAGAGAAATAGAAGTGGTGGAGAAGAAATTACTTCCTACCGAGTCGGGGGCCGCAATTGGCCACGGTGAAGAAACCACGGGAAAAAAAAATTAGGAGAAGAAGAAGAATGATGGTGAGGAGAAGGAGAAAAGAAGGAGGCTTAAAAAGCCCTAAAAAGGGTCCAAAAGAAGTGGAAAAAAAACCCTCACCATCACTTGGTAAATTAATCCTAACCCCAAGCAAGGGGAGTTCAATTTAGGTAGATTAGTTCGATTTAGCATCCTTGAATTTAGCGTAATAGCTCACTTATTGGAGATCATGCACACCCATGTGGCAATGGAGTCAATGTTTAGATTTAGATATTCCTTGGTTAGTGGGACACCCACTCTTGTTAAATGCAAGGGTGGCACGGAATTAGTAGATATAGGTTTAATAGGTTTTGTAAGAAGGAAGCCATTAATGGAAGAAGGCCAAAGGCGGCGGGGAACTTCTTTGGGAACTCAAGGAGAACAAAGGTTGGGGGGTTACCCCCTGGAGAGGTCGCATTCGGTTAGTGTGCAAAGGGTAGGAAAAGAGAGAAGAGGGTGTGGAGAGAATGTGCGAAGAGAGGGAACTGAGTGAATGAGAGCCGGAAGCCCCGGCCACTGGAAGCATGAATTAGGTTAGAGCAGCAATACGAAGAGCAGGAGTTGAGCTGAACCACGAAGAGGACGAGATCACGAAGAGCAACAACACGAAGAGCAGGAGCTGAGCTGAACCACGAAGAGGACGAGATCACGAAGAGCAGCAACACGAAGAGGACGAAATCACGAAGAGCAGCAACACAAAGAGGACGAGATCACGAAGAGCAGCAACACGAAGAGTAGGAGCTAAGTTGAACCACGGAGAGGACGAAATCACGAAGAGCAGCAACACGAAGAGGACGAGATCATGAAGAGCAGCAACATGAAGAGCAGGAGCTGAGTTGAACCACGGAGAGGACGAAATCACGAAGAGCAGCAACACGAAGAGGACGAGATCACGAAGAGCAGCAACACGAAGAGGACGAGATCACGAAGAGCAGCAACACGAAGAGCAGGAGCTGAGCTGAACCACGAAGAGGACGAGATCACGAAGAGCAGCAACACGAAGAGAAGGAGCTGAGCTAAACCACGAAGAGGACGAGATCACGAAGAGCAGCAACACGAAGAGCAGGAGCTGAGTTGAACCACGAAGAAGACGAGATCACGAAGAGCAGCAACACGAAGAGCAGGAGCTGAACTGAACCACGAAGAGGACGAGATCACGAAGAGCAGCAACACGAAGAGGACGAGTTCACGAAGAGCAGCAACACGAAGAGGACGAAATCACGAAGAGCAGCAACACGAAGAGGACGAGATCACAAAGAGCAGCAACACGAAGAGCAGGAGCTGAGTTGAACTACGGAGAGGACGAAATCACGAAGAGCAGCAATACGAAGAGGACGAGATCACGAAGAGCAGCAACACGGAGAGGACGAGATCACGAAGAGCAGCAACACGAAGAGGACGAGATCACGAAGAGCAGCAACACGAAGAGGACGAGATCACGAAGAGCAGCAGCTGAGCCGAACCACGAAGAAGACGAGCTGACGCTAGATCACACAACTGAAGGAAGGAGGGTGAATTGAATCAAACCAGGGAGCCTCTCCTTTCTCCCGGCTAGTAGTCAATTCCTTGTGCTTAAGGGAACCCTAATTTTTTTTCTAGTCACACACGTCACGCGGAAGCGCTGTCAAAATTTCACTAGAATTAGGGTTACAATCAACTCAACTCAACTAAGTGATCACTCTATAAGAATAAGAGAACGCAGCTGGATGCTCATGCGTAGCTTTGTGTTAAGGTGGGGTTAATCATACAGTGAAGTATATGTGGCGTGCATGTGAATGGTTGGTTACAATTTTTGAGTAAACATATATGTTGAAGGTGCACTGCTGGTCGCTGGCTGTGAGGTCCAGGGTCGAGTCAAATGATTAATTGAAGGCTGCCATCATGTTAAGCACAAAAAACTAACAAGAATGAAAAAAACAAACATAAGAATCGGACTTAGAGTCAAGGAAATAATTAGGATTATAAGTTTGTAGATAATAGGGAAGCCTGTCTGCTGCCAACTGGTTCCAGGGTCACACCTAAGCCTGAAACTGATCATTAGGGGTCTAATCAAGTTCGGGATGCTGAATTGAACCCATAAGAGTTGGAAACGTTGCATTCAGAGCCCTAGAGCAAAAGTTACACTTGTTCAAAGGTGGGTTCAATTAGAAGGCTCGATTAAGTCACCACCTCACTAATCAACCACAAGGAACCTAAGTGAACATGAGATGTGTCACCATGCTTGTATAAGTTGTGTATGAATGGGCTGAGGATTGGTTACACAAGTAACTAGGCCCTCGTATTAGGATCTTGTGTTCAAGATAAGCCATCCTTTAGGGGCGGTTTATTTGGCTCACACATGTGTATGATTCGCGTATCTTAATACATTCGGTTATGAATTTGCCTGTTGTTGTCATGAATTGTCTTCAGTGAATCAGTCCAAGAGATAGGAAGATCTATCTATCCCTCCTATATATGCATGTGTTAGATTTTTACATCTCAATTTATTCTATTATTGATTTGCCTATTGCTGTCATGATTTATTTTTGATGTCTCGGCCTTTTTTTAAATTGCTTGTTGTATCTACTGGATCCAACTGTATGCCACATTTTTTTCCTACCGGATTGTGCTCGCATGTACTACTAGCATGTCCCCCTTGATCTGCTTTGGAACATCATCAGTTGTTTTGTTAAGGATCCATTCACCCTTATTTATCATCAGTTATTCTTTCCTCATACTTTTGAGGGATTCACTTCCAAGTTCTCTAGGTATAGTTGGTCACATCGGAAGATCCTCCTATATGTGAATGCATGGGCACATGGTACCATTTCACACCCATTAATGTTTCCAACGCTTCTTCCATAAAGCTCCTTCCTTTCAGAAGAATTTCACCATCTTCGATTTCTTCGATAGATCTCCCGATGCACCTTTGCGCCATATTTTTTGCACATTCTCTTGATGACTAAATCTAGACTTTGATCATTCTGGACTTTTCAAAGTCTAGATTTAGTTAAATGTGGCATACTAACATCTAATTACACAAAATACACCAGCGGTACAAAAACAAATATTATCTTCAACTCTGACTACTTATCAAAACTACTAAACATACCACACAATGAACTTTTTAGTAGAACATCCATAACAATTAACAATGAAAGCATTATAATCCTTAACCTCATCTCTAAAACTAATGCACAAAATCTCAATACAATGTTTTTTGGAATTTTTTTTATACATATTGATTTCGTAACTAACAGTCTAAAAACTAATGACCAACTCTCTCAAATCCAATGGCTTGATGCATACTCCATCCTAGACACAACAATTAACAATATCTCTAACGCCATTGAAAAACTTGCGAAGCCTTGCTTATACCACAATCAACTAATAGAACGTCTCAACAAATAGGTTATCTACCACAGAAACTCTCTAAAATATAGAAACAACACCTTGCTACCTACCATATTGTTTGAAAAAAAAATTGAATTGTTGAATACAACCGACAATGGCATACTGACTCCAATTGCCAAGAGTTACAAAATCTCCAACATCTCCAAATCCCACCCCCACCTGAAGAATGGTTTCATAATATTGCACTAATCGCAAGAAATTCCAAGAAACAAGAGAGAAAAATAACTATTAAATATGCCAAAGAAAGCAAGAGAAAAGTCATCTCAAAGTACATACAAGCATATGAAACTGACCCTAAAAAATCAACAAAAACGATGAATCTCCACAGCTAGATTGTATTACCAACCATTATAATAATATCCTAAATAGCTGAAGACATAGCAAATGAAGTACATAACCAACAAAAAAACAATCGACCATCCGTACCTACATGCAATTATTGCCAGACCATCCACCAACATATATATGCGGGGTACAATAATATCCATGGCATGACCTTGATGGCTTTACTAATTATAAACGCGGCAAACCACAAATCTCCTTACACACCTATTTTAACCGCGCCATATATGACACATGTGTGGGAGTCTGAAACTCCCACTTGGTTGCCCCTACCATTGTGCTTTTTTAAGTTTAGATAAGCGGCAAAGTAGTTAATATTGCATAAAAGTAGGTTGCATAGAAATTAGTGAAAGTAGGAGAATGCTTAACTTGTTAATTAGTGTTATAGTGGTGATAAAATTGGGCCTTTAACAACCAAGTTTTATGGCTGGTAAGACTTAAAGAAAATGTCTTGGGAGAATCTCTAGGACAAAGGTTCAAATCAGCACTTAGGGCTAAATCAGCTATTTAAGTTTTCATTAAGTACATAGACTATTTATTAGTTTTTTAGTTTAATTTTTTAGGTTTCTTCTTTTTAATTTAGTGTTTGTTAGAGACTTAAATTCTTATTCGAAAGAATAGGAGTTTAATTTTAAATAAAAGTAAAAGATAAAAAATGAGAAAAATAAAAAGAAAATAGAAATTATAAGGGTTGATATCCGGGCTAAACCCGGATATTGACCGGGTACCGGGTATTGAAGAAGGGTACTGCTGAGACTCGGACGAGAAGGATAACGGGCTGGTCATAACCAGTACCGCCACGAGGTGATGACCGCCACAAGGATGAAGACCACACAGCGAGATAAGGGAGCTCGCGAGAGAAAAGGGAGTTTAGTACATAGAGAGAGTAGGGAGCTCGCCAGAGAGAGGGGAGCTCTGTATACGGAGAGAGAGCAGAGCTTGCTAGACAGGGAAAATACGACAAAGACATCGCGAGGGGAAGAAGAACAGCACGACACGTGGAAGAAGAAGAGAAGAGGAAGAAGGATCAAGAGGATGAAGATGGCCATCACGAAGAGGAGGGTTTGTGGAGGAAGGGAAGGAGAGTTGCAGCCACCTAGGGTTTTGAATTTGCAACCTAGAATTTGTGGAAGATTGTGGTGGAGGGGGTTTTAGACACAACGGAGGTGGCGATTACTAGGCATGGAGGCGGTGCAAGGAGGTTCACAACCACGGCGAGAAGATTCAGAGACTAAACCACGATTGCAAGGAGGTTGCGGGTGCAACAAGGAGGCGGCAAGAATTGTGAACAAGGTGATTCTTGTCAAATGATTGGTTTTTCTTGTTTGTACATCTTCCTAGTTTGTAATATCTCTTCTCATTTTCCTTTTTCCAGGGTGAATTCCGGTTGCCTTCTTTCCGGTCTAGAGGAAAGTCTCCCTGCAGATTCTACTTAGACCTCATGAGTCCTAGGATCTTGAATTCTTATTACTTGTGCGTCTATTCTTTGTGCCATCATTTGTTTTCCATTGTCCCGGCCTTGTGGCAAGTCTTCTTTTATGTTCTCTCTATTCTTCCCCTTTTCCTAGTCTTGCCTAAATTTTCTATCTTTTTCCCGGTCTCTCCGGTCTCCCAAAAAACCCCCTTAAAAAATTCTTGTTCTCCTAGCATAGTCATCTCTTTTTCTTGAAGTGATTAGTTGCTATTTTGTTTCGTTAGTTGTGTTTCTAGATATGTGAGATGCCTACATCCATATTAATCTAAAAAAGTGTTCCGAAGAAAGTAGACCGGTTGCCCGGTATACTTGTGTTTTCCGGGCCGGACCGGAGATTGTGATAAGTCTAGTAGGGTGATTGGTGAAAGTATAGGCACATCCCGGACTTAGTCCATCCCGGAAAACATGACTCCACCGGTAACACTGAAGCTTTCCAAGATTGACCCAAACAAGTAAAAGGGGACTGAGAAAGGAGGGTAATTGGATTTTTAAACCCAGTCTTCCAGTCAATCCTCCCATGGATCAACCGAGAGATAATTCCACTCCTCCGGATGAGTCTTATGGATGAGCCTATGTTATATGTTATATGTTAATTGTGGATTTATCCTATCCGTTGAAAGGATGTTGTTAGGTGCGGTAGATTAACGCTAGAGTGAGAGTAGTGATGTCCATGGGGGCCATTTGTGCACCCGATCACTACAACTTGAGTGAATTCTCTAGTAACCTACTATTGTTAGAGTATGTGGTAACTGGTCTCGAACTGGGAGTCTTCCGATTTACCGGTCTAACTGATAATCCGCCGGTGCTAGGCAACCCACAATTCTAGGATCTAAATGTTGTTCCCCACCTTTTGTGGACCTAGTTTTTGAGGGTAGCTAGTGGACTTTGTGTACTTAGGGAGCATTGGGCTCTTGGTTTAAGTATTCTTCTCTTTGTTGCTTTGCTTGTGTCCTGCCTTCATTGCTTGTGTCTAGAGTCATTGTTGAGCTTGTGAGAGTAGAGAGGGAGTTCAGTCCTCCTGGTGGGTTTTTGCTAGGATGTGCAAGGTTGTGGCTTGTTGAATGTTGTGTGGTTGAATGTAAGCTAAGGCTTCCGGAGGGAGTAGGATATCCAAGCTTGATGGGGAAGTAAGATCCGGGCTCTACTCCAAACCCTAGACCGGTTGGACCGGGTAGAGTTGCTTACCGGATGGGATCCAGGAAGCCCACTGCTATTTATAATAGCATCCCTTAAGTAGAAAGTGTTTGGATTGGTGGGGAGGAGGGGTGACATCCTTCCTCTTGGTACACCGAGAGAGATCTTGGCTAAGCCTGAGTCTAGAGTATTCCCGGTTTTCTACCCTTACAGTGGATGAGATCCCTTGATACCCGTGGAAAGTTGTCTTGCTTATGTGAGTTACTTAGCACTAGACTGTTGTGATTCTTATAACTTCCTTGTCTGATTCATTGCGTGTGGTTGTAGTTGGAATCGGGCTTTGCATAAGTGGTTTATCGGGACTGTTTTCCAGGTTGTTTTCGGGACTATTTTCCGGTAAATTGTGAGGGCCAGTGAATTAGCTGCAACCTTTTAACTCTTTTATGGTATAGAGTTAGGTTGTGGATATTGTGGCGTCTGGACTGCGAGAAAGTAGGGCAGTGGCTTTTTGGGCACTGTAAAAACTTACCACAAAACTACTCTGACGCTCAACACAGTTTGAATTATACATTTGTGGTTACTTGTTCCCGGTCACCAAGGTACTGGCGAAGCCATCGTCCCAGATGTGCTGAGGTATTGAGTATGAGTTCTCCTTAGATTTAGAAATTTTGACACACGATAATAATCCCTGGAAAGGATCTAGTTAGGTGGGCTCGCTTAAGGTTAATCTCGGTTAACTTTGGGAATCACGAACCACTGGATTACGATAGCATGCCTCAAAAACTTAGGAACAAACAAAATTCCTAGACCAAACTCTATACCAAGCTCCATTCTCAAACTCATGCCTCAAAGATTTCACGAGCTCTTTTATCTTTTCTTCTCTCATTTCCTCAAACAAAGACAAATCCTTACCTCATGGAAAACCAGCTCTACAGCTCGATTCTACAAAAAAGGCAACTCCTTAATGCTATTCAACCATAGACAAAATGCGCCAACAAATATCATCTACAAAATTTTCACGAGCTTATTTACATCCATACTACCTTTATGTAGAGAAAAACATCAAATCTTACACAACAGGCAAGTGGGCTTTTGTGCCAAAAGAAATAGTGCCAAACAACTTCAATTAAGAATAGTTGTACTAGAGAACACACGATTCACAAACCAAGACACAAATATATCTTATACATTGATTTTTAAAATGCATTTGGCTCTATTGACAACGCAAGATTACTAGGAATCATGTCCGATCTCAAATATCCCACACACAGTTGTACTAATTGAGAATACCTACTCCAACTCTTCCACTCCATACGTTGGAGAATACTTTGGAACAATTCGCCCCATTCCCATATAGCAAGGAACAATACAAGGTGATACTTTTAAGGCCATACTTATTTATCATATCCTTCGAACCACTACAACGATGGATATAAAGTGAAAACAACTTTGCACCTTTGGAACATCAAAAGTTACCATAAACTCAGCCGCTTACGCTCATGATCCTATTGTAATAGCTTGTAAACTTCAATCATTACAAATCCAACTCAATAAAATTGACAAATTCTGCGACTCATCTGGCATGGATGTTGGTGTACAAAATGAATCCCACAGCATTTAAAGCACTAATGCAAGCAAGTAATATAAAATACTGCAACCAACCTATTCTACACCAAAACAAACCATATGTATACTTAGGCACAAACCTAGTCCTCTCCCTAAAATGGAAGATTCAAATTTACACCACCACCACAAAACTTACTAAACAATTCAAAGAACTAACTTTGTGCCCGGCCACAATGAAACAAAAAATAAAAATGGTAGACATAGTACTCAGGCCTAAAGTAGCATATAGTTTCTATGCGGTCCTATACTCTATGTTTGCTATTAGAAAACTAGACAAAAAATTAAAGCCATACAAAATCCATATGTGGGCTCCTTTAAATGTATGTCTAATGCCATTGCCCAACTTCCACAAAAATAATTTGGATTAGAAGCTCTCTCTCTAAGAAATGCCTACCTTTGATGTGTAGGTGAACAACTTCCAAATGCGCTCAAGCACAAAGGTAGGCTTGGAAAAATCTCTAATGGACTCACACACTTTATCCTCGCCAAATATGGTGGAGATCAAAACATTTCGTGGATTGATGAAGCAGGTTGCATTAGATCACCGATCACTTGTACATTTTTTCTATCAAAAAATGAAGCAAACATAAACCTAAAAAACACACGTATGGACTTCTTCTCAGATCCCTCACCTTTAGAAAAAATGCGGCTACAAGAGGCCCAAAATGACACAAGAATTAACCAACACCTATGGCAAAAACTTTTACAAATTTTTTAAGTCAATATTACAAACTTAAAACAAATTACATTACCAAATGGAACACACATTATGAACCAAAAATTCAAAACATATTATGCTCCACCATCTAAACTAATAAAAAGTGCTCTTAACATTGCCAAACAAATCTTTTGTTACCTCCATGCTTCCATACATGCACCACCCCATGTCCAACACATCCAAACCCCTACACACTCAAAGACCTATATACCTCCACCAACAATAACATCTACCTTAGAAATATCCCCCTACTAATTCACCTTCCTTCACCCTACCTTAGAACCCTTCACATCCATTTTTACCCCCCCCTCCCCTCCTTCAATACACATCCTTAAAATCCATCCACATATCCCATAAATCTTATTATTGACCATAAACACAAAAAACATAGAGACTCAAACTAAATGATAAAAAACGATATAAATACTTATAACAAGCAGTTCTCCAACTAAACCTATTCCTATGACATGACCAAAATACCCCTATCCATAATACAACTCAACTAAGACAATACTACCAAAATACCCAAAACAAATACTACTTAGAAATTATTCAAGCACACCATCCTCAAAAACAATCTTGCGACTCAAAATCCGTCACTCCACTCACAACCATTCCTCTTTTCAATATCCACTCATCCAAATGCAACTTTGGAAATGATTTTCTTACATCAAGCACTACAACCAAAATCAATAGAGACCACGCACATATATACAAAGAGAATGGAAGACATTCACTTATCATTTCCATCACTAGACTCCAATTGCTATGGAATCAATATCATAACAAGTTATGAAGCTCCACAAACAATAATCCAACCATTTGAGACTGAAATAGTTTGGCAAAGATGCAAATACCGCATCTCAAAAAGAACTCCCTCAACCTAGCACAATACACACTACCCACATCCATCCTAGATTCACTAATTTCATCCTTTAACATACAACACTCCTACTTCTCATCTCCCATCACATGCTCCTTTAAACTCACTAAGTTCTACTCACCTTTTGAAAGAGACAATTGTTTTGGTTCATTGGATAACACATTTGACCACAAATGGAGAGGAAATAGTATTTCACACCTCCACACTAAAGAAGAAACACAATAAGCAATACACTCGGCAAGACTCGTGGCTAAAAATAACCCAAATTCTACTTCTAATCTTATTATCACCCCCAAATGATGACTGGTATCAAAACTTCAATCAATACTTAGGCCCATTCCCAGATTCTCATATCATAGCACTATTCCACGTAGACTTGGTGCCTTGTGAAGAACCCACCTTACCACCCCCAAGTAAACCTAGACTTAAACCATCCACCTTGCAAATAATATGCTTACACCATCAAAATACAAATATTAGTACCATGGAACAACTTGACACACTCACCTCCATAACAAATAATTTCAATATCCACCAACTATATACACAAATAGCTCCTCCTACATTGATCCAAACCCAGGTGAATTGCAATAAAAAATGGTCCCAACTAAACTACATCAACTTACTACAAAACCACTCTATCACACACCCCCTTCTCCCTTTCCACATATAAAGATCACATTCCCTTAAAATTTGACCCCGCATATAGCTACTATGTAGATGGAATCTTCAAAGAACCAACAAAAGTGAGCTTCGGACATTGGCATAGAGAGAAAGTTGGATATGGTATATAAAACTCCACTAAAGAAATATAAATAGCCATAAGACTACATGTACTCCAAAATATCCTCAAAGCATAATTGATGGCCCTCTATAAAACCCGCCATATTATTACCACACAATACGCCAACGAGCCAACACACATATTGGGTAGAAGCACACTAGGTTTACTCATTTTTGGGCAAAAAGGAGAATTCAATAAAAATTTGAAAAAAAAAGCTTTTTACATTTTGGTTGGTTGATGGTAGAAATTAACTTGATTCTACATGTAGGCCTAATTTTTTTGTTATTGAACTCCTTCTTCAAGGAATTTCTTAGGAGCTCTAAACTTGAGAAGAAGGGCGTTGTGACACTAAAAATTCATAATTTTGAGTTTACAATGATTTCAACAACAAAATAATTAAACAAAAAATAGACATACATGTACAATATTGTTACTTTAATCTTCTAGTCAACAGAAGTCCAAAAAAAATTATATTTATTTTTAATGAAATCCCCATTTTTAGTGATTTTAGTGAATAGAACCAAATATTGATTACAAATGGAAAATTTCTCTTGGATCCTAGGATCCATTAGTAATTACAATCATTCTTCCATATTCAATAATGTATTTCTTTCATTTATGTACCCTTAAAATATATAAATAGTGTTTTTTTCCAATTTTGTGACACAGTGACACCAAAAGTGGTACACCCTAGTGTGCTTTCACCCTATTCACATACTGTATAAATGTCAAGTACAACGGTGAGCATAAGTTTTTGGATAGTGAAGCATCTTTCCAAATTGTGTAGACTATAGAGTAGTTGGTGGATTGGTAAGAGATTTGTTGGGCCATCTTTAATTAGTATATCACACGGCACTTAATTAACATTGACTCCGTCAAAATATGCCACTTGTAGAGATTATACATGCAAAAATCATGAAGAGGTGTGTACAACTTAATATGCACATAAGTTGTGCACACCGCTATCTTTTCTCAATACAAGTGCACTTGTGAGACTTTTTGTTTTGGATTTTTTTGTAAGATTTAGAGAGGCCTTTGATGATTTGTTGAGGCTCCTGGTATGACATGAAACTTTGTATTCTACAACATTTGACATAGAAAACTTGGTGATCAATTTGCAGGTTAGCCAGTTGCATGACTGCCTCAGGCTGTGATGATGGAACTTTCTGGATATGCAACTTGAGAAACCTAAAGGTACTCTCCCAGTCTCTGCAAACATATGGTTTCCAGTTCAAAATTGTAAAAGTGCCAAAATACCCTCAAATGTATCAGTTCTCTAAACTTAAATTATGTCTCAAAGGCAGGAGGATTTGTTTGTGACGCATTTCAAGTACCACACATTTTCCGTCACATGTATTGAGGGGAGTCCTCATGAAGCGTCCATGCTGAGTGTTATCTCGACTGACCACCAATTGACATTACTCTTCTACACTCTCAATCCTCGCTAAATCCGGACTTCTGTCTTTACATAGTTAATCCTCTCTAAATATCTTTTGTGGCCTCAGGATATGAAATCTGCTTACCCTAAAAACACCATATTCATTATATTGGGAGATTTCCATGACTCTGTAAGGTATGAATGGTTTTCCCAATAGAAATTGTCTGTGCACATTCAGCTTGACTCGAGCTGAATATGTACCCATCTTGTACATATAGGACAAATTTCATTGTGTAAATTCACTAAACATTTGCATGTTTAGGTCCTCTAAAGCTTCATATAATATTTTGGGAGGCTCCCAATCTCCCAATATAATGAATATGGTGTTTAAAGGACTATGCTGATTTTAGGGGAATCTCCACTCCGTGGATATAAATTGCCAAGGTGAACTTTTTGACAATGTAACCGTAGAATCTTTTCAATGTAATCTTATAAAAGATAATGTAGTAAAAAATTTGTGAATTTTGACCATTCGGATTAAGAGATAATTGTACCTGGCAGGTTCTTTTGATTAAGTTTGTTGGTGATCCTGGACATTTACTGGTGGAAATGAGCACTATTGGCATCCAACTTCTTGTACATATTGTCAACAAGCTTGACCATTTATCCATATGCATATAAAGAATGTGTCAAAGAGAAAACATGTGAAATTATAGAAGAGTCTTGTCTTGAATTTTAAGGAGAATACATACCGATAGCATGTATGTGGTCTGATTTGATTACTGTGATCATCAGCAAAAGAAAACTGGAAGCAGAAAGAGTGACATTCCTCCCACCGATACAAAGATGCAAGCGAGCGTGGTCCATGTGCAGGTCCCTAGGGTGCAAATGCCATAGAATTGCAATCATCACACGGCGATATCCCCCGATCCACACCGTGCTCGGAGCATTGGTAGCTTCTAGGACCGTCGTACACCAACGCGAATTCAGCGCGTCCCTTTTTACAACCAGCCCCACTTCGCTTTTCCCAGAGATGTTGAAGAAGAAGCTTCGTAACAAGCGCAACTAAAGCAGAATCAAGCACAGGCTCCCGAAGACCTTCCCCCACAACAGCTATTCGTCCACCAGGTTTTTTTCAAAGTAATTGGTACGCCTCCAGCCAACACTGCACCCACCATAACTGATCCTTGCAGCTTGACAGTTCGTCCAAATCTAGCACCACTTCTTCTTCTTTCTTCCAAGGCTGCCTTCACAGCACTGGAACATGACCAGTTGTTGTAGGTCTTGCGATACCACCAGTTGCATTCTCAGGTGAGAACCTTTTCTCCTGCCTCATGTCAATTATTGCCGCTCCTCTCGTCTGCATGCAAGAGCCTCTTCAATCATGTGCATGTCAATGCATGGCGTGTTTTTTTTGCATCATTTGAAGTACAATTGGTGATGCATTAGGTTTCCTACAATCATGACAGAGTGTGCTCATATGTTTCGCTCATGTGCATGTCATATGTATTTATCAAGAGCGTCTATTTGTGTGATAGATGTTGTCGAAGATCTGCTAAATAATTTGAAGCACCTCATCATGCTCTAGAGTCTTGTGCAAGTGAGCAGGAGCTTCAACTCATCAAGCAACTGGAGCGACGAACATAAGTCAGGAAAGTCAGTAAGTGGGTACACTTCTTTTGATTTCAACTGGTTTTTTAACATGATTCATGATGTACCATGTTTTCTTTAACTTCAGGTGCATGTGGTAGCATAATTGGTTTATTGAGAAAAGTTTGAAAATGATTTCCTTAAAAGAGCTGCCAAGTTAATTGATTGTCCTTGTTTTTGGAAATCCTCCAGTCCTTTGAAATTTAAACAATTAGATGTTTAAAGACTACTGATGGAATACAAAGGACTTATACTTCACCTTTCTAATTTTTAACTTGTTGCATTTATATATTATGGAGTTACTTATGTTCTTTCTATCTTGTTTCTTTACAGGTTCATCATAGATTACGCCGAGCTCCGTCCATCTCGTCGATTACAACAGGTTTCTACTATTGCAACCCGGAAGATTGTAATTACATGCATGGTTCAAGATGAATCTTTGCACGACCTTCCAAGCCTTTACAACAGTACGATTCAAGCATTCCCAAAGCATTTGCAAGGACAAAAATCTGCAAATGTTATACGGGCCTCTCGTTGGTGGAAGTTGTGAGATGAATTTTATAAAGAAGTTGAAGCGGTAACTATACCTATGACATTTTCATGCAGCAGGAGTCGCCTCGGAAAGCGGAAGTGATTACAAATGAAGGCCGCTTGTGGGCGTGGCAACAATCGTTTGGAATGGGTAACATGGATATATCCCATACTCCTTCTTACATTTGAGCACTACACAAGAGCCGGTGTTATATTTTCTTCTAAATTGTTCTGTGAATTGGCTCTCTTGGTATTATTGGATCAAACATCTCCTTATTCAATAGAATCAAGAGATCCAAAAGATAATCGTTTGCTCATTGAAAAGATATCTCACTATTGGATGCAACAGTTTATGGATGTTCACAACATCATGTTGTTATCTCAATATGGGAGATTGTTATCTTTATGAATGCCAACAATAACTATCCAATCAAGGGACTTGAAAATAATACTCCAGGTGTGTTGTACAGGACCGGTCCAAAGGATTGGATTGACCAACACTTGTTTCCATAAAGTTTTTTTTCAACCTGGTGCATTTCTGTCTGATATTCATAGACATAGTATAAATGTGTGGGTTGACAATTGTAGCAGCCACAACATGACTCCAAGATTATCATCCGTGTTAGCACCAAAGCAGACTACTCTCAAATATTTACCCCCTTGTTCTACCCACTTGTGTTGACCCAGAGACGCTTTCATCATTTCCAAAATTAAAGACGTATGGACGCGGCGATGCGTAGCCAAAAAGACCAAATTAATTCAAGAGAATTTGTGGCAAAATTTGGCTTGTGTAGACGGACAATGGTCAGGAAAGCTGACAAATCCCAATAAACGATATTTTCTCCAATTAGCTGCTGATAGTGTTGAGGAGGTAAATAGAGAAGTTGGTTGCAATAATATATCCTACGCTAGAAAAGTTATGATTTGATGTGGCATGTCAATGGCAATTGATGGCACTTTGAGTGTCCATCAATTGTTTCCTACTCTCCAAGAGATTGTAGCAAAACATGAAGGACATTTTGAAGGACAAGATGTACCTATCTAAGACCTTTCATATTTTCTTGGCTATTGTAAGTGACTTATAAATTATAAACTTTGTATTCTTTCTTCAAATTATTTATTGGCTTCTAATATCTATTATTGTAAATTTTCTTATCTTGATGTTGGATTTTCAGAGCTTAAATATGTCCTAACACGAATGGTCTAATATGTTGTTGAAGCGAATTCCATCAAGACATGGACCCTCTTCATTGCTGGAAACTCTAGAGCATAACTAGTGATGGTATATTAGGAGTAACATGAAATCTTTGGAATCTTTGTAACATCAAATCCTCCACAACATGCTCTTGCCTTTGACATTTGGTGAGATTAGGATGACTTGCAATAAATTTTTATTTAATGAACACTAAATGTCATCATGTAAAAATGCAATAATGGCCAAAAATTACAGTTATTGACAATTATGTTTGAATTGACATTTAATGTTATTACATTTGTAGGATAATTGACATTTAGTGTTTGAGTTCATGATTAGTGTAAGTAAAGCACCACGGCCTTGGTGTAGTGGTTTGGATCATGGCACACCAATGAGGTGGTTGTGAGTTCATGTCCTATTGCCGGCGTGGTGCCTACCACCATAGTCCACCCAATTATGGTGGGGGTCCCAAGGCCTCGTTGTATGGAGACCCACAAAGCCGTTGGGGGAGATGACATGTCGGTTGTCTCGAAGGCAATTAGTGTAGAGAAGCACTTAGTGTAGAAAAGTGTTTACCCTCGAGAGGGGGAGTAGTTCTATTACACTAGCCTATGTCCCGCGGCCATATGCTTAGTGAAGAAAATGAACAAACACTATATTCAAGCCGGTCTCCTTCGGAGACTGGAGTTCTTCTTCTTCTTTTAGTGTAATCAACAAACACTAAGGCCCGCTTTACACTATGGTGGAGAACTCCACCGGCCAAGAATTCAAGGGAAATGGAGCAATATGATTGGAGAACAATTTGTTCTTCACCGGATTGGGTTTACACGATGGCCAAGACTTGAATGTTGAAGAACTTCAAGCATGGATGAAAAAATGACATGGATGCCTATGTGGCAACACCTTTTTGAAGAGTTCATCTCCCCTGGATTAGTTTCTTCAACCCCCGGACAACAAACCAAACCACTGGAGAAGAAGAACTTACTTTAAATATTCCTTCCCCCTCCAAATTTGCTGAATTTTATTGCAATTCAAGTTCTTGCTTCTTCTTCCATGAGTGTCTATTTTAAGCAAAAATTATTGGGTAAGTTGTGCATTTTTGTCTAGTTTATCTAGTACCTATTTCAAGTCAGTTTGATTAATATTGAGTGAGTTACGTGCATTTTAGTGGAAGGGGGTTCTGCAAAAAAAATCAGGGTCAGTTTTGAACACTACAACTTTTAGCGTGCTGTAACTTCTTGGTGGAAGGTTTTTATCCAACAGTTGTTTTTTTCCAAAGATGCGCATTTGTTTCTAGTTTAAGTGGTGAAATTCCAAGTCAGTTCTATAAGTATTGAGTGTGTTACATGCATTTTGGTGGAAGAGGGTTCTGCCAAAAAATTCAGGGTCAGTTTTGAACACTGCTACTTCAGCGTGTTGTTACTTCTTGGTGGAAGATCCTTTTCCAACATTTGTTTTTTTTATGGAAATGCGCATTTTGGTCTAGTTTGTGTGGTACAAATTTCAAGTCAATTCCATGAGTATTGAGTGAGTTACGTGCATTTTAGTGGATGGGGGTTCTGCATATTTGCAAATTTTTATTGCTATTGATTTTCAACTATTCTTTAATTGTAAATGACATGATTGTGGGGCTTGTGTTTCAAGTAGGAGTTTACTACTTGTTACTCTTTCTTAGATTTTCAAAGTTGACTATAATCCAAAAACTCTATGCTAGATTATGCTTTCTATATAAGAAGTAGAGTTAAGCCGGTGTATTAAATGGGATCTCCTTATTGACCGTGGTCGAGCGTTGCACCAAACCTCAACCTCGAGTGGGTCCATTTTTCCGGCCCCGCCCGTTTTAGTATCCTAGAGGTTTTTTTTGGAATTTTTTTTGCCAATTTTGGAGCCTACGGCCCCAAATTACCCTATGAAGTTTTCAACTAGAACAAATAGGGCCCCACTCCAACACAAAAATAGGGGCAGGTTTTGTCCCACCCCTCCCAGGCCCTGCCAAGCCTGTGGCTTGGCTCAACGCTCGACCGGGGTCAATAGGCATTTCCTATTAAATGGCTCTCAAAATTACATTGTATGTTGAATTCATGTGAAATTTTTACCACACAAATTAGACAAGTAGGACCATTTTATCCAACAAGTTTCACTACATTTTTACACTTGATGTAAAATGGATAGATTTGAAAATGATACTAAAAAGAAATCTAATCACAACCCTACACAAAGTCCGAGCCCATGCCGATATTGATGGGAATGAACAAGCGGATCAACTTGCAAAAGAAGGCAGCAAAAAATCACACAAAAATGCCAAAGATCCACACAAACACGCCCACGCCACCCCATACTACTTCCAAAAAGAAGATTGGCCCTCCAAAGAAGACACCCCCAATAAAGGCTCGGTTAGATTCTTGAGTAAATACCTCAAAAAACAAGACCTATATAACAACCTTGACACAATCTCAGACAACTTCCCCAACATAGAAAAGTGGACTAGTAACAACAACATAGACAATGAATTCTTTACAAATTTCTGGAAAAACCCCATCATCACCAAATCACAAATCACATGCCTCATTAAATTTCGTACCAGACAATATGTGGGAAACGCCCGAAAACAACTCTTCTTTGGAATAGAAAGATTCCCATTTATAACATGCCCAATATGCACTTCCACGGACCCAGACACATGGCTACATGTTTTACTTAAATGTCATAACCACCACATACACTCCCTAATTGTCAAAAGACATAACAAAGCCGTAAGGGAAATTCGTAAATTAATCACCTCCCATAACAAATCAAGATGTTTTATCCTCATGAATGCCGTCACCTTTAACAACAACCCACAAGAAAATACAGTTCCACCATGGCTACTCCCATGTACATGTGAGACTCAACGATGCCACTGCAATGCTCGACTCAAACCAGACATACTCTGCGTTAGGGGTCTATCATACAATGACCCCCCACCCGACCACATTAACTAAGACTACACCATTTAATTCATCAAATTTACATACTGTAATGACATATTCTCCCCAGAAACAATCGAAAACAAAATTAATAAAGACCAACCCCTTATTGATGACATCACTACCCTCGGATGGAAAGTAGACCCCCTTATTGTAATCACAGCCGACGCTCAAGCCACCACCTTTATCCCATCTATAAAAACCCTAGATGATACCTTCAAAATACCTGTTGATACAATTACAAACACTTTCAAAAATATTAACATCATTGCCATACAACATGCTATGTCCATCCTTCTTCATAAACAAAAAATTGAAAACAACCAAGCCCTTCCCAATACACAAGACCTCCCATAAACTTACCCCCTCTTTTCTTTATTTTGGAAAACACATTGGCATTGCGAAACACACCCTCCTTTCCATCTTCTCCCCCCCCTCTCTCTCCTCCTTCCTTGTTGCTCTTTTGATTGGTTGGTTTTTCTAGTTTTTTGGCTACTTGTTACATAGTGTCTACCCTCGAGAGGGGGAAGTAGTTCCAGCTTACTAACTCCTTGTCTGGTGGACATGGTCTTAGTAGTGGAACAAACAGACACTTTATTCACGTCGGCCTCCTTCGGAAACCGGCGTTCCTCTATAGATTTAAAAGGTGCTTGTGGCCAAAAATGCATGGGGGACCTTATAACATTAAGTAGATGGGAGATATCCATCCTTTGTTCAAAGAAATCAAAAGCCAATTTGGAAAATGATTTTTCATCTACAAAGAGTTGGCGCATTGAAGAAATTAATAGGAAAAGACAAGATGACATTGGCAAAAAGCGGGAAGGAAATTAAAAAAACAACTTACATTGGTGGTACTGTACATGTTTTATTAGAATAGTTGCTTTTGAGTTTGACCTTATATTTGGACATCAATTGTTGTCAAGGTATATCTTATCATTATTTTAATTTTTATATTGACATCTTTTGAGATTTCTTTTACACACTCGTCTAATGTGCAAAAATCATTTCATTTCTATTAATTGGGTCAATTATTGTCCACACAAAAAAGCAATGTCCTAAAGTTTCATACTAATATTTTTTCAAATTATGTGTTATTTTTCATATTTCATTTTTATAATTATTGTATAGAAAATATTTTATACCAACTTCATATCGTCTTTTTACAATATGATCTCAAGAAGGATTGAAACAATATTGATTTTATGTCAATATTGATATGGAATGCGATTATGACCCATATGGAATCTATATGACCATAAGAAACATATATCTATGATATATTCTACATATGAACAAAAGTGCCTTCTATTTTCCTGATGTACTTTTGGTAAATAAATTTTGAACAACCAAATCGATTTTTTTTGTAGTATACAAATTATAAAGTAGAACCCACAGTAAGCACATAGATGTGTTGTTACTTAGTCTAATGTCAGCATCAACAAGCCTTATGTGGTAATTGAAGAAAAGGCAAGCAAATAATTAAAAGGTTTGAAACAAATCAATTATAACATGGTTGTGTGTGCTAATAGCATGTGTATTGTACTAGGGTTGGTACATGTCATCCCGACAGGGAGAGCGGAGGGTGGTGTGTTAAATTTATGTTTGTATGTTTTGTATTTTAAAATCTATAAGCTCAAATCAAATCTAAATGGAAAAGTACTTACATTCTTGGAGTGCATGTAAACGTTACCCTAGATTAAATCCACTCCAAAAATAAAGTACTTTTGCTTTACATTTGCATTTTGATCGACCCTTTGAGCACATAAGTATCACTTACCTAATATAGGAGGAAAAAACCTTTCACATCAAGAGGTCAAAATCAAGAGTCATTAGGTTACTACCTAATATCAAGAGTCAAGAAGAGTGCATCACGTGACCAGGAGCGGCGGATAGACAAACTGACGCCTATTATATAGGTAGATTCATGTGAAATTTTTACCGCACAGACTAGACAAGTAGGGGGTTTTTTCCCAACAACTGTTACTACATTTGGACATTTTATGCAAAAGATATACATTTTTGTAGTGTTACAGAGCCCATAATGTTACATAATATGTCCATGGGGACCATTAGAAATTGTGGTTTCCATTGGCTACCATGTACTTTCTTGGTGGTGAAGTTCACCGGTGGTCTTCACCTTATGAAGTTGGCCGGTGGACTTCACCGTTGGGTGTTTACACCACTAACCGGTCAAGACTTCTTCATCCATTACTTTATTTATTTATTTTTTGTCTTGTCCAACATCCACCGCTCGCCTCAAATAACCATGTCTTGGCCGAGACTTCTTGACCGGCCGGTGGAGTTCTCCACCGTAGTGTAAAACCCCCCTAAAATCATCTTTAGTGTACTTGATAAGTCTATTTACCCTCAATGATTCATTCTTTCAAAAGATCTGAAGCACGTGATCAGATCAGTTTTGAGAGGCAATGTGGTAGGGTCCTTGTCAGGGGCATGATCACCACCTAAATGCCGGAGTTAATGTATTCTGTATGACACCACTAGACTAGTCAAGATGACAGCCATTTCATGCACTAAACAGTACAATCCTGTACATGTGTGAGCCTGGTCCATGTCCCCAACAGAAAGCTCACATGCGTGCACATCACCGGACATTGGCGACCAAACAAAGTGTTGGTGGCCCCACCTGCTGTAACTTTTAAAAAGTAAAGTTGGCAATAAGTAGAAAAGTAAAACTTTGCCGTGTATGGGAACGCGTTAGGATCATGTTGGGAACGCACATGGAACGCAGAGGGAGAAAATGGGAACACAGAGGAACTCAGGGGAACTCAGGGGAACTCACAAGGAATGCATAGGGAACACATAGGGAGCATAAGGGGAACTCACAAGGAACTCGTAGGGAACACATAGGGAACATAAAGAGAACTCACAGGGAACTTACTATGAACTCTTTGGTAACAAGTTGGGAATGGCATGGGAACGCTTTGGGAACTCAATGTTAATGAAGTGCGGGTAAACCAACAGGGATAAATCAATGGACTCCCTATGAACCAAACCGGATTGTAAGGTTGAACTGGTTTGGCCCTCAAAAGCCCAACCCGTGCCCGTTGCGTGCGGACCAGACTCATAACGCCCACATTTGGCCGTAATGTGCGCGAGCTTAGAGCATGAAGCTATCAGAGATATGAATTCCTCCACTTAATACGGTCTCTATTATACGTAATCTAGCTAGGCTCATGCCTCGGATTGTTAGCATGGTACAAGCTAAAGGGATGGACCTCATAATTTTGGTGGTACAAGCTTATTTTGGAGGGTGGGTCCTCGTCTTAATGATATGAGGTCATTTTTCTAGCTTTTATATTTTGGGGGGGTCCAAAGGGTTTTTTTAAATTTTGATTTTTTTAAGGGGGATAATTTGGGGCTAGTGGGCCCAAATTTTCCTTACAGGACCCGCTTGCTAAAAATATATTCACATCCAAAAATTAAATGGGGGACACGTTTTGCTCGCCCCTCTACAAAACCCCCCTTGATAGTTTTATAAGTCCATTCCAAGGGATGACCAAAAATTGCCTCTAAAAGCGTTTCTTGGCAGCGGAGTGGAGACGAAACCTGCCCCTATTTTTATTTGGTGGGGCTCGTCTTTAAAAAGATCCCCCTATTGGTGCTCAAATTACCATGGGAGGGAGGCCTAGGATACTTAGGAGCCACATATTCCATAATTGGCATCAAATTTGACCATGAACTCTCCTAAATAAGAGGGCCAAAGAGATGATCCCAAGTCAATAATCCTTTAACGACGGGCTGGCTATGGCGCGACCATCATCTATGACTGTGATAAATTTGGAAGAGCATCATCTACTAGACTTGTAGATTGATGATTGCACCATAGGCAACACGTTGTTAAAGGATTAAGATGAGGGCCCAACCTCCAAAAAACACTTGATGTGGCAAACTATGGGTGTCCAAAGACTCTTCAACTGCCCATACCTTCATAATTGCATAGAGCCATTGTAGAATACTCCACACCTGAAATTTTATGATCATGCTCTACAAAAAGAGCTCCAAAAGTAACATTTATAACGTAAAGAGTAAAACTATTTTTTAAAAGTAACATCTAATTGTTTTCTTTAAAAAGTTGTTCTTTTAATCGTAAGCTCTTTAACCTTGGAAAGTCACAACCTATGATTGTGGCATCAATCCCAATTTTCATTTTATTCCATGCAATCACTTTCCATTAGTATAAGTGGATTAGAATTTTATTTTATTTTTTAGATATGAGATTACATGTCTTGTATGTATCACAAAGTCAAAGATATGTTGGTGAAAATTTGATAATATAGTTATTTTCCAAAAAAAAAAAGTGAAGAAAATTCGTATCAAATACAAAGAGTTTAATTTTAATGAAATTTTTAGCAAACGATGTACATAACAATGCACAAAATTGAAAATACCTACCAGAAAGAAAACAAATACCAAAGTATAGTATAACAAATACCAAGGTATAATGCCATATTTAACTATTTCTGGACTTTGCAAAATCCAGAAATAAGGAAGAAGGATTTCAGTGTAGTAGAATTGTGGCACCCAATAGATTGAGAGGGATACAAATAAAAATAAACTAAGTCATTCAGCCGGATATCTCCGGATGATTTCAGTCAGACGATACGAATCGATTACAGTGATAGAACCTTACTCAAGGTAAGGTACAGTATTATCGACAGAAATTGTACTGACTCGATTTTCTTCCCAGGGAGTACTTAGGGGAAGAATTTAGAGAAAATGAACTTAGAGCAGAAGGCATTGACATTTCATGGATGCCGTTAAAAGAGCCGGAGATATCCGATCGAAAGCAGGGAAAGCAGAAAACAGTTGGTGAGCTTTGAAAAACAAAATTGTTTTTTCGGAAGGGAGTCCGTGTACAAGACCATCACATACTTGATCAACTCTACGAGACAACAATGAATAGTCTCAGTGAAACTCCTACATGAAAGAGCAAAACCTATCCTGGCACTACCTCTGAAGACTTCTAAAGATCTTTCCAGTGCGCCGGCGCGTACATGTCCGAATCAACATCAGACCCTGTGTCACAACCAGTTTGAAATGGGCTGCAGCCGCCCTCCGAAGAAGATTCCTCCTCGTCAACATACCAGAGGTCGTCCTCCTCCTCAACTTCAACCAAACGACCTCCGAAGACCGACTCATCTTCATCACAGTTGACCTCGTTCTCGTCCTTCGCTTCATAGTCGCTGCCGTCCTCATCCTCTGGAACATACTTGCTCTGAGCGTCCTCCTCCAATTCGTCCCGAGCACGCCGAATGGAACCCATCGCCCCTGTGTACCCGACTTGAAAGCGTAGCAGTCGTCCCTTCTCCGAACCCTGAGCGTCGCTCACGATCCTTCCAGAAACTCTACGGTCTACCGAATCAGACTCTTCCCTTTCCCTCTTTCTACTTGCGAAAGCCATCTCCTCTCTCTCAACCCTGGCTATCGACTAACAAAACTAACAAGTTGAAAGACAAAACATATGAATTGGTGCAGACCCGAACCCTTTCTTATACTATCTTCTCTACCAACCCATTTATTACAGGTCTCGAGCGTAGGTAAAGGATGAGTCATTGATAGAAGTCGCCATAACACCGAGACTGATAAAAATAAAGGCAGCTTCCACAGACACAAATGACCAACATGGGAGGCGACGCGTCAAGCGTGCTGTCGTAACGTGATGTGCGAAGTACAATCTCCGCCGCCAACCATTAGCATCACATGAATGATAAGAAGGTCCTCGTACAACTGATATGAAGTGTGTAATTGACCGCGTATTATAATTTTACTTATGGCATGTCAAAAATCTAAGAAGGAAACAACCATGGGAATAACCGAAAGGTCTCTGATACATTGTTGAAACATCCATCGTAAATTGAAATGTATTATCGAAGCCACAGAAGATCTCCGGATATGATTCAATACTATTCAGAGCACCTAGGTAAGCTCAAAATTTGGAAGCTCAAAATTGGAAACCCATTGACGAGAATGGGGGATGTGAATCTCCTATCCGGAGATCTCCGGCTAGATCTCACCGACTGAAACATGGCAATATACGAACATCCTTAGGTCCACAAAATATTACTTCCACAGCCGGAGATCTCCGGTAAGCTTTCAGAAAGACGTGAGGGTCCAAAAATATACCGCTGGCAGAATTGAGTCAACAGTAACTCTGTCACTCCTCAATGTACCCAAATTTCATTGAATGGAAGAGTACAATTTCGGTCCTGTTCACGCTGACTGGCAAGAGCTAAAAGAAAGGATGCCGAACTCGGGCCCAAATAAATAAAAGCGCCCACAGCCGGAGATCTCCGGTGCTCTTCGGTGTGAACGTAGCAACTCTTCGAGATTTTTCACGAAGAGAATTTCACAGAACTGAATTATAGGTAGAGGGACTGATAAACGTATCAAGGATCAGCGGCATTCGCTTTCTCTAAGTTCACAAGCGCTGCTTCTTTCATTTTCCGTGGAATGGACCTCGTAAGTTGGTTAACTTTGTTTGACCAGGTCGCAAACAACACGAAACTCACATGACACCAAACAGGCTTCTCTTGGTCTGCAACCCAAGTGGCTTCCCAACAGTCCTGGTACTTCCTCTTCAGATTCTTCTGCTTGTTATCAGGCTCCCAATACTTAACGAGGAATTTCCCGTAGTTGACATTACCATCTTCTCTGACGACCTCCGAAACTGCTCTTCCCTGCCAGACAGGATAGATATCAGGATCACTAGGTCTTACTAAAACCCAGGAGCCATGACGAATGTCACGCCAAGGATTAAATGTGGACTTGGGGGCTTCATTAGCGGGTCCGCAGTAAGGCTCAAGAACCTCATCCTCGGGAGTGACATCCTCTGGTTGTGGAAGCAGTCCTAGAAGATTTTCACCTCCCTCATGAGGGCTTCTCCAATCATGGGCAGGCCAGAATCCCTCTTCGAGTTCGGAAGGCGTCTAGGGAAGTGGCTTGTCAAGCTCGTCGATGACATCCTTCCAGTACTGCAGGTATGGGCAAATGGAGTCCGCGTACCCTGCGCACTTAGTCATTCCGGACGCCCAGTAGTCAACGTACTTCCGAAGCCCCGTCTTCATAAAGTTTTTGTTCTCCGTCGCTTTCCTAGCCTTGTCTCTGGCAACATCTTGGTTTCCAACAGGGCTCTACTCCTCATTACCCCATATAGGCTTGAATGGAACGGGCTTGGGAGATCCTGTTGGAAGCATGGGACGTCCGAAGTCATCTACCTTCCAAAGTTTTATCGGGTCTCTGTTCATGGGTAACCACTCTGCGTCAACGGCAGATTTCTTGAACTTCATGACCGGAACACCGTCATTGTCAACGAAGAGCTTGAAAAGATGCATATAACTAAGTCCTACCAGACGTCCCGCCCCGCTGCATAGATAGCCATCGACATACGATTTGAAGTCGGCGACCTCTTGGATAACTTCCGGCATGAAGGCTAGTTTCTGTGACTTCATGAATGCCTTCATCAAATCCGCTAGAATACATGTATTGCTTTTCTTCAGTTCTTTCGAAAGATGACTAAAGTAAGCATCAATATCTTCATGCGTATGTCCGACTACCAAGAAGCCAACCTGTATCTCCTTGAAAACACCTCGAGCAGTTAGCAGTGATAAGAATGCCATCAAGTATTGGTTCTTGTTATCCTTCGTGGAGTTGTCAAGCTGTAGGAACAATTTCGGTGGCAAAGGTTTCGGTCCCTTAAAAGCACTCGGCTCCATGGGCTCTAAAGCGTCCACGCACCTGCTCTTTCCCCTCATGAGCGCCGCGAACATCGAGTTTGGAGGTGGGTGCTCGAAGAGTGCGCGCCTCATGTAAAGGTGCTCCCTGAAGCCGCCGAAAAAGTTTTGCCAGGGAGGAGATGGTGGCGTTCGAATCTCGAGGGCATAAAGCTGGAGCATAGTGAGCATACGCTCCGTCGACATGACCGTGAGCCACCATTCCAGTGACATTCATGGGAAGCTGTCCGAGACCAGATGTCGCCTTTGTAGTCCTCCACATGCGAGGAAGTGCAGTCTTCGCAGTGTCCATCTTGTCGTGAATGACACAAAGAAAGGTCAGCGGCTTCGCCTTCGACTCCTCTCTCCATGTCGCGTAGAGCTTCCGGCAAGATTGCTGGTGATTCAAGTGAGCCTGCCTGTTGCTATAGAATAGCTCGTAAGCGGGCGTTCCCTTTGGAGTCGTCAGTAAGAACTGATTGAATTCATCGCAAGTATTGCATTTTGCGAAGGTGCTTCCAGATGGCTTAATAGCAACATTCCCGAAGAATTCCTTTCTAACCCTACTAACTGTGGACTGACTTACAGGAGGAAGACCGTAGGAGTCGTTTGTCTGCAAGATGAAAAAATTACCAAGTGAGGACAGTATATCAGAAGGACAATCCAGCAAACAGGGCGAAAAACAGAGTATTGCAAAGAAAGGAAATTTCAGTTCAACATTGACACATCCGGAGATCTCCGGTTCACTAACTAGGACTTCGGTCGACTAAAGAAAGAGAGTTCAAATCCAAATCATTGTGCAGGGACAAGTAACTTACAACATTGACGCTTGCTCGAATTTGATTCCAGTTGTTTCCCGCAGGAAGATACTTGAGAGTGTCAATCCGACCATTCCCGACACTACGCATTTGGTGAGGCATCTGATCCGCGTTGTCATTAATAATCGACGTCATTGACCCCATTGCTTGAATAGTGGCAAGCCGTGGGCGCTTGATGCCCTTGTTACCGTGAGTTGCATTGATGATTCCTCTTCTGAAATGTGCGATATACGAGTGAAACGTGGACTTCCGAATTCCATGGATCGTGTACCATGCAACGGAGCAGACCTCCGTTCCTACTAGAGTGACGTACTTTCTCTTCCGGTCCCCGTCAATTGAGTGAAACTGTCCGCCTACCGAGATCGCATACTCCTTTCGGTCTTCAAAGGATTTGTCATAGAATTTCTGTCTAACAGAAAGAGTCTGGGATTGTTGAAAGTATTGGCAGCATTATCTGGGACAGCACCTTTCCGAGCTGACTTTGCGAATTTCGTCATCCATAGTCCTCTTGGTGTACAAGGATTCTTTCTTGTTAAGGTCTTGCTGTCGGGAAATAAAGCGGTAAGGCTCCTTTGCACGACCCCTCAAATAAGCACCAGAATCAGGTTGTAATGGCAGGGATGCGAAATGATCTCTTGTGCTTTTTAAAGACCTCCCGGAAAGAAAACAACATTCAAGAATGGGCCACGATTCATGACTCATAATTCTCTCCGTGTCCCCCACAAAAACGTCGAGGACAGTTACACCAATGTTATCTTCTCCCAAGCATCCACTTCGGAAGTGATCCCCTGCTAACGACGCCATGATTCTACTAGAGCAGAGTACTAACAGATTCCCGTCCAATCGCTGCACTTCAAGTCCAACCCATCTCTCACGTGGAACGAAAGGGGACTCGTCGGACCGGAGATCTCCGGTTGGAATCTTCACATCCGCCCTTCTCCACAGGACCGTCCGCCGAAGTGTTTGAACAAGTGAACAATATCCGCGTTGCAAGGGAATTAGTGGAAATTCTTCCGCCAAAGACGTTATGGCCGTTGGTCTGAGTAATACGAACTCACTGGAACCGATTGGTATGTCAACTCCAAGCCATTGACCAACTGGGTGAACCTCGACAATTGATGCTTCTCCAATTTCGCCTGAGCCTGGCCTCAAGAGGTTCACGGACAATCCTGACCACAAAACCTCCGACCTTCCAGTAGACTCCTCGGATGGATCATCTTCTTCCATAGAATCCGCTCGACAGAATTCGGGGCACTGAGCTGCGACCATGGCAAGATCGTCCGAGTCACTCTCCCACCAATCAGAGTCAGACATTCTTCCTGCCTCCGTCGGTCGATGTTCGGCTGGTGGCCGATGGCCTTAGTACATGAATATGTGGACGTGGATTAGAACTGAAAAACCATGGTCAAAATCGTAGGGTGTGTCTAGCCGGAGATCTCCGGATGACTCGATATTGATCAGCAACGTCCATTCCTCGTGTAAGTGAAGATGTGAAGGGTGAATCTACAAGTTCTATTCGAATCTTAGCGGAGATCTCCGGTTCATCCCAACCACGCTGCCGTGATATCGTTCAATGATCATCTCGCCCTTGAATAGCCGGAGATCTCCGGGAACCGTGGGCTCATAAATGGGACAACCAGATGTTTTTTGGATAGTTACCGTGGCTTGCAAGTGAGCATGGCAAAATCCAGAATGTCACGGCTAGAACAGCCGGAGATCTCCGGTTCGCATCAACGTCGTTATCGAAACATCGGTCGTACGGAATATTCGAGGGTGTGGCAGAAAGATTCAGTCGCCAATCCTTGAGAACTGTTCGGATTCACACCCCGATCAGTCACGTCATCCTACTTCTCGAGTCGAAATATATTAGGCGCTCCGGATCTATCTCTTAATTAAGAGACGATTTAGTTACTGAATCACTACACGACAGGCTTCCGGTCGACTTTGAGGGCGAAGAGAAACACAATCTACACCAATCCTATCAAATTGAATGCTGATATGAAATTATACCAGGATACAATCCTAACACTCTTGGAATACCTACTGTCTAATTGTTTCCCTGCAGAATTCTAGCACGATGTCGCGCACTCAAACACTCTCACTAACTGGCTTAGCTCCCACAGTATCCCAAACCTCTAGAGCAAAAAATGATGAGAGCTGAGTTGAAGGATACTCTTATCAACCTCCTCATCACCTCCTGGTGGGAAAATTCAGGCGCTCAAATTTGAAACGAATCTTGGGCATGCATACTCTATCATAGTAGCAGCTGTACACCATCATGATAGTGCGCATTCTTCGACGTGCCCACGACCGAGGCCACATTCCACTCAAGATAAATGAAAGGCTTGTACTCGTGGGATGACCGTATTGTAAGGAAACCATCTAGTTTACAGAGTGCTGCAAATTAGAAAACGGAAGATGAAGTATGCCCCATGGTGTGTCTTTGTGATTACAAGGGCCGTATCACGTCATGGACGAAGTATAATGTAATCGTATTATTCTTCTTGTACTCACCATTGTGAATGAAATTATACCCTACGCATGGATAACAGTCGGCCCACTGCTGCCCACTACACTAAAAGTTTCATTTAGTGTAATGGCACGAATAGTGTACTTACCTTTGTACTTTAATTGCAAACAACTTGACAAATAGTGTACTAATTGCAAACAAGTGTACATTCTAAACAGTTAATTTGATCAAAAATTACTTCATCAATAATAACTTTATCGGAGTACACTCCATGGAATTTTTTTTTTTTAAGCTTACTTTTACAAGATATTACTTATTCACGTTTTACTTCTTTAAAAGTTAACTTTTACAAAATTTACTTTTCCAAACATCAACTTTTTCAAAACTTTACTTTACCATACATTTACTTTTACCAAACATTTACTTTTTAAAAACTTTACTTTACCATACAATTACTTTTACCAAACATTTACTTTTTCAAAACTTCACTTTACCATACATTTACTTTTATCAAACATTTACTTTTTCAAAACTTTACTTTACCATACAATTACTTTTACCAAACATTTACTTTTTCAAAACTTTACTTTACCTTACAATTACTTTTTCCAAACATTTATTTTCTCAAAAATTTACTTTACCATACAATAACATTTTCAAAACTTTACTTCTTCGAAACCTTACTTTTTCAAAACTTAACTTTTTCAAAAATTTACTTTCTTCCAAGTTTACTTTGAAATAGTGAACTCTTGAAATAGTTCACGTTTTCAAAAGTTCACTTTTTCAAAAGTAAATTATTTCAAAAGTTCACTTTTTCAAACGTCTACTTTATCAAATCTTTACTTTTTCAAATGTTCACATTTGGGAAAGCTTATTTTTACAAAAGTTTACCTTTTCAAATGGTAAGTTGTCTTTTTTCCCCGAATTGATGTTTTTTCATAGTTCTTGTTTTTTTCAAAAATGTTGTTTCTTCCTAAATGTTTTTTCCTAATTGTTGTTTTCGCAAAAATGTTGTTTTTACCTATTTGTTGTTTTCCAAAATTGTTGTTTTTTCCTAATTATTATTTTTTCGCAATTGTTGTTTTTCCAATTTTTTGTTTATGAGTTTTATTTTTTCTCTTCTTCACCTTTGAGAACACATAATTCTCTTCTACTTTCAATACACAAAACGTGCACAAGTAAAATAGTTAATATTCCAATCAAGTTTACAAAAGTTCACAAATAGTGTAGTAGTTCACATTTAGTGTACTATTTTGTCACTACACTAATTGCGTAGTTGACAATTAGTGTACGGGTTCGTATTTAGTGTGCACTACACTAAATGAAACTTTTAGTGTAGTGTTGTTCAACTGACACTACAGGACACAAGTAGAACGTCGACATTCGTTTCCAATGTGAAATATCTCCAAAATTTCCTAGTTCGACAGAAGCTATTTGTCTACTTTTGAAGATACGTGCAGAAATATATAACTAAGCGGATGCTTTTAAAAGTACAGCAACCTGGTCCTATGAAAACGGGTACAGCTTCCGTGGTAAGGCATGATTGTTCATCACGGTTTTAGGGTTTACGGGTTTTAGGGTCTAGGGTCTAGGGTCTAGGGTCTAGGGTCTAGGGTCTAGGGTCTAGGGTCTAGGGTCTAGGGTCTAGGGTCTAGGGTCTAGGGTCTAGGGTCTAGGGTCTAGGGTCTAGGGTCTAGGGTCTAGGGTCTAGGGTCTAGGGTCTAGGGTCTAGGGTCTAGGGTCTAGGGTCTAGGGTCTAGGGTCTAGGGTCTAGGGTCTAGGGTCTAGGGTCTAGGGTCTAGGGTCTAGGGTCTAGGGTCTAGGGTCTAGTGTCTAGGGTCTAGGGTCTAGGGTCTAGGGTCTAGGGTCTACGGTCTAGGGTCTAGGGTCTAGGGTCTAGGGTATAGGGTCTAGGGTCTAGGGTCTAGGGTCTAGGGTCTAGGTTTAGGGTTTATGGTTTAAAATTTCGGATTCACTATTTACAGTTTAGGGTTTAGGGTTTAGGGTTTCTACTTCACGGTTTGGGGTTGAAGGTTTAGGGTTCACGGTTTACGATTCACCGTGGAAGGTTCTAGGGTTCATGAAGGTCGAGGGCTTATATCACCTTTAAATCTATAAATTAAAAATTTATTGATACTATGAACTATAACCTTAAATTTATCAATAACTATAACTTTATAAAAAACTGGATTCAATAGCGTGTAAGAAAATTTAGCGACAATTGAACTTTAACTATTTAAGACTTTGATACATTATAATTTAGTTAGAAGGAGAATAAAGAAGAGAGGGAGGATAATGGATATAACTTTAGAGTAGACTAGCTGTTGGCGCTTGCTTTGCAATGCATTAGCCCAACCATTTTTATGTATTTTTAATATTTAAAAATACTAAAAAATGAAAGGTGGAATGATTCACTGTACAGGTGACACCGCGGTTCAAGTAGCATTTTTGTAGTTCACAGCATGGTTGACTACGCGATAGTTCACTTCGTGGTTTATGGCGCAAATTATGATTTTAGTACTATGGCTAGGAGTTGGGGCTTGCTTTGCAACGCATTAGTTCAACCATTAATGTAGTTTTAATATCACAAAATAATTAAGAAGAAAGGTAACAACAAAGTATATACCTCTTTGAAACCTATGCATGATTTAATAATGCAATAGAATAGAATAGAAGAAATAATTTTACTATTTCAATAGTACAATACTAATAACCAAGAATGGATATTGAGTAGGAGAGGTAATTAAAAGTAAAATAAATTAAAATCAAGGGAGAGGGAGAGTAAGGGAAGGACAGTAATTGAGAAGGAGAGTAAGAGAGTGAGAGGAAGGGAGGGATTTATTTTAAAGTAGTTTATATTTTTAGAATATGCCACTAGGGAAATTTAGGGAATAAAAAAAAAAGTCAAAATTAGAAAAGAGATGGAGAGGGAGAGTAAGGAAGTGAGGGAGAATAAGGGGTAGGGAGGGAGAATAAGGGATAGGGAGGGAGAGTAAGCGAGGAAGAGTGCGGGATTGTTTTTGAGAGTAGTTATTTAATTTTAGAATGTGAATTTATTGAAAGAAGGAAAATCCAAAAAAGTAAACTTCAAAAGGAAAATAGAGATGGAGATGGAGAAGGAGAGGAGAGTAAGAGTATAATAAATTAAAAACAAGTAGGAGGGAGAGTAAGCGAGGGAGAATAAGGCAGAGAGGGAGAGTAAGAGAGGGAGAATAAGGGAGGGATTTATTTTAAAGTAATTTATATTTTTAGAATATTCCATTAGGGGAATTTAGGGAATAAAAAAAAAAGTCAAAATTAGAAAAGAGATGGAGAGGGAGAGTAAGGAAGTGAGGGAGAATAAGGGATAGGGAGGGAGAGTAAGCAAGGAAGAGTGCGGGATTTATTTTTAGAGTAGTAGGTTAATTTAAGAATGTGTAAGTATTGAAATCAGGGGGAGCCTAAAAACTACTAGAATCAAGATTAAAAATGAGATGGAGATGGAGAAGGAGGGGAGAGCAAAACATAAATAAGAAAAACAAGTGAGGGAAAGAAGGGAGGGAGTGTAACGGAGAGGGAGATTAAGCTTTTTCACTTATGACGTTTTAAATTCAAGTATGATGAATACTCTAATACCCAGTGAACCCGAGTATCTACTGTAGCCATATGTAATACCCAGGAATCCGAATATCAATACGTCTTGTCACGCATGTTCACGACATTGACAATTCATGATTGTGAAATGTACACGTTGTATATGTACGTGATTAGAGCTGATTTTGAAGTTCACCCACTGTCATCATGAGCCGTCACAGCCCTTGAGCCATCCAACTTGTCCCTATCGGGTTAGGGGAACTCCAAGCATCAAACCTTTCTTGTTTTTTATGGGTGTTGTGTTTGTAATGTCGTAGGTAGTGAGCGGAAGTGGCGGGAGGGGTTTTTTTCGTGGTTTGCGCAGTAGGCGTCAACGCATTAGGTTAGGGCGGTGTGCGCTTTGAGAGGCTGTCGGTGTGCGAGGTGAGTGTTGATAAAAGTGAGGGACATTGAGCATATCGTCCAGAGGTTGTTTCTGGATATGGACTGAAGGTCGGAGAGCAGGACTGGAACAGAGATACTGAAATAGGTTTTTAAATTTAGCGAGCGCCTCGGTTCACGAGCGAAGCTGAAACAACGTTGCGGTTGAGGGTGGCGTCTTCACGAACGACTACGAGGAACGGGTGCGCCGAATCGGTCAGTGAAGAGGTATGTACTGTCTCACAGATAAAAATTCAGTGTCATCAAATATCGAAGTTTCCCAGGACTGCTTAGAATCGGCACTGGGGCAGGTGTAGGGTTCGGTAAGCGCCATTAGGGTTCAAGAGAGTCGAGTAATTCTGATGTTGTTAGACGTTGAAGCGGAATTGTAGGGCTTAGGGTATAGGGTTCTGGTATTCAGTGCATTCAGTATAGAAGGTCCGGAAATGAGCATGTTATGCATGTTATGCTTGTAAATGAGCATGTTATCCGTAAATGAGCAGTGTTGAAATTTATTTCGCGGAAATCTTGTCAATCAGATGTGGACATGAAATTCTAGGGCATCTGAAAAATTGTAGAGTTTGTGAGGCTGAGTTGTTGAACGTTGATGTCATCCAGAGCTGTGAATTCGCTTCGATCCCGAGGAGTTCCTCGAGGAGGTTGGGAAATGGCGACTGGAGCTGGAACGTCGAGTGAGACATCATGGAAAGGAGACCGGTAAGTCCACAACATTGAACTGTTTTCACTGTGTCTGAGCGACTGTGTGTGGATTCTATATTTAATTGTGATTCAAGTTTATTCATTTGATTTCTAGCGGGTGTATGACAACAAAGTACACTTAAATAATGAAGAGAAACCTCAGACGATGAGTACTAGAATTCAGATATCTGTTAGGCTATAGTCGATTATATTTTTGATGTCCCATGAACAGAAGTGTGTTTCGAATCATGAATTTGCGAGTGATGATGGTATTGTACGAACGTCAGAATGTGCTTGTCCATACTGAGTCCGTTGAGTCCGGTCCAATTTAATGACAAGAGTAATCCATGTGCAAACCTCACATTTGGCGTTCCATCGGAACATTTGCAGATTCAATTTCCTGTGTGTAAGGTCGGTTATTGAAAGCATTGTGTGAGCATTTGATTCGTCTCAGTGTGTTTTGTAACTTGAAACATGAATTTTGAGTATGTAAAACTTCCAATGTAGTATGTCAAACTTCTCTGTGAATGAATGTGAATATACGCGTGATGGTAAGTTGCGATTAGTGCAATGTTAATCCGTACTTGCATCAGCCAGAGATCTCCGGTTGCATCCCGAACGGAATACGGAGTTCCAATAATCAGCCGGAGATCTCCGGATATTGTCGAGGTAGGATGAATCTTGATATATTTTCCCACGAATTAGTAAATCTCAGAAATATCCGGAGATCTCCGGACGTTACGAAGTAGTGCATATACGCGCGTAGGAAGATGGGAATATCGTGAAACTCAACATTCAGGTCATCATCCGGAGATCTCCGGTTCAGGACAGAAGTGGCTCCGACTGATACGTACCGAATCGTTCCTGGACGGGTGCACACGACACCCGCAAATCAGCCGGAGATCTCCGGATACGTTCGCAATGGAATTAATCGAAAACGAACGCCATTGCTGCTCACAATCCGACATAGAGCTGTAGATTTCGGGATGTTTCAAGCATGTTTCGATACCCCCTCACGCCGACTACAGATCGTTCCTGACGAACCGGAGATCTCCGGCTGAGCTCATGCAAGATACTTCAAGCGATTTAAGATCAGTCAAGTATCTGTAGATCTGATAATTGTGCGAAGACCTCCCCTCGCTTGGGAAGTAATAAAATATTTTAGAAGTTCGATTTCTATCATCCACCCCTAGGAATGCAGCCGATTTTGAGTGACGGACTCTCCATAGGTTACCGGTCAATTGCAGTGATTTCTAACTGCCTTTGTGCTCTTTCGAACTCATCTTGCAGGGATTCGTGGACAACCACACTTCCGACAGAAAGTCGTCCCGGGAAGCTTAGGGCGTTTGTAGAGTTCTGGCTCCCTGAGTTTGTCTACAGAGGAATTCACAATGCTGTCTACGTCTACAAATGCCGAGAGAGCATTACCCAGTGGGGAATGAAGCTCTTGAATACCCCTGAAGAAGCCTGGAAATACGTCCCCCAACTTCGGATTGGGAAACGGGGACACCCCGACATTGGACTCGAGGTTCTAGAGATGCAGGGTCTTGACGACGATGTCTGCCTCCTTGTCGTCCAGGAGAACGTGGACTCATCCACCGAGCCTTTCATATACGGCTTGATTCTAGAGACATCTAAGATTTCGGATGAGATGGCGGAGACATGTCAGAATGAGAACTTCTTATTCAGCCCTCCCACGAGTGATACATGGAGCCCGGCGTACGTTAATGAGCAGTGGAAGTGGATGGCAGAAGCACAAGAGAAGTCCCGAAAGCCCGTTCCAGACCCAACACCCATTCTGTCCCTGACACCAGAATCAACCCCGGGAAGAAAACGCAAGACAACCTTGAAAACTTCGACCCCAGGTTCCTCGTCACGGGCAGAGAAGGGAAAGAAAGCGAAGGCCGATGAGCCTGGCCTGGCGATCGAAAAGTGCCTAAACTTCACACAGGCTGACCTTGCCAAAATGAAGAGGACTGAAGTTGAAGCAATTGGCAAGGTTCTCGACGACGCGTTCAAGAACATATACATACTCAAGAATAAGCCTTTGACAGTAGAAGACCCTGTCACAAAGAAGGATGTCGTGAAGCTCGTTCATTTCAATAATCTACATAGGGCCCCCCCTGGAGGACTAGTGTACAGGGGCATCCAGAAAGAACGGCTCGAAGGAATCATCAACGCAGTTCGTGCGTCCTCGAAGGCCACGGCCCCAGAGATTCACATTCGAGTCTTGCCACTGAAGAATAAACCTGACGGAACTAAGGTGGAGTTCTTCGCGACCAAACCGACGAAGGAGGACTGCCTTAGGGACACGACACACTTTTACATTATTGGTGGTCAGCATACTGTGGAGGCGCACAAGATCTTGTCACACGAACTGCCATCAACGTCAGGGTTGTCAGGACGCTCGACGTCCGTGACGTCCAGACGTCACGACGGAGGACGTCCTCCG